>JBBMFX010000011.1:1687309-1707552 GCA_037832545.1 Rhabdalestes septentrionalis
TCTCTCTCTCTCTCTCGCTCTTTCTCTCTCTCTCTCTCTCTCTCTCTCTCTCTCTCTCTCCCTCTCCCTCTCTGTCTCTCTCTCTCTCTCTCTCTCTTTTCCTGTCTTCCTGTCTGATAGCTTTTTTATACTCTATACTCCTTCCTCTCGTTCATTCTCTCTTGCTGTCTCTTTCTCACTTTTTCTGGTTTGTCTCTTTTCTCTCTTGCTTTCTGTGTGGATTCTGTTTTCTTCACTCATCACACATTCTGAGTGCACCTTCGTCCTCATCCTCTCTGCTCTTCCTCCTCCTCCCTCTCCTATTGTTTATCTGCTATTTATTCTCCACTTCTATTAAAAATGAGATTGAAAAGTTCCTCTTTATTTTTTTGCTCATGTTCACAGCCACCTCTCCTTAGGACTGCCATGGCAAAGAGTATCAAAGAGGACAAAGCTCCCGTCTTCCCTGTTCCTGTCATCCTCCTATTTTATTTCTCTCCTTCGCTTCCCAGCATCCTCATCTCCTCATCTCCTGCGTCTGTCTTTGCTTTGCTAGTGTGTGATTGTAGAGAACTGTGTGAAGTCTCTAAGTTTTTTCTGTTGTCTTTACTTTTGTTTTGCTCACTTGTCGCACTCTCTTCACATTACATCCCCCCCCACTATGAATTTAAAGGGATTTTTTCTGTTTGTTAAAAGTTTGGGGTTTGACAAGCACAATTAGTGGAAAGGCAGAGCACAGTGTCAGCATTACATGAACGCACTTGACATTCACCCGTTTTATTTCCCACAACTCCATGCTCTTCCGTACATGGGCAGGGAGCTGCAACTTGTTGAGGTCTGTGGAATTGTTTGGATTGTTCTGAAAAACAATGGCCGACTCCGGCAGGTTAATGAGGCCAGGAAGCAGCTTTGTGCCGAATGAGATTAGTATTCCACACAGAAGCGCAGGCAAAAAAATATCACGTTCGTTCAGGCTAGCACTCACTGCACACTTCTGTCAAGGTGCCCCACTCTAAATTGAACCTGGACTTCTCTATAGATTACTTTATGACATTTTCATGTTCGGTTCCCAGAGATCACAAACACACGCCGCGCCGTCCATCGTTCTTCAGTGTGTGATAGTGTGTAGGGGATTTGAACTGGTAGTACAGCACAGATTCCAAAATGTTTTTCAGGGTTGATAAGTATGTATCTATCTGATAGCAGTAACATGGGTTGCAAGTTCAACTTCTTGACTAAACTCATTATAATCCCAGTCACGCAGATGGCATGAGCAAGAAGCACAAGGAGAGACCCCATAGGAGCATTTATTCAAATCAGGCACGAAGCTACAGTAGACTTTGCACATGTGTGTATGTGTGTGTGACTGTGCGCTCGCATGTGCATGCATAAAGAATGACTGAACGTGCCTTTTTCTTGCCAGTGTTATATCGGATATTTCATAAATCAAAGCTGTCACACAGGCGGCGAGTTCAGGCCAAAAGAGGTTAGCTGGGTCTAAGCCAGAAGTTGACTCAAATACACAAACACACAACAACAAGGGTATGTAAGCATCATGTCACACAACTGTCATTACATATGCCAATTTAAAGTCAAAACTTGGAACATTATAGGCTCTGTTATTAAAATGAAATGCAATGGTATCATGACATAGATTTAAATTCTGTCACAACAACTCAAGACAGCATTTGACTTTTATATGACATTTATAGCGTGGTTATGTCAGCAGGGTTCAAGTAAAGTGTTACCCATTAGTTATTTTCATATTAATTTTCTAA
The DNA here is from genome assembly GCA_037832545.1 of Rhabdalestes septentrionalis. Taxonomy (NCBI): domain Eukaryota; kingdom Metazoa; phylum Chordata; class Actinopteri; order Characiformes; family Alestidae; genus Rhabdalestes; species Rhabdalestes septentrionalis. The sequence continues at coordinate 1,689,067 of JBBMFX010000011.1, forward strand.
GCCTCTTTTCTAAACTCTAAATCCAACCCTTATGTGGAAATGGAATGGATTTCGTAGCCTGATGTTGTTAACCCTGTTAACCCAAGTGTTGACATATAGTGTTACTGTAGTGATACCTGTTTTCACTTTCTTCTAGTCCCTTTTTTTTTTTGCTAAACAATAATCTGCTTGATCCAATAATGAAAAAGTATGAAATGATGAAACTATGAAGAAGACACTCTTGCCTCACCCTACACTGTCCAATCACCAGCATTTCCTCATCACCTTTTGCCTCTCACTGCAGAAACCCCAGTTATCTGTTTATGTTAATGCATGTATGTGTGTGTGTGTGTTTTGCATGTGCAGGTCCCTTTGGCAGTAATGTAAGCTCAGAGGCAGCCCTTGAGCAAATCTCAGTGCTCCGAGCCCAGCTGGAGTCTCTGAAGGAGGAAGAAGGCACAATACAGCATGGCCTTAGCATCTTCAGTATCGAACAGCCCGCTTCCAAAGACATTCAGACTCTGGAGAAGGTCTGCAGGAACTACTATTCTGGAACATACTCATATATAACATGGCAATACAAATATACTGCACTGCACAGTGTGGTTATTTACATTATAATACAGTATGCAGGTATTAAAAGTGGTTGTTCAGTGCAGCTTTATTATTTCCTAAATTTAAGATTTATTTTGGAACAAAGCCAGGACTCTAAAGTATATTAAGAGTAGATAAAACATCCTGTGCCTCATAGTGGATTGCACTGGTTTAATCTTGATTTTTATGGCACCTCTTAAACGTGTGTGTGTGTGTGTGTGTGTGTGTGTGTGTGTATAGGATATAGATTACCTGCAGCACGTGTGGGGGATCGCTCAACAGTGGGATACACATTGGGACGAATGGAAGTCTGGACAGTTTGCATCTCTACAGACAGAGAATATGGAACACACAGCACAATCAATGTTCAAGCAACTTCACAAACTTAGCAGAGAACTCAAGGCAAGTATCTGTTCAACTATGCCAAAAACCTTTCTCATATTTTATAACATACACAAAGCTATTTATCATTGTGTTCTTCTAGTTTTGGTATTTTCTATTTAGTAAACAAAAAAATTAGTGAAGAAAAGTTGTAAAGTGTATTGTGTCTGTTAACATTTTTGTTTACATAACATGCACAGCATAATTTGAAATATAATAGACTATTAGCCAAACCTTATTAAAATATAAAGACCTAAATAAAAGATGTATAATGTACTCTAATGATTTATTTACATTTTTGTTAGGGTGTCTGGCTTCAGATTTAATATCCACTGTTGACATATGACATTTTATAAATATTGTTTGTATTTTAAATACTTTTAACAATGGTACCAGTAATGATACCTTACCTTTGGTGGGTGTGGCTTAAAGCAGACATGAGACATGTTGGGATCATATACTGGGCATATGTATTGGCAGTAATAAAAAAAGAGTGCTGTCAGCAATCGCATGCTTACAGAATGTAATTTGGACAGCCAGTCTTAATTAATGGGTATTTTCTGTAATTTTTTTCCATACTCCGTAGTTTTTAAGTCATTTGGTCTGTATCACAACAGCACTGAATTTCAGTACCCAGTCCTGATTCGAACTTTGTTTTTTGTGCTCTACCTGCTTCTCAGTATTTTAGAATTGTTCCATGGCTACTACACTGAACATCTGCGTAACAGCACTAGCATATTCAAATCATTGTAAACCCTAATTTCAAGCTGGGTAATGTATAAACTCACGTACAGGCCCTTCCAATTACCCATGGTTAACAATTCTAGTTAACTATTCTAGTTGTTTTTTATTTCACAAATAGTCTTAACTTTAGGCTAGTTTTAGTAATCTTGCTCCTTACAAGTTTCACAAAGACACATATGTGCACACACTGACTCATTCAACCAATAAAGCGTAATACTTTAAAGACCTCTCTCCTCAAACGCCCACACACACACACACACACACACACCGATTCCACACTTGGTGTAACTCCTGATAGACGTTCTTTTGTTTAGCTAATTATCCTCTAAAGCTAATTTAGTTTCACTTCTCAGTAACTTCAGTGTCATTAGGCTGTCATTAGCTTTAAGCAGATTAGAAACACCTGCTTGATTGAGGCCCCCTGGGTGCACTTTTCAACTGACTGGGGATCAGTGGATCATGGCACAATGCTCAGCTCTTAATGATTTACCCTGCAGTAGAATAGTGATGATTAAAGTGTGTAAAGAGACTGATGGTGCTCCATGAATGAGGTTTGATGGACTGTTCTATAGCGAAGCTTACTCTGGGTGTTATTGTAGGATAAACAATGGGAGATAGTGGAGTTCTCCAAGAACAAGATGGAGCAATTCAAGAGAACTATTCCGCTCATATCGGACCTGAGGAATCCAGCAATAAGAGAGAGGTAAATGACAAATGCATCCAGACACCTACAGAATCATTCTGAAACTGTCACAGTTTTGCACTTTCAGTTATGTAAATGTGCTTCAGTCATGTTACTTGCTGTGTGTGTACAGAAATCAGTTTCTGCTACCCTTCCTTAGAGCATGGATGGCCGACTTCATTCCAAAAGAGCCCAAAAAAGGGTATTTTGGAGATTTTCGTGCTCAAACTTTCTTACTAAACCTGATACTTACCTGATAAATTAAATTGAGTGTATTTGAGCAAGAAAATCATTGAACTGGAAGGTTGGAGTCATTCATCTCTGGTCTAGGACATTCATTCTTGTCGCTTCTGTTCAGAGAATGGTTGAAAGAACACTTGTATAATATCTGGGGCTGGTTTCTGGCTGGAATAAGCTGTATTCAGATCAGTGAATCACTTCACCCTATCATTTAAAGCCCTCTTCACCCCATCACTTACAGTTCTTCTCCCACCGAGTTCTATCAGGCACCTTCCTCTGAAGACTAAACTGTACGTCTTCCCATTGACTTTTATACCCTTTTCCCTCAGACTCTGTCAATGCTCAGACTGGCTGTGACATTCTCAAAACCACAGCCCATCCAGCCCAATCAGGCCTGTTTTGACAGCCCCAGCAGAGACAGCCTTGATGGCCACCAATCCTTGCTAATAGGAAGCAGCTAATCAGCACTGATGTAACCCACTTGCAAGATACTTGCTAGCATCCTATGCTAACCCAGTGTGCTCACAAGGGAAATGGAAAAAAATAAACACAAGACTACAAGCTTCTGATGTCGTAGAGTGACAGAATGAGGGAGAGAGAGGAACAGGGAAAGATGAACAGGAGCTATGTTAAGCCAAGCTTTCCCAAATGGCCCACACCGAACCTTAAGGGTGTGAGATGTTGGTTGAACGGCAGCTTAATACTGAGAACATGCCACAACTGTGATCGTGGTAGATCAGAGTGGGGGGAAAAAAGGCATGGCAGACTGGCAGTTTTGGAAGGTTTTCTCTATAACAGAGATAAGCCAGATGTGCCGAATGACTGCCGTCTGTCCCGTGGGAGAACTGTAACATTTATGAGCTGTCATTGGCTAACACACACGTCAATCATGGAACAGCCGGGCACTAGACCAGCATTGCTCCTGTCTTTTTATACCCTGGATCCAGTCCAGTCTCAAATAATTGAATATCATGGTAGATTTTACTGTCATTCCAAGGTCCTGAGATTAACTTCAGCCTATTAATAGTTTTAACTCAAGCATTAAATCAGTGTTTTGCATTTAAATACCCAGGTGTGCTCTCTAATTTGCTGGGGTCATAAAAGGCCATTTGAAGGTCAAGCTATTTCCAGCTCAATGGCTTGGTCTTATTTAACCTCTTTTAAGAAATATGTATGTGTTGTCAGGCACTGGGATCAGATCAAGTATGAGGTGCAGCGCTCCTTTGACCAGGACAGTGCTGAGTTCACGCTGGAAAAGATTGTGGCTCTGGGTCTGGAGCAGCATGCTGAGCGCATCTACGAAATCTCTGGAGCTGCCAGCAAAGAGCTCTCAATCGAGCAGGTATGACAGAACATGCAGCCTCCAGCTTCTTTTCACAGCATATCTGTCTGCATGTATTTTTCTTCTCACACCACCCATCCCCTGCACTCTCTTTTATTTTTCATCTGTTATTCTAGAAGTATTCTTGCTGTACTCATACTACGTTTTTAAATTGTGTGTGCTAACTTTGATGGTTAAGTTAAGCCTCTGCACCTTTAGCTCCTGCTCCAGGGTCTCTTCCCCTCCCTCAGAAAGAAGTCCTCTGAGGCCCTTTAAATGAGCAGAGGAAAAGCAAGGTCAGGATTAGGAGGAAGAGGTCATGAGAGGGAGGTCAAAATGGTATCCTGAAAGTAACAGAATACATTCAATTGAGAATTATTTTGGCTCACAGAGGGATCTTGTATACACGCGCTACCCTTGAGCAGCTTTGGTTTGAATTAAATGTCGAGTTGAAAGGTTACAAGCGAGGGCTGAGGGTCCAAAGGCATGCTCTAGAAAACTTAGGGTCAGAGCTACTATTGGTTTTTAGTGCTCAAAGCAAACAAGTGATTGGCCAAAATGAGCTGTGCAAGATGAATGCTGCATTGTTACTGGCTGAGGTGGCTCTTGCAGGGCTCCAGCTGTATGGCCTGTGTGGTGGTCTTAGGGGGAAATGAGCCCTGCATTTAATTTCCTGCACATCAGCTTTCGCTCGCCCTGCGGAGGAGAGCCTCTGCCTATCAGCCAGGAAACTGTGGGAGTCTCTCTCTCTCTCTTTCTTTCTCTTCCTCTCTCTTGCACTCTCTCCCTCTCTGCCCCACTGTTTCTCTGTGTGTGCCTTGGGATTCCAAGACGGACCGCTATGCGCTCCCAGAGGTTACCAAAACACACTCTTAGTAGCTAAGCAGCGGCGGGACAGCAGACCTGTTTAAAGAGCCTGGAGCCCCCTAAAGCACAGTGCAGTTCACACAGAAGTCATATTAGAACGAATGAGAGAAAAAACTAAATAGGAAGCGACATCAGTGTGTTTCTCCATGAGACTGCTGTTTTTTTTCTCTCTTGATTTTACATGAAGACAGGATTCTGTCAAAGAATAGATCAATGCTCCTACTCTCTTCTGAGACCTTCCTCAGACGGAAGACTGCTTGCTCAGCTCAGACACATCTCCAATCATGAATTTTTACAAGATTTGGAAATGGTCTTATAATAGACCTCTGATGCAAGGTTCCTGCTATGAAATGTTCTCCTTGCTGGTCCAGAAATAATTAATTTAATCAGACGAGTGTGAAACTTACACGTTTCATCAGAGGTCAATATTGCAGTATTTGATGAGGATGAGCTCAAATCAGTTTGATTAACATTAAAGATGAAGCAAAATAAACAGTGACAATCAAGCATTATCTTAACATTAACCACTTAAATGTGACTACAAAACATCTCTATCCTGTTTAAAATTGCATCAGATATAATGTTGGAGTTTCTCTTTTTTCATTGTGGTAAATTCTTCTGTTCTGAATCAAACGTGTCCAATGTGTCTTTACAGCTTGCAATGCATATAAACCGTATCAGCCTTTCATCTTCCATGCGATTTCACAGCGCTCTCTTAATGATGATGCTCATATTGGTTGACCCTCTTGTGAAGCAAATTTTCCTCTCTGAGCTTGCACAGAGGGAACCAAACATTTTGTCCACTTTGTTAGCATTGCGTTTAAGCTATGTCAGTTGTTTGTGCTTTCGTCTGCTTTGGTGCTGAACCCACGGTTTCTACAGTTTGTGGGATTTCCTCTTCATGCGCAGACTTGGAGGAATCAGTAGGCATACCGCTGTCTTTGAGGAAAGGTTGAATTGTTTCACCATAAACAATAGGCTACAGTATACCAATAAATAATAGGTCTAATGGAATGTACTGTGCATTAAAATGGTGCCCTTTTGGGACACTGTTTAAGGATATTTTGATAACAGACATTTTGACAAGCACATTTTTTATTTAACTCATTTTGTTTTATTAATTTAACCGGGAAAATCAGGAACAACCAGCTATCACAAACCCTGGGACGTTGTAGCGACATACCCAGGATCTTCATAGCTGTCTTAGTTAAAAGCGTCACTGCTGACCAGTGCAGACATTCTTAATTTATTAAGGTTTGATTTTTATTCTCATTTACAAGATTTGTTCAGAATCTGATGCCTCACTTTTTTTGTCTTTTGGCTACTTTTTTAATTTTGGGTTGATTTTTTTTGCCGGCCAGAGACACATTTACTCAGAGATCTATGAAGGTAGTCAAAGCACTCTTCTAATGTTTAATTTTGTTTTCATAGACACTGGAGGGAATCGCTAAGACATGGGAGGAGATGTCCTTAGACGTCACCCCCTACAAGGACAAAGGCCACCACAGACTAAGGTGAGAAAGGGAATGGTTATGGGATTTTCTCAAGAGGTCAAGGTCAAGAGATCAAAGACACTCAGGTGCTCTGAGGCTGAGTGTCTGTCAAGGCTTTTTAGAGAGTTAATGACATAATTAGGGCTCTCCTGGCTTCCATTCATTTCCAGTGAGAGGAACTATGGCTCTCATCAGGGGCCTGATTTAGGGGTGGTCACGCTTTAAACTGTAATTAAGATAAATCACTAATCCGCATGTTATCAGTATCTGTTTTCTCAGTTTAGTTTTAAGAAAGCTTCATAATAAGCTAGTAGAAGCCCCATGGTCCACAACGAGCGTGAGATCTTGTCATCAGTCATTAATGACATTCTTAACGACATGTCATTATTCTGAGGGTCTGCTCCCCAAGGCGTGAAAGAACAGTATCCACTTTAGAGTTCATAGTCTGAGCATGGTGAAAGAGCGCAGCATCTCAACAGAAGTAGCAAATGTCACAATCTGTGTTTTTCTGGTAAACAACTAGAGTTTATTTTTGGTCTTTGAACAGAAATGACTCTTGATTCCGCATGTCTACATAGTGCCCGTTTCTGACCTCCTGTTTTTGAAAATCGTGGCACAATAAAAAGACCACTTACCCTCAGACGCTCGCACACACACCTACTCCACTGAGCTTTCCGCCCATCCAAATCAATCATTCTGCTCTGTAGGCCCGCTTTGAATGCCTGACCTCCCTTAGCACACACACGCAACAGCTCAACGATCGTCTCCTGGCGCCATGGCCCAAAAGATTCGATTTTTGGGGGTAATTCCCCTAAAAAAAAATCCAACAATCAGAAGCACTGTTATGGGACACAGTATAGAGCTGTGTGACACACACCCACACACATACAAACCAGGCCACAGCAGACAGTTTGTCTTATGTAGCTGGTCGTTTCAGCCTCGGCCCTTCAGCAGCTTTTCACCTCTTAATTGGAGAATTGTCCTAATTGACTTTGCCTAATTGATGTATTGAATTATTTTTACCACAGCCTAATTGAACCATAACTTTCATGTGCTCCCAGTCGAAGGGTAATTGGCGTTTTTTTTGTGCGTTGAGGGAAGCTGGCCGTCCGCAGAGGGGCCGTTACTGGCTTCATCAGACGCACCGTTATGGTGCCTTAATGTGAATATATTAGCACCAAAGCAAGCCAACAGCATAGAAAACACCATTTCTCAATGTGATGGAATAGTATGCTGCAGGGGAGTGCTGCTACATGCAAGAGTGCAGTAATTCATGTGGTATTATGATATTAGTCTGGTTGGCATACCCAATAGCCCCTTAGGCACGAGAGAGAGAGAGAGAGAGAGAGAGAGAGAGAGAGAGGGAGATGCAGACGCTATGAGAGAAAGGGAAAAGAAAAAAACTTAGAGGGAATTTCAACAGGCTATGCTACATGGACACATGAGTACTTTCCCACAGTCCAGTTCTTCTCCATGTAGGGCACACAGAAGCACAGAGGGCAGACTAAACTGCTTATCGATGCCAGGGCACAATGAGCTCTCATGGAAACACAATTACCATCAGTCTCCACACTCTAAAAACCCACCCAAAGTCTACAGGCCAAAGAATTTAGGAGTCTTTTTTTGTAAAGTAAACAATCTCTAGATAAATAGATTCTCCAGGACAGGAGACAAATCTGTCTTTTGGTGAGCACAAATGGCGATATTAGCATTTTGGTGTTTGATTGGGGACCATCAGGGAGTTTTGTGCAGCACAAGTTACTCTCAATTATTCAAACAAGCCTGAGAGAACTCAAGAATAGAGAGGAAGCCAAACAAACACTCTAATCTAATGGAATCATTTGTACAACCAAACGCTGTCCTTGGGGTGGCAAATTGCTGGAAATGGCACATCTAGATTCAGCTCAAGGCGGTGTGATTGGAAGTATGGACATATAAGGGGGTGTATCTGTATGTTTGTATGTTGTGCATGAGCTAGAAATGAAAGTGACTTAATCATCGCTTGCCACCATTGTATTAGTTTTAATATAATTTTGAATAAGTGCAATTAGTGCAGAAGCCTGTGGGTGTGCGAGAGATTCAATGTGAATGTGTATGCATGTGTATTTGTATAGGTTTCTTAATGCATATTGTGATTGTGTGTTTTTCATTGGTTTTGTAGGTGTGTGAATGAATATAACATATTGTTTCATGATATTAATATATTGTTGGCTGATACGTGGGGAGATAATTATAATTACTGGCATGATATTGTAGCTAATAATTGCAAGCAAGGGGTTCATTATTTCAATAGCGTTTTGAAAAATGATGAAAGCAGTGTAATGAAACCTTGTTCCCTTAAGAGCCTACTAGAGGTGTGCACAGTGGCTACTATTTGTATCTGTATTGGTATTTGTTAAAAGGGAAAATTATTCGTATTTTTATTTGAGTAAAATTCATAATGCAGCTCTCAAACTTCGTCCGCTGCTCCCTGAATCTACTCCTGAACTGTGGGAGGGGGGGTGGGGTCAGTTGGAAACGGAGTATCTCAACCCGATCTCACAGTTTTATCGAAATACGTGCTCCATTCACGATTAATGGATTTCGTGTTAGGGCAACGCTATACTACTTTTCAGTATCTGAGCTAACTGGTCACACATATGGTTAGGTTAATGTTAAGGTTAAGGTTAAGGTTAGGGTTAAGGTAAGTTTAAGGGTTAGGTTAAGGTAAGGAATCAACTCATTATTTCTCTCCTACTGTCCGGGAACTGAAACGTTGTCCTAGCATGAAAAAGAGAAGCGTTGTCCTAGCACGAAAAAAAGCCCTAAATCGTGATTGGAGCACGTATTTACATTAAATTGTATTTCATGATGGCTGCATGAAAATTCATGAAACCGGGCTCAGTATCTGCTCTTGAATGCAAGGGTCTAACCAGAGGTGGGGTGGGGTGGAAGCGGAGTATCTGCTCCGGAATGCATGCGTGTGGGGGGGTTTCCCGAATACAAATATTTTTTTTTATATTTGTCCGAATACCGTATTCGTAAAAAACACGTTATTTGTGCATTTCCAAATACCGTATTCGTGTTCGGCTCCACCCCTAGAGCCCACTAAGGGATACAAAGCCCAATAAGTTCTGTACCACTGAGAAAAATTCCAAACTACTTGATGCACACAATACAGTAAAAAAAAAAAGTTCAAAATTTAATCCCTGCAAATATTATTGCCTGAAAAATCCTGAAAAAAACAACCAACAAAGCAAAAAAAAAAAGGCAAATTACTAAAGATTTTTTCAGAATGTATTACCTTAAATTGCCAACATCACTTGATTTCACAGCACATGTAGTGCCCTGCATGATGTAATAATTGTAGTAAGTTTCCTTTATGTAAACTGTTTATTGATTGTTTTTTCCTGTGTCAACACAGTGCGTCTTGAATTTCAGTTTTAGTTTTCAAGGGATATCTGTCTGGCTCAATGTTGCACCTAATAGTTCCCAACTGTAGTTTTAATTGATGCACAAATAGTGACTTTTGCTGGGCATTTCCATTCTTCTCAGTTGATTTAAATGAATAATATCCACCAGCCCACAAACGAAAGTCTGGTGGTTCGACTGTCCAGGCAGAAATACAAATGTCTTTCTGCCTGTCTCCAGACAGCCTGTATGTAAAGTGCATCCTTCCATTATACACACATAAATCGTCCAGATGTCCTTTTTATCCTTTGAGCGTGGCACATGGGCGTCCTCGCCATTCAACCAGAGGGGGGCCTGTCCCCGTCACATTTCACAATTATTCGTTTGGACCCCCCCACACTTAACATAGATCATTAGTCCACCAGGGCTGTTGAATCTTGAATCTTTTGCAAAAGAATCCATACCACTAAATCGAGAGAAGGACACACTGCTGGAAATCCGAGCAGCCTGTCTCTGAGTTGGAGGAAAACCCAAGCTGATTTCCAGTGGTGTCGATTCTTCTATCCATTAAGTGGAGTGGATTCTTTTAGGAAAGTTTTGAGATTCAACAGGGCTTTCCAAACAAAATGGACGAGATTTAAACGTACGCAGCAACCCCGCCGTCACCCAAACCCCGCCCCCACACGCACAAACCCCGCCCCCCACACAAACCCCACCCCCACGTGTCATGCATATTCTTCCCAGTTTCCTCCCACAGACAAGCACATCAGGTAAGGTGGACATGTGCTACGCTTGCCTAAATGTTTGTGCCCTGTGATGAACTTGTGACACCACACCTTTCACCCACTGTTCGAGCTGCCGCAGTTTCCCAGTCCCGTTCCCCTGTCACTTTATGTCTTCTAAATCGTGTACAGAGAGTGAATGTTTACAGAGTTTGTCATATATGATTTGCTATGTTGAGATTCCTCTCCACTTTTTCGGCATTCATATATCCATTATAGTGAAACTTTAGTTCAAAAAATGTTTTGAAACAGTATAATTATTAGCTAGTGATATCGGTCAGCTACAGCATGGCATGACATGCTGTTAATTATCAGTTATTATCCCTGGGCTAGAAATCAGTGTCAGTGTATCCGTCGAATAGATCTGTGTGTGCGTTGTATCTTAATATGCAACGTGTAGGGCGTGCTGATGCGTAAGGCCCTAAAGGCTGTGTCTCTTTCTCTGAGCTGTCATCCTCCCACAGTCACATCACCCTCTCACGCCCACCTGAGAGAAGCTGAGAGCAGGAGAGAGAGAGAGGAAGAGACGGGGGGGACAGAGGGGGGGGTGTTGTCACTCTGACAGGTAGGGAGATGGAGAACGAAAAAAAAGGGAGGGGAGAGCAGATAGAACAGGGTAAAAAGAGAGAGGGAGAGCTGGCGGATGGGAGCTTAAAGAGGTCCCTGTGACACGCCAATCTCCTCTCCTATTTATAGCGGCTCAGATCCTGCAGTGCAGTGAGCAGCCGCTTATTCGCTTGCTCCCTTTTTCCCATGAATCTCTGAGCTTGTTAACACACACAGATCCCATGTAGAAAGAAAGAGATTCCGTCAGGACCATCCTCTCATCCCCTTCCTCATTTACTTTCTCTTTTTGTCTCTCTCTCTCTCACTTCTTGTCTTTAGTATGTAGACTAAACTCATGCACTCATTATTTACTGGAATGCCTGTTCATCTCCTCCATAGCCAAACAAGTAGAAATGTGTTCTAATCTTTTCCAGCCCACCTCCTTCCTTTCTCTCTCCTTCTCATTGCTCTTTTTTTACAGTCCATCTAATGTAGGTACACCCAAAGGTATTTTGAAAAATGTATTTTCCAGTACATCCATCCCACTAAAGAACAAGAATCTAAGTTGTTTGATATCTTCCGCTATAAATATTGTCCCATTTTGAAAAGAAGTCTAAAACTAAGAATATTAAGGAAGCATGGTTCTGCTCCATGTGTGCAGGTAAAGATTTGCCCCACTTTTTTGACTAAATCTGTTTGTTTCTCACAACAACACAATAAAAAATTCAGTAATTGGTCAGAGGCGAATTAGCATATTGCTGCCCTCTGCAGTATCAGTATGGAGATGACAAATATAGATGGCCAATATTCTACTGTGTTGTATTGTACTATAGTTTATTGTATTCTTTCATTTTATCGTGGCTTACCTATTAGTACAGTCTAGACTTTTAGCTTATGACTAATGTTGGTTGGGGGCAGTTTTTGTGTTTCTGTGTTAAAAAGAAACCAGCATGAATAAATCAAGCAGTGCTTCTCTGTGTCATTCTAAAGTCTCAGATTTCATACTTTAATGATGCTCAGTGGTCTAGTAAACTAAAAATGGAAACAATAACATTTTATCAAAAGGTACATTTTCACACTCCTTATTTTTCCATTGAATCGAGACACAACTGTATCATATTGATTTTGAATTTTGTTCATCTTTACACTCCTAGTGTGTGTATTATTGGTCCTCAAAATCTGTGGCACCGTTACAAAAGGATGTGTGTGCATGCTGAGCAGAGCATAGAACAAATAACCTGTAATTACCACCTACAGATCAGAAATGTACGTTCAGCCCTGCAAATACATGCACAGACACAATCACCTACACAAACAGCACATGCTGTGGACCCCTTTGTTTTTGGCCCCTAACCACAAATACGAAATTATTCATCAAAACAGGTTCTCTGCTTTCTTTTCCTTGCAGAGAATTGATTTGATTAAGAAAACTAAATTGCGTAGCTCCTGCAGACCAATAGCAATTTAATTGGTTCTGTATAAATCATAACACACTGTCATTTAGCAAATACAATCCCATAAGTAAAACACAATATTGATGCTTCAGCGAAACCCTAGGATCAATGTGTTGTACCTCATACTTGATATGCTAAACTGTATTCACAATACACCCAGTGCACTTACTGCTCATGTGCATCACTAGCAGTTAGAACAATATGACGATATTTATCGCATAACATTATATTGCAATGTGCTTTGTGAAACATTTAATACAAATCACTGTGTTCATATATTTGTTTCCTAATTCAGCATTTTTCTTTGTACTTGTCAAACTTGTCAAACCTCAGAGAAATGAAATATCGTGATGTAAATATGTTTGCCGTATTGCCCACTCTTAACACCAAGTAGTTGACGTACACACACACGCATACACATAGGAGCACAGATAAACACACCTGTAAGCCAGATTTGAAATGATGGTCATTAAGAGTGGTTATGCTCTCCTTGTGCTCTGCTTTTAGCACATTAGAGAGGTCTGTATGTGTGTGTGGGGGTGGGGATGCTGGTCTGCCTGTGTGATTTAGTGCTTACAGTGTTTACTCTCCAAATGCAGTGCGAGGCCTCATATTATAACTCAGCACAGGTCGAGCAGCGCTCTCCGAATTATCACCATTGATTTGTGTCTTTATTATGTCTTTAGTAAAGGCAGACCAGTGCCACTACATAGCACAACACTGCCACCTAGTGTGTATGTTTGTGCATGTGTGTGTGTGTGTGTGCCCTGTGTTTTTGCATGTGTGTGTGCGTCTTTGAGGCACATGGAGATGAATAGATAGATAGGGTAAGAGAAAGAGGTAGAGGGGGAGAGACAGAAATGACTTCTGGTTGCTGTTTTGCTTCTGGTGCTGCTGGAGGAAGCTGAAATATTCTGGCCATCTGCTGCAGATTAGAATTAGTCCTGCAGCCCAATTCAATTAGCATCTGCAGCCAAAAACCAACGGATTGGGCCACGGGACAGTGGTAGTGGTGGTGGTGGTGGAGGAGTAGGGTGGGGAATAAGGAGAGAGAGAGAAAAAATAGGAGCAAGGAAAAGACAATGAGGGTGAGACGGAAAGAAAGAGAAGAAAACAAGAGACAGAATGGGAAGGAAAGAGACTGAGAGACAATGAGAGATGAGGAAAAAGAAAAGATGAGATGGAAAATACAGTGAAAAAGGGAACGGTAAGAGAGAGAAAAGGGGATAAGAAGAACAGAAAGAGAGAGGAGTAAAGGGTTTTGCCTTGCAGTACTCTGCACTCATTGCTCACTGATTAGCTCGCCATCTCACAGCGGAAGAGTGGAAACGACATGGCCTGCCCCCAGTGCCCTTCCAAGCGCGCGCACACACACACACACACACACACACACACATGCATGCACATTTACACAACAAACCCATTCAAACAAGTTATTGAATTGTGCTCTTGATGAAAAGAACCACTATGCTGTATACACGTGGAAGGATTGTCATTCATGGATGTGTTCTCAATTATTCTAACCTCGGCCCTGACAGGCATTTGTTACTGATTATTCTGTGTCCTTTGAAATGTGTACAGTCTCCATCTTTGACTGCCTCATTTGTCTCCTGTTTTAATTCACATTATATTTTAGCGATCCAACTTTGTCTTCTTCTGAAACAGATACTAAATGTCTGAACTTTGATAGCAATTCCCTTTGATAGAATTTTTGCAAATGGGAAAGCACATCAACAAACATGCACACACACACACACACACACACACACACACACACACACACACACACACACCTATATATATGGAGCCGAATGCAGTATTCTGAAAGGCACAAATAACGTGTTTATTTCGAATATTGTATTTGGACAAATACTTAAATAAATATTTGTATAGCTGCAGAAACAGTCTGTTTCCGGATCAGTTTTTGTGATGTCACAAAACCGAATCATCTCCACATTCAGCTTACAGCAGTCCCTAATGCTCTGCTTCAACTCCATGGTAATTTAAGAATATTATTATTATTATTATTAAACAATGCATATAATACTTAATAGAACCAACTGTCAAACGGTCAGATAAAATCCACACACGTAAATATATGGACATAGTGTATTTCAATTAAACATAGATTAAATAGGGATGTTCATAATCAAAGTTACCATAACTGCTAAAATACTAATGATACTATACAAAACAAACTCCACATTAAGCCTAAATGGACCAATAAAACCACTGATGACTGGATTTTCCCTGATGGCCTGTACTTGCCTGAAATTCTAGAAGATCTTTAGCTTGCTGCCTTAATGTTGGCTAGCTTACTCAAGATGTTTCCTCCCATTAATGTAAGGTAAGCATAGCTTGCAAGTGACATGTTTAAAGCAAATGTAACCACATTTCAGTAATGAACATGTTTAAACATGCCTGTAAGTGATCCACAAGTGTCATCCTACAGTTTCTTTTTTTCCTCTTGCTGCCTTTTAACAATCATTTATTTCCAAAATGTCATTAATAAACCACAGATGAGGGAGAAGAAGGGCACCATAAGTATTTTTATCTTGTGTTTCCCGTAATAGTCTAATGGAGCATATAGTAGTTCTGCCTCATCTTAAATTTTAGTAATTTATCATTGTGATTATTGTGATCATTAGGCTGCATTAGTGCAGAGAGTGTAAATGCTCGTTAATGTAGCAGCGGCCCTGTAAATCTGTGTGTGTGTGTGTGTGTGTGTGTCAGGGATGGGTTTGCTATAGGGATGGGGAGCTGCTATATTGCGCTGAGCTCTTTGTCAGTCTCCTCTGCCTGCCTCTCACCTTCTGCCCCTCTGAGACAAGCCTTCAATCAACACACTCACACACACGCACACACACACACACACACACACGCTCATACACAGTGCGTTCCACAAACATGCCCTCAGGCGCAGAGTTACACACATAGGATCACTCAGGCAGTATGCATAATCACTCTCATGCACATGTGCACTCACACACCCACAAACACACACACACACAAACACACAAACAGGTTGCAGATCTAGTCAGTATAAAAGAGTTTCACTGAGCTGTCTGTTTCTGCAGAGAACAGTAATGAGTGCAGCTCTCTGTGTACTGCTGAGTATATACATGTATGACCGTCTACTGTTCACTCTTTCTCTTTCACTTACACACACACACACACTTTCTCTCTCTCTCTCTCTCTCTCTCTCTCTCTCTATACCACACTGCCTATCTTGCCTGCATTGCTTGCTATGCGACACTGTGGGAGGCACTTGAGTGCGCCGATGAAAGAATCAGACTTGAATTGAATGCAGATAATATAGTTCATCACAACTGAAGGTCAAATGCATTTCCTGTTCTATTAATTATAAAGGGTTTTTAAAGCATCATGGCCCCTCAGCCCCCTGATATGTAAAACACACAAGATGCGACAGCAGATGCAGAACTATATAAGTGGTGATGGTAGCCCATTGGGTAGGATACATGCCTTTGTACTAAGGTCATTGGTTCGAATCCCACCTTCAGCATACCACCACTGGGTTCTTGAGCAAGGCCCTTAACCCCAAGTTGCTCCAGGGAGACTGTAGTTAGAGAATGGAAGTCGCTTTGGATAAAAGTGTCTAATAAAAATGCCATAAATTTAAATATATGTGACAAATTGGAGAGAAAAATGTTTTCATGTGAAATATTAACTTAATTGATTTAATAATATTAAATGATTGTTAAAATATTTAAAGGAAATGTTTAATGATTTTAAGATAAACCTCAGTAGTTCAGAAACACAGCATTGCATTTAAATGTGCATATTCTATTTCATTTTGTGGTTTATGGTGTAGATCTGAACAACTATAAATGAAAATATGAAAACAAATTGTGCATGCCTACTAATGTCTTGTCTGGTGATGCAGAGTCAAATTCTAGACTGTCCTTCAAGTTTTAATGCACTCATTTACTGTTTAATCCCACTGGCTATCACTTAATAGCTCATAAAAATCTAACACTTATCTGGTGATCCAACTGTAATTAGCTTTCTAGTTAATAAAGCCCACAAACGGTGAACATACTGTACATTTATTTGTTAGCAAGTAATATTTGGTATTTTTGGTAAATGTTAAATGGAGTAGCAAAAGCTTTTGGCAGTTAGGTAACTTCATAATCCTTCATGAACTTTGAAAATTTTCTCTGAGCTCTGTAGTCAAACAAAATGCCTGAAGTGAGGATCTAATTTTCTGTATTGCCTGCAAAATACTGTACTGTGAATTGAGTGGGTGATTACTCACATCCTGACTGTCACTTGATCTGCTTGTTCATTTTCATAGTTTCAAATTACACCCTTTGACAACATGATATTCAACGTGATTAACATAAGTGTTGTGTTGTCTGCGCACAGGTAGTCGTGTCTTTACTGTTGTGTATGTCAGTCTGTGAAGGGTAATACTTATGTATCAGGGAATTTAAGTGGGATGTGTATCGTCTGAAGTCTTACTTTAATATATCATTCTAAAAGTATCCTGATCATCTGTCTAGCATGCTTTTCACAATACAATAGAACAGTGCAATACAAAACTAAACAAAAAGTTTAGGTAAACTCTGTTCTAGTGTAACAAACTGGCAGTCCCTCGTATGTCTCAGTACCCCTAAAATAGCTCTCAGTTTCTAAAAGGTGGGTGACCCTTGGTCTATTGTAACCCAGTATTTTTGTAGCTCATGAACATCTTAGTAGTTTTAGAGTGTTTTGTAAGAACAACTAAAATAAATAACAGCTTTTTTTTCTCTCTTCTTGTAAATGAAGTTATTTTTCTTTCAGGAAAACACATTTCCTTTATGCCTGGATAACATTTAATAAACTGTGCCCTTCAGTGTTATTTTAATAGAAGCAAAACAGAACCCAAACGGAACAAGCTTGGTCTGGTTGGTAGGGCATTTATTCAGCATAGACTAGCAACATTCATAAAACATTTCATTAAGTCTTTTTAATGCAAAGTAAAACGTCTGATACCGCAAGCTGTGTGTAGCAAGTTTGATAGCAGATGGTTCTGTAGGTTCCAGAGTAAGGGCTTTGTGCTGCCAAGATAAAAGAAAGAGAGACTCTTTAAAGCTTAAATGTTTGTAAATGGAATGTACTTGTGTGGGTGTGGGTGTGTGAGGAGCAGTAGGGGCAGCCCGAGGGTCGAGCTTCTGCCGCTTTTCATGTTATTGCTTGAGGTCAAGTGAGCCACATCTCTCCTTCTCTGTCTCTACATCTTTCAGCCTTCTCTCTCTCTCTTTCTCTTTCTCACTTCTTTTTCCCTCACACCCATGGGATTCTCCCCAGACTTTCTCCATACTCATTTCCCCTTTGCTTTCCCTCCTCGCTCAGTTTTTCTCTCTGATGCTAGAAAATCACACTCGTACCTTCACTACCATGACAACCTGCTCATGCCTTTCCCTCTCCTGCCTTACCTCCCCCTCCCTTGGGCACTTTTAGAGAGGGAGCAAGGGAGCATGTGTGTTTGTGTATGTGTGTATGTGCTTATGTGTCTATGAGTGAATATGTAGAACACTATTTCCCTGCTCCAGTCCTGGAGGCCCACCTACGCTGCTCAGTTTTGTGTTTTCCCTGCTCTAACATACCTGAGTGATACCTTCAGCTAATGATTAAGCCCCCTGTGAGCTGAATCAGATGTGTTAGAGCAGGGAAATCAGGCAAGGCTCTAGGGCCAGAGTTGGGAAACATCGATGCTCTTCAGTGCTTCTTAATCATAGTACTGGAGCAGTTCTGCCTTCCACAGTTACATTTTTCTTCTGTTCTAACTCACCTGCTTCAGCTCATCAGTTAATTAGCCCTTACCTACCCGACACACTGCTGATGATATTTCCAGTGTCTATGGTTGTGTCCCTTTTCAAATCTGTCACCATATTATTTGGGAAGGGCTGGTTGCCTAGTGTGAAGGATCATTTTCTCCTGTTTTAATTCACATTATATTTTAGCGATCCAACTTTGTCTTCTTCTGAAACAGATACTAAATGTCTGAACT
>JBBMFX010000011.1:1720531-1732419 GCA_037832545.1 Rhabdalestes septentrionalis
ATTGCATGCTATGCCCAAAACACACCCATGACTAATTTACTCATTTAAGACAACCCATTTGAACTATGCGCCAGGCATTGTTCATTTTTCCTATGGGCACTATAGCGCTTTGCGCTGGCCCTTCCCCCAAAGACAGCTGCTCTTCAGACTTCTGACAATGCGCGATTGACCCTGAAAATCGGGCCCTATGTGGTTTTTTTTTAAGCTGAAGGTTGGAAGAATGGTGCCGAATTTAGGGAGACACTGCAAGACAATGGGTAAAAAACTAAAGCTTGGGGGAAGCTTCACCATTCAGCAAAAAAACTAATACCAAACACATTGCCAAAACAAAGGTGAATGTTCTCCAGAGACCAGTCCAGTTGAAAATTGTGGTCCTCCAACAAACTTGAGCTTCCTGGAGCAAATCCTCCTTGAAGATTTGGTGAAGACCATTTCCAAACAGTATTCAAAGCTGCACGAAATTTACCACAACACCACAGTTGTTAGACTGTGACACTTTTAATTTGTTTTTTTTTCTGAACTGAATTAATTAATTTACAAGCATATTGGTTTGCAGTAAAAAATACTCTCTAGCCATGTTGTTTGTAATTTAGACAAATCTGGTGACATTTAAGTAACTTTTAACTGGCATTGCACTAAACTCTCAAATGTGAGAAGGGCTTATTTAACTGCACTGTAGAAAATGACTACTTACAATTATTTAGAAAATAAAATAAGTGTTTCATTTAAATGGTGGGGTTCAAACAGTGTATGTGTAACCCCTTACCGCAACATGTAAAAAGAAAAGAAAAAATTGTTTGTTTGTGTGTGTGTTTTGTTGTGATGTTTGTTGGTTTAACATAATTGGCTCTTGTAGTTTGCCTCCTCTGTTTTGAAAGTGCATGGGGTGTTTGTTTTCTGATTCGGTGTGTATGTGTGTTTGTCGTCTTTAGAGGAACAGAGGAAGTGTTTCAGGCTCTGGAGGATAACCAGGTGACTCTGTCCACGATGAAAGCCTCACGCTTTATCAAGGCTTTCGAGAAAGAGGTCGACCATTGGGAGCGCTGCTTGTCGCTAGTGCTGGAGGTCATAGAGACGATCCTTACTGTCCAGAGGCAGTGGATGTACCTTGAGGTATACGCATACACACACACAACCAAATGTAAAATCACCCAGACAGATTCTCATAAACTAGAACTTGTAAACACATATGCATGATTGTACTCTAGCATATCTGTACTGATGCTATCATAAATATTTCATATTGTCATGTATGTTTCCAAGCCTCTGCAAACACACAGACATACATAATTATGTACATCATTTACCCGTGTCAGTTTACATATCCAAGGTAAATTGGGCCTGTTTTCCGAAAAGGATCCTCTTATCGTACTTAATTTGTTTTCCGATACCGCTGTACTTTTTCACACACTGCAGCATGTTTGTTGTGAATATGATCAGGTGGTTAACCGAGCATTCTCAAACACACGCACATCTGCAGACCTTCATAGACTCACCCTAACCTCACTGTAGAGTTCCTCTCATTTGTTTCATTTAATGAAGCCCATATCACTGCATAGACACAGCAGCACGTTTGTACTGTGGAAGGTTCACTGGGTTAGCCTTGACCCCCAGTATCTCTGGAGTGATACATAAACATAAATACACACTCTCTGATGATTGCACAAACACACACTGAAGCTTGAGCATGCAGGGCCATCTGTTCTCTTAACAGTGATGAAGAGAGTACATAGCGGCTGTCAGAAGAGATCTCCTGTGTATGTACGTGTGTGTGTGTGTTTATATAAACACCTGTGATTCTTCTCACAATTTATTTCTAACTCTCTGCCTCCCCCAGAACATCTTCCTAGGGGAGGACATTCGTAAGCAGCTGCCTCGTGAGTCCGCTGAGTTTGATGACATCAACTCCAGCTGGAAGACCATCATGAACCGACTAAACAAGGACAAGAATGCTCTGAGAGGAACACACCACTCAGGTACAAATAGGGGTGGGCATTGCCATCCCAGGTGGGAAAAGGCTGATTCACAACAACTTTTGACTGTGAAGAGAAAGGAATAATAGAGATCTTCCATCTTAAAATACACCTGAACACCTGTCTAGTCTAGTTAGTTTCATTAAAGCAGATCTGTCCAAAGTGTTGCAACTGTTTGTCGCCTGTTGGATTTGGCTAGAAAGTTACCGTGAACCATATCTTTGTAAGAACATTTTATTAATAATTTTCCTTTTAAAATTGTATACTGTCATCATTTTTAGTAAGAGACGCTATTATGTGAACATTGTTAAAAACGTCCGGATGTGCTATTCATGCCCCAGTCAATTCATTCAATATATGAAAACTAGGCTGCAATTTAGAATATAATATTTTTGTAGTATCATAGAAAACAGCACATTTACAAATATCCACCTATTTGTCCAACAGGTTAGCCCTGCCCATTCATGTAATAAAGTGTATTTCATTTTGGATTGCATTTAGGAATGACACACAGTAAAGTACATAGAAGAGCAGACATTTACAAATTTCAGTGACACCGCAACTCTATAGGCTATACAGATAGATTGGAAAATTGTATTGTAAAAATGAACTATGGCTGTTGCAAGAGGTAAATCATCCTAGACTCGGGGGGAATTACTTTCATAAATAGATTGTAATATTTCTTCTTTAACTTTGGCACACGTTTGTTTTGGGCTCAATCAACAAATAGCATTCTAGCCTCCAAAAAAATACATGTCAATAAATTATGATAATACAGGACTGTATTTTCGAGATAGAGGAAACCATACATATTTTGTGTTTTCAGTAATATACTATTTATATATAAAAAAATTTTTACATGTATGTATGTACTAGGGGTGTGCAGAGTGACTATTCGTTTCTGTATTTGTATTTGTTAAAAGGGAAAATTATTCGCATTTGTATTTGTATTCGAGTAAAATTTAAATGCAAGCGCGAAAATCTGCCCACCACTCCCCGAATCTACTCCTGAAATTGAGCGTGTGATGGGGAGAAGTGGAATATCTAAAAGTGAAAGTGATAAATCAGTCATACGCGAACACACTGCTGCACACAGTGTGAACAGCATGAAATACCTTAGAGGTATCTAGCGGTATACAGGATTGACCCACGATCGCAGGGCGAGGGCTCTAACCACGCAAGCGTGTGACGGGGGAGGGGATGCAAGAATACAAATATTTTTCTAAGTATTTGTCCGAATACCGCATTCGTAAAAAACATGTTATTTGTGCCTTTCCGAATACCGTATTCGGATTAGGCCCCACCTCTAAGGTGGACATATAGAGATGCAAAAGAAATTGCCCCAGACCCCCCCCCCCCCCCACCCCCCACCCCCCCGGATAAAGGAGTAGAAAATGGATGGATGGATAGTTGGAGGCTTGGAAGCTGTGAAAAAAACTAATTTATTCTTGTAAAATATCGGAGGAGGCTAGTAACAATTAAGTTAATAAAGTGGGAAAATGGGTGCGTCAAATTCTGTCATTAATTATTTGCAAGAATGTTTATGATTTATTGCTTACTTTTGTACAAATGTTGAAAAACACTTAGATCTCTACTTTATCATATTCAATAAATTGGAATTCTAAATGTTATAACTGTATGTAAAACAATATATATTTTTATATGATGCATGGTTTTTAGACAGTAGTGTATGAACTGGACTCGATGGTTTATGGATACATATATACTCATAAATTGGCCCCTGATTTTGATAAAGGGGAAGGTGAAAAGTCCTTTGAGATTTCTGCGAAATCACAGCATGTAGTTGTGAAAAATGCAGTAGAGCTAAGGAGAACACAGGCCATGAACTCACCCCTCTCTGTGCCAGGTCTGCTTGAGAAGCTGTCTGAAATGAACAGCAAGTTGGAGGAGATCCAGAAATCTTTAGACATGTACCTGGAGACCAAGAGACAAATATTCCCTCGATTCTGCTTCTTGTCCAATGACGACCTGCTGGAGATACTTGGACAGTCCCGTAACCCGGATGCAGTGCAGCCTCATCTCAAAAAATGCTTTGACAATATCAAGACTCTTCAGATCAGCAAGGTTAACACAAACACACCATTACAGATGAACAAATAATGGTGTAGATGATGGTGTAGTTGAAGTCAGATCCTAATGAGATACTAGATATTACAGACATACTAGA
The DNA here is from genome assembly GCA_037832545.1 of Rhabdalestes septentrionalis. Taxonomy (NCBI): domain Eukaryota; kingdom Metazoa; phylum Chordata; class Actinopteri; order Characiformes; family Alestidae; genus Rhabdalestes; species Rhabdalestes septentrionalis. The sequence goes on from JBBMFX010000011.1 coordinate 1,724,693, forward strand.
TTTGATCAATAATGCAAATCAATCTTGTCTTAATATCCAAAAGCTAATCTTGTTTACGTGAGTTCTGACCTCTGTCAGGACCTGAAATGTACATTCAGCCATTTCTCTCTAACATAGTCTCTGTGTGTGTGTGTGTGTGTGTGTGTGTGTGTGTGTGTGTATGAATGTGTAGGTAGGGATCAGCGGTAATAAGTCTGAGGCTGGTGGAATGTTTTCTGCTGATGGGGAGTTTGTGGAGTTCACTCATCCTGTTCTTCTAGAGGGCCCAGTAGAGGTGATGTCCAAATCAGAAACACTCTTACTGCTACAATTCCCCTTTCCTCTGTTAACAACTTTGCTTTGGTCTTGCTGTTTGTGTGTGTGTGTGTGTGTGTGTGTGTGTAGGCATGGTTGTGTGATGTTGAGCGTACGATGCGCTGGACATTGAAAGACAGTCTGAAGAACTGCCGTCTAGCCCTTAAGAAAATGACTGGAAAAAGGGACAAGTGGGTTAAAGATTGGCCAGGACAGGTGAGTGGCCACTGTGTGAGTGTGTGTGTGTGAGTGTGTGTGTGTGTGTGTTTGTGTGCGTTTGTGTGTGTATGTGTGAGTGTGTGTGTGCGTGTGTGTGTGTGTGTGTGTGTGTGTGTGGGTACATGTGCACAATGGTTTTCTGTATCTGTGCAGATGTTGATAACAGCCAGTCAGATTCAATGGACCACAGACGTCACTAAATCCCTGATTACAGCCAAAGAGAGAGCCGACAAATCCGCACTCAAATCCATGAAGAAGAAACAGGTGACAAACACTGATTTATTTTCATAAGGCATAAACACACTGATTGCTTGCTGTCTTTGCTGCTCATTTTTCGGTCACATGCTCCTTGAAATTTCATCATGTAGCGCAGTGTACAAATCATGTTCCTCACTGAATCCATGACATGACTGTAAACACTGCGCCATGACATGTCACACAGGCCAGTGATGTAAGTGTCACCAAGCACTTTTGTCTTGCGTCTGTGGCAGGTGTCCATGCTGCACCGCTACTCTGATGCCATCAGGGGAAACCTCTCGAAAATCCTGCGGCTGAAGATCGTCGCCTTGGTTACAGTGGAAGTCCATGCACGTGATGTCATTGACAAACTGGCCAAAGCAGGCTGCTGTGATGTCAAAGCTTTCGACTGGCTCTGTCAGCTCCGCCTCTACTGGGATAAGGTGTGTGTGTGTGTGTGAGAGTGTGTGTGTGTGTGTGTGTGAGTGAGAGAGAGAGAGGGATGAATAGAGAGAAAAAGAGAGAGAGACTTTGTGTGACTTCATTTTTTCCGTTTGTATTTCACAAATTGAGCACAGTGTCTGTCTTTTACACTGGGTGAATGTTTCCTAAAAACAGCAAAAATAGTTTTAAAATATTGGAATGAAATTACACATTAAATTTTGGCTTCTCCTGTAAAGTTGTTATTTTAGACATGGCTTTGTTATATGACAGAACTGAAAATGTACACGTTCCTGCAAAGCTCTTTTAAACCTTGTTTTAACAAGTTTTATGTCCAAATCATATCATTGATAAGATTCAATTTTCAAATATGTACCCTAAAACGTGTCCCCTGCATGACCAGATGGTCACATTATAAAAAACACTCAAATAGTTTCCGTTTACTTGTGTTTACTTCTGCCCTCTGTCACCACATGAATCAACAGGCTCAGCTTGGGCACTTTCATCAGCCCAGGCTGCAAGAAGGCATATTGGTAACTCTAGCCTTGCATATCCTTCATCCTGCAATGCCTTCTTCATCCTCTCACTCTCTGGTCAGCACTCAGGAAATGCATTTCCACTTGTATGATTGTCTGTGGATGCAGAAAACCCGTTCTGTTTATACTTGGGTTGGATGTGGTAAAGATACAATCTGACCACCTCCGACTGCGGTTTGAGTGATCTGACCGTAAACTGATCGCAATGCGGCACGAATGTGTTTACACCTGGCTTTTCATGCAGACAAGTGAAATCTGAATGCGACCGGACCATCAAACACATGTTAATGTGAGATACAAACAGCCTCTGTATGTGCTGACTGATTAATACAGTGATGTAAGCAATGTTTTGACTAGTTAATGTAGCTCTGTCAATAAGCACTGACAGGGAGTGAAATATACGGAAATACTGAGGATATTATTCACCCATCAAATAGCCAATCAAAGCTGTTTATTTACATATGTGTGCATGTATGTGTGCCCGCAGGATGTGGATGACTGCATTATTCGACAGACCAACACACGCTTCCAGTATGGTTACGAGTACCTGGGCAACTCTGGCCGTTTGGTCATCACCCCTCTCACTGACAGGTACAGTAGCCATAGCAACATAGCTGCCCTTACCTTTAAAAGGTAATAGCGACTGGCCTGGGAGCCGAAGCTTATTGGATTCCCTGGAGCCGAACGGTCTTCCCACTCTGGTGTTAAGCTTCCTTGCCGCACTACTGCCGTCTCTGGGGGATGAGTTTCCCCAAAGCTTTTATATGCATTTGCATCTTTCCCAGAACTCTCATAGGCAGAAGGGCTTGTTGTTTAGGATAACATTGTTCCTGTGAACAAGGCTCATTTTCCTTGAGTTGATTGGACGTTGGTGCATGTACAGTACGTTCACCCAGTGGGGGCCACTTCAGATGCACCCTGGAAGTATCAGGGAGATTACCATTAGTGAAAATGTGATAGTCCCTTAGGTCATTACAAATAATGCCTCTCCTATGGTCCTTGATAGTCTGCTCACATGATAAAGGATAATATGAACATCCCTGTAATAATCATTATAAAAAGAATATCCGCTTTCTTCTAATAATCATCTTTCGATCACATCAGGGCTAATGGTACTAGGCTCATCAAAGTCAGGATCAGCCAAAGCAATAGCAGGCTGGCTGATGTTTTCATTAGCGTTATGAGATGAACCGGGATCAGTGGAGAGCCGACAGCCGCAGCAGAGCAAATCTGCAGCATCAGCGTCGAGGTGATAATGAGCCCACTGACCTGAAAGAGAGCGAGGCTGAGATCACCAGTGTGCTGATAAGATTTGATCTGATATGATTTGATTTCATTTGATATCAGAGACAGTAAGAAAGGGAGAGATACATGCAGCTTCAGCTCAGGTTCCAGGCTTCCATGTGTAAGCGCTACAGTGGCAGTCTGAAGATTCTCTCCCTCTATAATTTATTCATGGGATCCTCATGGGAAGTGAGAGTCAAGAATCAATAGCTTATTTTTTTATTGCATCCTTTAGAAACAGCAGAATGGCGCTGAAAAACACAGCTGCAAAACGATCTTCCATGAAATGAATGAAAACATCTAATCCTGGCTTATGCTGATGAGCACATGACATCCTAAACCCACTCAAGGACATGGAGAATGGGCTTATGGGTGTCTTTCATTCTTCCTCCGTATGTGTGTGAGCAACTGTCAACACTCATTTTTATAAACGCTCAAATTTGGGTCTGTTTAAATGTGGTGTGTGGGTTTCTGTGTGTCTGTGTGTCTGTGTGTGTGAGAGAGATTCTGTGGTGCGGCAGTGCTGTCTGTCTGTGTGCATGTCGTCATATCCAAAATTTTCACCCACCAAACATATCCTGGTACATACTTGTTGACTGTGTTCTTGGTAGTTCTTATGTCTTTTTTTGTAGCTGTGATTGTATGGCTTAGCATCACGTAGTACATCTTATTGCTCTGAAAGGTGTGATTATAAATTGTTCTCGATTAGTTTCAATGTGTTTCAGATTTTTTAATGTTTGTATGATTTATATGTTAAGATTATTTATATCATTATATTGACAATGTTATATAATGACAATAAATTAATCTAAAATCATAAAAATAAATAAAAGTAAAATAATCATAAAAGTAACAGTGTTTTTGCTTCTTGTTATTAAAGTTATGAGTACCAACACATTCATAGATGGCTGTTCCTGCTTTTTAGTGAAAAATCCAAAAGCTGCTTGAGTGTCACTAGCACTCCCTGCTGGAGAAACTCCTGTTTGCTTTACATGCTCTGCTCGTTAAATGGATTCCAAAGTCGCAAGGTCTAGATATTATATCAGAGTAGAAATGCTGTCACTGGGATTTATGTTACAGTAGAGAATATAGAGATTATGATGTTTTGTGGATCGGTCTATAGGGAATCGCAATGCTTCTACCAATCATTTATTTTTTCTAATACTGTAATTTTTTCTTAAACAGTTTCTTTAAAAATGTCTAATTTCATCACGAATTGACTAACAGAAATAGTCTGAAATTACTTTTAGAATCTTGTTCATTCATTTTACATAAATAGTAAAAAAAAAATTGGTTGTGTCAAAAATCATGCGCTGAAATTATTTAATTTTACCATACTGCATAAAGAGCTATGTTAGAAAGATCGCATAAGTGAGAGCTACAAAGTGTAGTTGTGGGTAATTTTAAGAATAGCTGAATTTATGAAGAATTTTTATGCAAATTAGTACTGCGGTTGCTGGGTTTTTTTTTTGTGCACACATCTGGTTGCTAAGTGACTGCCACAGCGTGATGAAATGGAGCGGGTTTATTAAGTGGTCACCAGTTGGCTATTTGGTACTCTTTTATGTGCATGGAAACCGTATTGAGTAAAAGGAGTGACTTCTTTTGCAGGTGCTACATGACGCTGACCACAGCCTTGCATCTGCACCGTGGTGGTTCTCCGAAAGGCCCGGCAGGCACAGGCAAGACGGAAACGGTGAAAGACCTGGGGAAAGCCCTGGGAACATATGTCATTGTGGTCAACTGCTCCGACGGCTTGGACTACAAATCCATGGGCCGCATGTATTCTGGCCTCGCTCAGGTACATGTGATTGATGTGTAAAAGGAACTGCATAATCATTTAAGCCCACTGTGGAGAGAGAGAGAGAGAGGGAGCAGCCAAGGTGGCTTAATGGCTTGTTCAGATCATTAAAGGAATATATTTGTGTGTTATCCCAGACCGGCGCATGGGGTTGTTTTGATGAATTCAACCGCATTAACATTGAGGTGCTGTCAGTAGTGGCCCAGCAGATCCTCTCCATCCTCTCAGCTCTGTCTGCAGGAGCCACCAACTTCATCTTCGAGGGCAGAGATATCAGTCTGGTCTGGTCCTGCGGCATCTTCATCACCATGAACCCTGGTATACCGAGAAACGGAACACATATAATGTTTTGTTTATGAATGTCAGCTGAGCAGTTTTAGAGCTTGATCGAATTAAGAGATAGGACATATCTATGTAATTATACATGAATTACTCGAATTATTCCAGTTGAAATCTTATAGCCTGAATGTATACACAACAGAGGTCACGCTAAATAGGCCATATCAATAACAAATGGTTAGCAGGCTTTGCTCTTACATTCCCAGAAAGTCAGTTTGATCAGGATTACTGCCTCTGATGGAGCTCTGGGTTCAATTACACCAAGTCATTCATTCCGAAATGATTACTGTCTCATTCTAGAAACTATGCCCGTTGCACATTTGTACTGAATTAAAATCTCTGACCTTGTCTTTAGTCATTTAATTTGTAGAACCCACACAAGTAAAATAATCCAGGCTTGATATGCCTTTACTGTGATTTAAGTAACCTTGGGCCTGCATTATGATGTGTCACGGTGAGTTTGTAGAGATTTTTGCATTCTGTTTGACTTTTCTTTTATTTATTTCTGCTTTAAATGGGTATCTGCACCCTCTTTGGTACTGTACTATATAGAGGTAAACTAATTGGATGACAGAACTGTGATAAAGACCGATAAATTTGGACACATTCACATCGTTAGTCCACGTAACTACTCACCAGTCGGATAAATACACCGACATTAGCATCAATTGCTTGCTGGTTTCTTATATGTCGCTGCAGCCATGTTGTATGGTTATCGAAAAGTACAGGAGACAAGGAAAAGGAATGAAACCTGAAGGGGTTATACATTGCATTCTTAGTCTTTGTCCACTCTGCAATCAGCAGTATAATTGGAATCTTCATGTTTAACTGCACTATGGAGCTGAGACATTCTTATTTGTTTTATTATCAGCACCTCAGTGGCCATGGCCAGCCTATAATTCTATTGGCCATTGCTTAGTAATGAGAGACTCACTGTGGTGTTCACTTAAAAAAACAGGTGCATTGTAGGATTTTTTGTGTCCTCAATATTACTCAGGAATTTCCATGTATTTCCAGAGAAAAATGGCTGGCATACTCAGTGGTGCCCTAAAACACACATAAGTGTCCATTTTGGTCACAGCCTGCATTTTTCTGTGTGTGATTCTGCTGTAGGTTATGCCGGTCGTACTGAGTTGCCTGATAATCTGAAGTCCATGTTCAGACCCATCTCTATGGTTGTGCCCGACTCCACGCTGATTGCCGAGATTACTCTATTTGGAGAAGGCTTCAACAATTGCAAGGTGCCATTGCATGTTCATTCATTCTTCAGTACATACAAATATACTTTTTAGATCCAAATGTTGACCTGAACTTTGGCATTGCATGCTCAAAACCTAAACTGATCCTGACCCTAATCTGACTTTGGAATCCAAGTATGTAATGTATGTATTTTGGAAGCATTTCAGCGTTACTTTCAAACTGTTCTTTAAATATAATTTCCTTTTTTTATATACTAAGATATAATAGGCCCGAGAAGTGCAGAAATATAAGTATAAACACACACATTCATAAATTCACTCATTTAATGCACCCGCGGTGCATTTTTCTGAAGTAAAGGCTTTATTTCTTCACTTCCTGTGACTGAAAGGACGAGTTTAATGACACACACTTCTTATTATTCTTATCAGTGTTATATTTCACTACTTCTTCAACCATTTTTCTATGTATATATTCGAAATGAATTTTAGAAGAAGAACATAGGAAGGCTGGCAATATGAGTTAGAAACTGCCAGAATTAAGGATCTATCAGTTAAATTTTCAGGTGCTATTTGCTGAATCCAACTTGGATAGGGTGTCAAATCAGCCTGAACTATTGTCCATGACACCTTTTGAAAAAGGCCAATAGATCATCAACAAGGTTAGATCTTTATCAGAGATAGAGGAATGGGCAGCGGGGTAGTGTTTAGTATTAAACTCAGCTTTGGAGCTGGAGAGGATTGGATCAGATAAGCAAACACAGATGAGCCCACTCACACAAACACAAACACACACACACATACACACACATGCACAGACACACTCACACAGACACATGCAACACAGACACACTCCAGGAGACTGATCCCACTGTTGGATTACTGCTGACACACAGCATGCATGCTCTGTGTGTTTTTGTATGTCTGTGTGTGCAGAAAACACCTAAGTGACATAGCTCAACAGCACAATGTGTGCACCGCCAGGTCCTAAAACACACACTCCAGGCCTGGTAGGCATGAAATCCCTCCAAAATATCCACTGAGAGCTCCTGGCTGCTCCAGCAAACATTGCCTTAATGGAAAAGCCTTATTTGTTGGTGCTGTACACAAGCCCAGTTAGCTGGCAGAGAGAGGGAGAGAGAGAGAGAGGCGCTGGAGATTGGACTTGGAATGACAAATAATAGAGCTGAGATTAAGAGCGGCAGGAAGAGGAGCAGCATCAAGCCTTTCGCCAAAGCCCTGAATGTCAATGTTAGATTTCATTTGGTCAGCACACAGGCTCCCCTCTCTCTCTCTCTCTCTCTCTCTTTCTCTCTCTCTCCCTCTCTCACTCTCTCTCTCTCCCTCTCTCTCTCTCTCTCTCTCTCTCTCTTTCTCTCT
>JBBMFX010000011.1:1763198-1783737 GCA_037832545.1 Rhabdalestes septentrionalis
TCTCTCTCTCTCTCTCTCTCAGTCACTCAAGCCTCTTTATGCTTCTTCTCTCTTAACCATCTCTACTTTTCCTTGACTTTTCTGTACCTTTTCCACCTGTCTGAGTCACCCCAACTCCTCCACTCTGTTTAATCCTTCAAATGAATTTTGAGCTCACTTCTTGCTAGCTAATGTAAGTGCCTCCAGCCTCCCTGTCTGTAGTGTATGATGTTGAAAAGTTTGGAGTGAGTCTTTTCAGTAATACATACAGATCAAGTTGATTTCAGATCAATGAGTACATGTATAAAAGAGCTATAAAGTAACAGGCATATGATCGTTCCCATCTTCTGTTAGAGGGAAGCTAAGAAAATGAAGAACCATCCTGATATTAATGACTCAAATGAGTTAATGATTCAAATGAGAATTTGATCAAACATAGAAGATGAAGTTGTAATAAAATCAACGTGCAGATTGCTTTGTACTTCAAAAGAGAACAAATCTAAATAGGCAAATTCAGAATACTGCAGTATTTTCTTGTTGTCAACAAAAAAGTAGTTGAAATGATTTTTTTAAATTTATATGATAAAACATTTAACATGTCTTCTTGTATTTGCCCTGTTTCTTATTTCTTGTAATATTTCATATTTGTCACATCAAATAGTTTCAGGTCTTCAGATTAGACAAAGGGAACCTGAGTAAATAGAAAACACATTTCAGTTTATTTACTGAACAAAGTATCATATGAGGTAAAGTAATCCCTCTTAAAATGAATGACTGGCTGTATCACATTCATCTGCAACAGGGATATCAGACCTGTGTTACACAAAACACTGCAGTTTGGACTTTTGGGGAAATAATGCTCATCCAGATCCTTTTTATGCAAATGTGAGACACGCAAAACGACTTTCTCCTGTCCCATTAAACTTGCTTTTGTTCTCCCGACTTTGGAATCATGAATACTGACCTTCGCTGAGGCTAAAAAGTGTTGCAGTTCTTTGAATGTTCCTCTGGTATATATTGCGACTTCTTGCATGAGTTGCTGCAGCCCTCTTGGGGAAATTATGGCAGCCTGGCACTCCTAGAGAGATTGACCATGGTTCCGAGTCTTCTACATTTTAAGATAATGTCTCTAACAGTGTCATTTCCTTAGAAATGTCTTTGTGGCTCTCTCTAGACTGATGCGTTTCAATGACTTTTCTGTCATCTCCTCTGCAATTCCCCCTGATTGTGGCATATTGTGCTTTGTAGTGACAACTTCATTCTACTTAAGATTCAGTATAAGTGAGTTTTAGATTCAATAGGCCTGGCAGCAAATAATCCTGACTGTGTTCAGTCAGTTGAATCTCATTATCAGCTCAGTGTAGTTCGATTGTGAGCAGCAAAGGGGTGTAAATGTTTCTGGCAAAGGGGGGTAAATATGTCTGACATTCTGATATTTGTTAGTAAATCATCATTGGATACATTTAAAATGTGTTTTTAAAAAAGTCCTTATGTTTTATTTTATGTACCATGCAGAATATATTTAATTAAAAAGAGCCCTTTCTGGCTCTTATTATTAACAGTGTACTCTGAGAATGGTAAGTAGGAAGTGGAACTTTAGTAAGAACCAGCATGCTAAACTTGAGACATATCTCCCCTGTGTCCCTACAGTGCCCCATTCTATAAGATCATGGTTCCAACTGTGGACAGAGTCCGATATAATTTCCTAGTCAAGTCTCTGCTCTCTGGCCAGTACCCAGTGTTGCTGACGGGGCCCGTGGGCACAGGGAAGACTACGGTGGCTCAGAGTGTCCTACAGGATCTGGATCCAGCCAAATGGACCATGCTCACCATCAACATGTCCTCTCAGGTACCAGCTGGCAGTGTTTATAGTTCACAAGGATTAGCCATTCATTCACATACACATTCATCACTCATTCACTTTTGTCTCTAAGGAAAACACATCAGTAAGGATTCAAAACTCCCATTTTTCCACTTTCTGTTGAGCACTTTGTCAATGTACTTATCATTTCATAATATTTAGGAGTTTTGTCTAAGGTGCAGTAAGGGAGGTTAGGGAGTTGGCCCTGTGACCAGAAAGTCATGGGTTTGAATCCCATGATTGCTACTTGTACCACTGAGCTTGATGGGGAAGGACATCAAACTCAAATATATGAGTCTTAGAAAGAAGCATAGCATGAGAATGGATGTAAAAATAAATGTAATATCCTTATATTTGTAAAAGGGGAATTTTGAGGCACAGGCTATTGTAAATATACCTTTGAAGGCAATCACGGATTGTTTTTTTTTTTTCATATATCTCAATTAGGCAGTAGTTTCGGTGATATCTAAAGACACATGTTTAATGTGTAAATTAGCTACACATTGCAGTTTATTTTTCCTAGTAACCTCATTAAACAATACTGTCAATAACTATTAATAACTATAAGGTTTCACCTCAGGTTACATGTGACGAAAGCATGTTAGCACAAGCCCACCCAGACCATTTACAGATAGCATTGTAGTGCCTACAAACATTGGCCTAGCATGAGATTCTGTCTGAATAATTTTCAACCAGACTGAAAATGCCCAAAAGGGGTGGCAAATAAACCACACATGTTAGGCAGTACACCATTTAAAAAATGTCTTTAAGGACAATGAATTTCTCTGATTAAAGCCCTGTTTGACTAGAGGCTAAAAGACAAGCTGGGCCCTTGTTCACAAACAAAACCAGTTTCGCTTGTGCAACACCATGCTATATCACACATTTATTCCAATAATTGGATCCTTGCCAGACTTGGGTCCTGAATATAGTGGTTGTTTACCTTTGATAACTGACTGAGAATTTTATTTAGAAAAAAATTAGTGCATATCACACAAATACTGAATGTTAGGGACAAACCTACCTGTTCACCTATCTGTTCGTGGTATTTAGCTATGTTTTGTAAGGTGTTGTTGGATGTTAACACAAAATCTTCACTAGAAGAGTTGCGTTCAGTGGCAGACTCCAGTATTTTTCATGTACATGTCGGCAAATAAATCTTTATAAAATGGGAGTACATAACAGAGAAACAAAATGTTTATTCCTAAAACAGGCTTCTTGTTAAATACATTGAGTAAAAATACATTTGAAATGTCTGCTGAAAATTGTAGATGAATAAAATACCGTGAGGCCTGTTTTTAAGAACTACAACATCCCATGCTTAAGTTTTCTTTATGTCTCGTATGCGATTAACTTTTTCAGTCTGACTCAGCTTTTACCTGAGTCATGTTGTCTCTCTACCTGTAGTTTACAACAGTGTGTCAAATTGGGCTGCTCCACACTCAATCCCCTATTACGGTCTTCTGTTCGCTGAAAGCAATTAGCTGAGTCAGCTGCTGTTTTCAGCCTGGACTGAAATGAGCAGCACTTACTACAGCCTGTATGCTGGATGCATTTTCTATCATCACTATACCATCATCATCAATCTGAGCTGTAATCATCATTCAGCATTATTATAAAGCCTACCCTTATGTTCTGTTTCTCTATTTCTTCTCTTGGTACCGATTCACACCTTCTCTCGCTCTTTCATTTGAAATCCTGTTCCTTTTTTGCCTTTTCCTGTTTGCTTTTTTGCCTTTTGTAGACCACTTCAGACAACGTGCAGGCCATTATAGAAGCTCGAGTAGAGAAGCGCACAAAAGGTGTTTACGTGCCGACCGGCGGGAAGAGGATGGTGACTTTTCTGGATGATCTGAACATGCCCGCAGTGGATGAATTTGGCTCTCAGCCTCCTCTGGAGCTGCTTCGACTCTGGATTGATTACGGCTTCTGGTACGACCGGCAGAAGCAGACCATGAAATGTGTCAAGGTGAGGGAATATAGATTGTGTCTTTGTGTTATAGTGTTTAGAGAAGGAGGGTGGGTCATATAGAGTCAGACTTTGTGTCATATACAGTCTAATTCTACATGTTCAGCACTTTTTAACAAAGTAACTTCCACCTGGTTAAATAGTTAGTTCATTCATTCATTCATTCATCTGCTCATTCATTCATTCATCGGTTCATTAATCAATTCATTCAGGGTGGTGGAGGCTTAGTGGGTAGGATACTCGCCTCTAGAGGTCATGGGTTTGAATCCCACCATCAGCGAAACCACCACTTGGTTCCTAAGTACACTTAACTCTAAATTGCACCAGGGAGACGTCCCCTTGTAGTTAGGGGATTCTTCTGCTATGCCATGAATGAATGTAAATTAGTTCAGATTGATTGAAGTACATAAGACATGTAATTTGTCTTTGGAACTCAAACTGGATTGTGGTATATGATGTTTACAAACTGCATGTTCTGCTCCATTGCTCTACTTTTTTAGGACATGTTCCTGCTTGCCTCCATGGGGCCTCCTGGTGGAGGGAGGACTCATATATCGAGCCGCCTGCAGAGTTGTTTCAATCTCATCAACATGACTTTCCCTACGGTGAGTGGGCCACAGCATGAAGTTCCACACTGGGCTCCTTGGAAACCAGGCGTTCAATATGTGCAATGTGCATAGTTTTTTCTTTTGTGAAAGAAAAAGTCCACTTGTTAAAAACACTGCTTTTTTAAACTGCTAATCCTATCACAAACTTTATTAACATGTGTGATATATATTGTAATTGAGTCCTAGTGTCCTAGTCTCAGCCACTCTTTTGTTGATATCTTATTCCTCTCATTGTCATTCTCCATGTCCCTTGCTCTGGCAGAATTAAATTGATGATGAGAAAGATAAGAGTAGAGGCTCTCTGATTTGGCAGAATGCATAAAAAGCCTACTGCCAGTCTGATTGCTACTGATTTTCATTCAGCACTCTGCAATATTAATACTCCCTCAATCTGCCCCCAACCTCACCCCTAAAACAACATGTCCTGTTTAACACGCGTTTCCATTGACACTTTTCCAGTTCACTCCTCCGGCTGTTATGTTATTATATAGTGTAATTTTCCTTATTGGCCCTCTTTCCCTTCATTTACTTTATTCCTCCTATCCCTTTTAACTCTGAATGTATGGTTTTCTCATCTCCATCCTTCTTTCACCCTATATTCACTCCCTTTATCACTCCACATAGTTGCTAGTGAATAGGTACAGCCTGCCTTGACCCTAGTTTCATTGGCCATTTTATCAAGTATATACGCAATGGTAATTAATTGCCTCAACCTATATGATTCAATGCACATTTTTTCAGCCACCTTCTTTCCTAAACAACAGTGGAAATGGATCATAATACGACCACTTTTGACTAGAAAATATTCTAGGATCATTCTCAAAACAGCAACAAGCCGTGGTTAGAGGATAGCACACATTTGCTGGGGCTTTTAAAACCGTCGGAGTCACTGCAGGGTTGAGACTAGTCTGTCAAACGATATATATATAACCAGGGTGGTCCTGTGCTTAGAAATCCTAAACAGTGGCTCACTAACATGTGAATATTACATTGGCATTTCATCTGTGCTTAGCCTCCAAAAAATATTTGGTCAGAGATTGTCCTGAGGTGGTTCCTTCCTATTCATTAACAGGGTAAGCTGTTCTTTAGGGATAAACAGGTAAGCTGTACTTAGTAAACCTTCTACATTCGTATGTGGAAGTTTAAGCATCCCTGAATACAGTACATTTTTTGTTGATATTGTGAGGGAAGAGAGCCTGATGTGACATCTGCATGGAACAAACACGTTGACATTTCCACAAATTGTAATGCTTGATTACCATTTATTTGTAAGGATTTTGAGATTATTTGACTCATAAGACTGTAATCCATGTCAGCTGCAGATGACTGCAGGGTGGTATAAATCATGTGACTCTTTGAAACACTAAATTGAGCAGGATTGTTGATACCAAGACAAGATCGGGACGTCAGCGATGCTCTGGCATCATCCAAGGCATGTCTGAAACATTTGAAGTATGCAGCACAATACATTTTGGAAGTAAGCACTGTGGTCTTTTAGCACCCCACAAGTCCTAAAGGTACGTTTGGAGAAAAGGAGAGCATTTTAATCAAAGAATTTGACAGCTATTAAACATGGAGGAGGGTCTGCTATGTTTTAGGGCTGTGTGTCAGCTGGTGGCACACGAAATCCTGTGGGAATAGAAGAAAGAAAGGCTGAATATCCAAGGCTGAAGAATGTGAAATATCAACCTATCCTGGAAGCTAATTTCCCACAGTGTGTAGAAAATATGGAAGAAAAAAAGTTGGATATAAAAATGTGTTCATGAAAATGATCTGTAAATGTTGTTCATGCAAGATGTCATTTTGAGTATTTTTTCACACCTTTTGTTGAGAACAATTGTTGCGTTAATTTTCATTTAGAAAATCAACCAAAACTGTCCCTTTTTTTTCCTCAATCTTTTTCATACAACATAAAATGGCCAGTGTGATAGGGTGGGTGTATTAGATAACGTGGGAACAGGTTGTATGATATTTCCATCCTTTTATTTCCTCAATGGTTTTCACCTCACACCATTTGTTTTATATCATTCCCCTTTTCTATAGGAGTCTCAAATCAAGCGTATTTATGGTACAATGATAAATCAGAAGCTTCAAGAGTTTGAGGAAGAGGTGAAGCCCATAGGAAATATTGTGACACAAGCCACATTGGAGCTGTACTACGCTGTTACTGCCCGTTTCCTACCCACCCCTGCAAAGATACACTACCTCTTCAACCTCAGAGATATCTCCAAGGTGAGATATTCACACTACACACACATAATTAAGTCTGAGCATTTTATGCAACTGAAACAGAAGCTTTAGAGATTTTTTATCTGTTCTTGATGTCCAGGGATTCAGCTCTAAAAAATGTGTTTGTGGTCTTGTGCCCTCTTAAACAAGTTTTATTGTTCTCCTTTCCTCTGCAGGTTTTCCAGGGTCTACTACGTTCTCACAGGGACTTTCATGACACCAAACAAAGCATCACACGCCTGTGGATACATGAGTGCTTCAGGTAGGTATGCTAGAAAGACAGATACACATATATCCATTAATGAATGCTAAACTTACTTCTCTTTATCTGTGTGTGTGAAGAGTGTTTTCAGACCGGCTGGTGGACCGGACAGATATGGAGTCATTTGTGTCACTGCTGGCTGAGAAACTCGGCTCTCTGTTTGATCTCACCTTCCATAACATCTGTCCCAACAAACAGCCGCCCATATTTGGTATGATTTGACCTTATTTAGGAGAATGTAAGTGGGCAATGCATGGATAAATGCCTTTGTAATTTGTTTTTTTTTATTTCTTGAGTGTATATGAACATTCTGCGGTGTTGTGGCCACTATGTAAACAAAGATTGCTTGAAATAACGAACCTGCTGTGTTTTGCTTTTCTTTTTTTGTTTTTAATTTGACTGTGTATAGCTAGGGTTTGTTAAGGTGAGTTTTCTGTTTGCAGGGGACTTTCTGAAGGAGCCACGAGTGTATGAAGACCTGTTAGACTTTGAAGCTCTGAAAGGCTTTATGGAGGCTCAGCTGGAGGACTACAATCTCACACCTGGAGTTGTTCCCATGAGTCTGGTGCTCTTCAGAGATGCTATTGAGCATGGTCAGCTCACAGCTGTGTTACAATTCCCATAGGCCAGCACACAATAGCATGCTTACACTGCAGCTCCCAATATATATGTACAGTCACAGTGTACCTGCTGTATTAGCAAATTGCTAACAGCAAGATCCAAATTATTACCAGAATCTTAAGTCTTTAGTTTTGTATTTAGTAGTTTTGCATTTCAAAATCTAAACCACTTAAAATGGTGGATCCTTGGTAAAACTGTCCTATGAAGGATCTAAAAAATGTAGTGGTCAGTGTGTTTTATAGTAGTGTATTTTATGGAATATTTGTTTTAGTATTGTGACTGCAGAAGTATAATTCTGAACTATATGTACAATACTGTAAGTCCCATGCTTCAGTACAAAATGAGCTTAGAATCCCATGTTACTGTGTGTGTAATTACTCCACTATAGAGGATGCAATTATATTACAACCCCCATTGGAGAGTTAATAGTTATGCATCCTGTCCCACAAGACACACACATGCAATTAAATTAAGCCGTATATCAGACATAACGTTAGACGTATCACATACTCAGCTCAGTTCATATAATTAAGCAAATCACATGCCCTTAACCTGAAGACACACCTCTATAATACATGACACTGAATGGTTATTAAATAAGTATTATGTTGACATGTTAAGTGTGATTGTGTAGTAAAGAGTCATTGCGGTATTGTAAATGTGTTTGCCCTAGTATGCTTGGCCTGTCATATGTGTTTGTATAAATATTTCTGCTCCTTCAGTGACACGGGTGGTGCGTGTGATCAGTCAGCCAAGAGGCAATATGCTTTTGGTGGGGATTGGAGGGTCCGGTAGGCAGAGTCTCTCCAGATTAGCCGCCTACATCTGCGATTATACAGTGTTTCAGGTGGAGGTCACCAAGCAGTACCGCAAGCAGGAGTTCAGAGAGGGTAAGACCCTGTCATCAGTCCAGCAGTAATTACAGAATGATTCTACTGTACCCTGAAAAATGCAATCACAATATGCTGTCGCGGTCAGGATAAATTATATCACGATATGCTTAGTTAAATTGTGGGTATTGTAAGTAGGTTTAAACTCTGAACACTTACATATTCCAGAAAAAAAGTCAGTTTTGGCAGCCTGTAAACAACAGAAAGAAAGGTTAAAGGAAAAAATGAAAGATAATGAAAAGTTAAATTAAGAGGAATTTCTGAGAAAGATTCTGCACTTTAGGTCACTATTCAAATTGTGGTATTGACCATGTTAAGGTTATACAAAAAGGTCACATTCTTTTCATGTTTAACTTGTGCTCAACTCTCTGGTTTATTTGAGCTACGAACCCATGGCTTTCGGTCAAATTGGCGGAGTCCGTCCCAGCTAAAGTGCATGCTGACATGAACGCAATAAGCAACACACCAAATAGTAAAATGGTTACTCAGATTGACCATTCACACAGACCTGTACTGGCTACTGAATTTTAATTGGTCATTGTTGGCCATTTTTCAAATGGAACAGTAGAACATGTGAGCAAATATAGCCAAGTGTAAGCACACTCAAGTTTAAACATTTTCACATTGAAATGTGTGATCTGCAGTGCCCCCATGGATGGAATTTCATTACATTTAGTGTGCCTCCAAAGAATCTGATAGGGATGCAGCATATTACATTTTGTTAGATCCTTAATGTGACAGGAAATATGGAAGTGAAGTGTATTGCATTGTTATTCAGTAGATGACGCTACTCCACAAATGAATCTTAATGAGCTAGCATCATGCGGCTTCTAGAGACCAACTTGACACACATTTTTGGTCATTTTGGGGAAAATAATTAACAAGCTATTACCTAAAATATACTTAGTGTCCGGCTCAATTCAGTGTGGGCAAGCGTGAATAAAATACCATATGACCATTTTGGTAATAATAATGACTGGTTTGTTGTGTGTGCTTTTTACGGGTAAATATTTCTGACCTTAAAAGCCAACAAATGAAATGAAGAGTACAAAAGAAACCCTTTTTGCATAACTTGAAGTTCTTGTGTCTATGTTTTTGGGGTATTTTTTAACCACTTCAGGTAATTGTTGTTCTTTATGCAGACATTAAGAAGCTGTACAGGCTGACTGGAGTGGACAGCAAGCCCACTGTTTTCCTGTTCAATGACACTCAGATCGTGGACGAGTCCTTCTTGGAGGACATCAATAACATCCTCAGCTCAGGAGAGGTTCCAAACCTCTTCAAGTCGGATGAGTTTGAGGAGGTCTGTCAACAACTGATTAGAAATAAATGTGTGTGAGTGCTTGCATGTGATCCTTAACAGTGCTGAAATATTTCAATTGGGCAGGTCCAGAGTGCTCTCTCTGACTCCGCCAGGAAGGACAATGTCTTAGAGACAACAGACGCCATGTTTAATTACCTGATAGAGCGCGTGAGAAACAACCTCCACATCGTGTTGTGCATGAGTCCTGTTGGAGACCCTTTCAGGTAATGAAACCATACATTCATCCAATATTTGAAAGTAATAGTTCAACCATACATTCTAAATACATTCTAAAGCTGAATTATCTAATCTGAACAAAGCTCAGTTCTATTATCCATTGCTTACACTGCCTAAACGATTCTTTTAAAAATAAAACACCAAAGCCCAGAGCTAATACATTCCATCCAGATGCCCATGCATCAGTTGGGACTCACCAGCTTTTTTATTAATTGTCAAGGCATATTTTCTTTGTCATTTTACAAAATCATGATAGACTAAAGGAGTAATTCAACAGAGAAATTGGATTTATACAAATTACCCCAGTGGAGAGCCAAGACACTTTTTGAGCCACAATTTGCTTCTTTATACTGGAGCTGTGTCTAACATTACTTACACATCACTAGAAGTTAATAATGGCCCAGTTCCAGTTTTATACTAAAGAAGCAAAATGTGTAAACCAAGAAGTGTCAACAGATTATGTCTAAGGTAAACAGATTGTGTAAATTTTTATGTTTTTTTGTGAGAATATGACAGCACTACTTTGGGAATAATGTCATAGCCTTTATATTTTATACCTGTTTTGTAAAATCTGCTGACACTTCATCAAACTGAGTGTTGCAAAATATACCCAAAGTTAAAAGTTTTTTTGTTTTATTTTACAAAACCTTTGCAGTTCATGTATTTTACTTTCTTTAAAAGTAGAGACAATTAACAATGAGAAAATTAAGGCAGACCCTTAATTTCAAACGAAGACAGAGCTTTATGCCTAAATGGACAAAATTGATTAAAGAGACCAGACTTTTGAACTCAGAATGGACTAATTAGCCTGGTACTTTCTGCAAAGCATCCAACACATCATAGAGCTCACCTATGATGATGATAGGTAAAATGTTTTGTTCACTTGAGGGTCATTGCTTAAGTTCTGCCAGTGCAACCCTCTGATATTGGTGGAGCTAACCTCTCCCAGAGTGAAGGCATTTTACTGAGCCAGACTACTTTTGGCCCACCTGTCACTCTGAGATCTACATCAATAGTCAGTATAAGGGCCATTACTTTCCTTTCTGATCTCACTACTTACAGTCTTAACCTGAATTTGATCTTTCTCAGTCTCTCTATCTCTTTCTGTCTCTCTCTCTTTCTCTCTCTCTCTGTCTCTCTCTCTCTCTCTTTCTCTCGCTCGCTCTCTACGCCTCTCCTGCTCTCTTGTGTTTTGCTCTCTCTGTGATTATGCGTCCGATAGTTTGAGTAGCATACAAATATGCCTGCAAATTGTTCTCTAATCAGCCCTTTGCATCCTTTGTCAGTGGAACGAGGTGCCACGTGTCAGGTGACCCTAGGGCCATGCCTAATTAAAGCATCTGAATCAAGCTGTGGGCTCTCTCTGATTGGCCTTACTCATAATTGGTGGATTTATTGCCATGGTAGCGCTTTAATGGCCCTGATTGGCCCAAAGGGCAGCATAATTGTCCCTGACAAATCAGCATACGCCCACCTGATGACCGGATTATGGGCGCATATTCTTTGTGTATGGGAGAGCGCATATTCTTTGTGTATGGGAGAGAAGGATGTGAAATAAGTTAACCACTATCAGCCCTCCTTAACAGCAGCAGCCATAAAGGTTGTCTAATGAAAGTATTGCAAACTGTCCCTGAGAACCAACGTACTGTGGAATTCCTCATTTGAAAAGAATGCAGTATGAGTGGTGTGCAGCATTGTATTACTTTAGTACATTTTGTGTGTGTGTGTGTGTGTGTGTGTGTGTGTGTGTGTGTGTGTGTGTGTGTGTATATGTGTGTGTAGAAATCGTATTCGTCAATATCCAGCGCTGGTGAACTGCACTACTTTAGACTGGTTCTCTGAGTGGCCACAGGATGCTTTGCTGGAAGTGGCTGAGCGGTACCTGGATGGCCTCGCCCTGGGAGATATGGAAGGAGTGAGAAACACACACAATCACACACTATTGCTCAGGCCAAAACATTTAAATGCTTTAAATACATGTTGTTTTTTTCTGAATCAGTACTCTTAACCTTTTTGTTAAAAAAAAACCTCTCAAAATAAATTAGCAGTAAGATTGGCATATATTTAGCTACAATTTTTTCATGATTTTCTGCCCAATCTAGTCATCCCTTATTCTACCCACCAACTTTGACCCTATCACACCATACCACCAACACTGAGAGGGTGAAAGTGAGCACATGCTTCCATTACGTAAAGCCAGCCAACACATCAGTTCCTAACTGCTTCTAAATCATGGCCTCGTCAGACACTTAGAAAATGACATTGACTGCCCATTCTGTTATACTCTCTGGCTGCAGCACCACTGGGATTCGAACTTCTGATCTCCCGATAATGGGGTCAACTTTTGGACAGTTGCACCACTTGGGAGTCCAGTTTTAGAATTTTAGAATGTTTTTTTTTCCTGGCATTCAAAATATATTCAGTAGGCAATAGCAGTATATTAATGCCCAGGCTGAAGCCCATCTGCTCATGTGCTGTGTTGCTGTAATAGAATCTGCAGTTGTATCCTTCTTACTGAAATAACTACAGATTTTATGACTCACCTGTTTTTGAGTTTGAGTTGTTTTATTTGGCTAGGTTTTTTCATCTTTGAAAGCATCGCTGTGAGTGAATCACAGGCCAGGTTTAGCTTGATCATGGCCGAGTTTAGCTCAGGTATAGCCAGTCTTTGTCTGAGCTGGGTTTAGCTCAGTTATCTTTGAGTTTAGCTCAGTCATGTAAATCTCAGTGAACAGTTCAGTGGCTGAGGTTAACTTCACCCAGCCAGACTCGTCAGCCTCAAGAATTACAACAAGAAGAACCACATAGCAACATAACGAATGAATACTCAAACAAAACCCTATTGATAACCCCCACATATACTATACTATCTTATATTATAATATATAGTATACCACATATACTCTTTGCTGAAACACTATGTGAAACCAACACATACTTATCTGCATTTAATTGCCACATCTTTATTTTGGACTGAATAGTAAGGATAAGCGATTTGCTACTGTCTTGTTATCCTGTAGGGCCATCTTTTTAACAGCATATTGTAAATACTAACATTCTTCTCATGTAATTTTGCACAGTAGTCTTGAAAAGAAAAAGAATAATCTTTAGCTGATTTTGATCTCTTCAAATGGACAAAGGAAGACTTTGCTGCAGAGTCAGATATTTATCACCATAGATATTGGGGGGAACATTGAGAAAATTGAGACACAAAACTATACTGAACATGTTAATAAGTTGCTCATTGTTTCAAATAACATGAATGTAAACATTAATCTACACTAAATGAAGATGTATTGGAAACAAACCTTCCTTTCTTACTTACTGAAACATACTGATTGCTATTTAATTGCTCAAAGTTAGAGATATAAACAGTACCAGTTAAAAGTTTGGACACATCTGATGTTTTTAGGGACACTTTGATGTCAAGGCTCATGCTTTTTGGGAGATTTTCCCAACAAGTAGATTTCAGCAGCCAACAAGTGCTCAGCATATGTGAGAACTTCTTCAAGCCTGTAAGAATAGGATCCATGTGGCCCCCCCATGGAACTGCTTGAGAGAATGCCAAAAGTGTGCAGAGCCAAGCGTAGCTGCTCCGAAGAATCTAAAATACAGCACAGCTTTGTTTTTTAATACTTTTGTTATTGCATAAAACACTATATGGCCCAATGTGGACACATTTTCATAATTATTGAGTTTAGGTGTGAGCCACTCTCACACAAAAAATATATATGACTTTTAAAAGGTTGCCATGAAATCCCCATAGACAAGCACACACAGAGTGGGACTTTATGCTTTATGCTGAAGCACAAAAAACTGCTCTGTTGCATCAGTTACTACAGAGTTCCAAAATGCCTCTGGAGGCAACATTAGCACAAGAGCTGTACATCATGAAATGGGTTTCCCTGGCATAGCAGTTGCACACAAGCCCAAAATTATTATGTGCAGTGCCAAGATTTAGCTGGAGTGGTGTAAAGTATGCTGCCACTAAGTGTTGGAGCAGTGGAAACATTTTTTCCCGGAGTCACACTTCCCTGTCTGGCAGGCTGATAGGTGAATGGTAATGCATGGTAAAAAGATAATGGTCTTTCAAAGCTGTTTTCCAACAACTTCCAACTTTGTGGCAACAGTATGGAAAAGACCATTTCCCCTTCCAAAATGACTGTGCCCCATGCAAAAAGCAGAGTTAATAAAACGTGATTCTAAGAGTTTAATGTGGAGGACGTTGAGTGGTGAGTGTAAATTTTTTTAACTCAACCCATTTTAAACCTTTGTGATAAACTGGGACATTAAGTGCTAGCCAGAACACAGTGTCACAATTGCTAAGCTCACAATGGGTGTTGGACTTTCTAAATGGTGAAAAATTCCCACCAATAAAGAATTTTCCCAGTGAAGTGAAGGCTGTTTTAGCCCCAGAGTGAAGGCCAACTCATATTAATGCCATTGGTTTTAGAATGGGATGTCAAACAAGCCTCTTACAGATTCAGGATTCAAGATTTTTATTTGTCACATAGATAGTCATACAGGTACAACACGCAGTGAAATATGTCACACGCAGTGAAATGTGTCACTGAGTACAGGTGTGATGGTGTCCACGTACATTTATGCAGTATAAGTTATGTTTTGATGATAATAAAAATACCCATATCAGCAAATGTGCCCAAATGTTTAACAGGTGGTCCTGAGTTCTCATCATGTGTATTTGAGTCCAAGAGAGCGACTCTCTGTGTCTATATCAAGTCTCCTCCTCCCCCTATCATTCATTTCAGCGCTAGTCAACATGGGCATCTGTTATCTGACCGAGCAGAATTGGTAGAGTTGGTAGTCTGTAAAAGTCAACTCTGATTAATGAGGAAAGGATGTGTGTTGGACTGAATTTGTTGTTTTGCTGGCAGATCCAGATGAAAGTAGCTAGTATCTTTGTGACCATGCATCAGTCAGTTGCTCAGTTCTCTCAGAGGATGAAGCGGGAGCTCAAAAGACACAACTATGTCACACCCACCAACTACCTTGAGCTGGTTTCTGGATATAAGAAGTATGTATGGCATTTACACTCTGTCAAAAATCTCACATTCTGTTTGATTTTATCAAGTTTTTCAGGCTTTTGACATGCTGTGTCTTTTTTATGACATAAGATTAGTCTATCCATGTCTCTCTTCAACTCTCTGGTAGGTTGTTGGCTGAGAAGCGTAGCGAGCTTGGTGAGCAGGTGTCTAAGCTAAGGAACGGCTTGTTCAAGATTGATGACACACGCAGTAAAGTGGAGGCCATGTCTGTGGAACTGGAAGATGCCAAGAAGAAAGTGGCTGAATTCCAAAAGCAGTGTGAGGAATACCTGGTCATCATCGTGCAGCAGAAGAGAGAGGCAGATGAACAGCAGAAGGTGATCGCCAGAGACAAATAAATATTGTATATATGTGTTTGTGTTTAGAGATTTTATAGACATTTGATTAGGTTTGTATGCTGTTTTCTTTATGGTGTGCACATGCCTTGATCTGTGTAGGCCGTAAGTGCACATAGTGAAAAGATTGGAGCAGAGGAGATCAAATGCAAGGCTATGGCAGATAATGCTCAGAGAGATCTGGACGAAGCCCTTCCTGCACTTGAGGAGGCCATGAAGGTCAGCCCACATTAACCGTATTTTACCCTTAGTTTGATTTGTTCTTTGATTTATAATACTAGTATTTACTACTCCAATACTATCCGTTATACGGCTATTAAAAAGTAATACATTTTCTTACTACTACTACTACTATTACTATTATTTGTAATAAAAATATTATGCCTTTTGTTGTTTCCTCTTATTACGCCAATTTTTCATACATATTTTTCAATGAAGAATGTGTCAGAATTGTTGGTTGGACACAGATAATGACGCACTTGCATGATATACTCAAACACAAACAAATAGATCACAGTCACAGTTCAAACAGAAGTCACCTGAGCTTTCCACTGAGACCAAGATAAATCCAATCACGTCATACGGTGGATAATCCCTGGATAATATTGAGTGTGCTGGCCAGGTATCGGGAGCCCAGGGTTGGAGCAGGTGAGCCAGGCGCACTTGACTGCTGTTTCACAGCTGTTGTGAGAACACCCACACAGAGACAGGGACAACCAACCAGTAGACAAGTCTGTGAGCAGACATGAGACTCCGGATGGAGCTGGGATTTAGAAAGAAACAATAACGATAGACAGGCACGATTAATAACCAGAGACCAAAGGCCAAGCACACGTGACAGCTGGGGTGAAAAGAGCTTAGACTCATTATTTGAAAGACCAGAATGGCTGGGGGGAGTGGCGTTTGATACCCAGTCGTAAAAGAATGAAGAGCTCTATTAAAAAATGTTGTTCATTTGTATATTTTGAAATAAACAAAACACTATCAATGTAGAAAAACAAATTTAATCACCTGAAAAATGTGAAACTGTGATGCCCTCTTGTTCTTAGCTGTGTCCTTTCTCATTGGGCAGGCCCTGGAGTCCCTAAATAAGAAAGATATGACTGAGATCAAATCTTATGGCCGACCGCCAGCCCTTGTAGAGACAGTGATGCAGGCGGTCATGATCCTGAGAGGATGTGAACCCACTTGGGCAGAAGCTAAGAGACAGCTGGGTGAGAAAGCAAGAAAGAGAGAGTAAACACATACATTGGTCTGTCCCATACATAAATTGGATAACAGAGGCATGAGGGAACAAGGTGAACTCCAAATTACTCGTATGAATAAGCCCATCATATTGATTGGATGAGATTTGAAATCTTACTAAGAGGAAAGCCTAAATCAGGACTTTAAGTAAAAGTGATAGAATATGAGAAGAGTGAAACAGGAGGATTTAAGTGAATCAACAGTTAGAGAGTATATCTCAAATTTTAATTACAAATAGATTTGACAGGAGCAGAAGTGCTAATGAAACTTAAACAGGAAGACTAGGCTTGTCTTAATAATTTTCCTGCCTGTGTGTGTGACAGGTGAAGCAAACTTCATTAAGCAGCTGGTGCACTTTGATAAGGATAATATATCAGACCGTGTGCTGAAGAAGATTGGCCAGTACTGCACGCAACCTGACTTTCAACCCGAGATCATTGGCAGAGTCTCACTGGCTGCCAAGTCCCTCTGCATGTGGGTCAGAGCTATGGAAGTAAGGGCCAATACGCACATACATACAAACAACTGTGCAAATAATTGTATGGTTACAGTTTTCAAAATTAAGTAGTTTTAATTATGCGCCTATATTTGATGCTCCATTTGAACTTAAGCCATATTTTTGTGTCTGTGCTCTGTGTACACACGGATTTTTTTCTCTCAGGTGTATGGGCGTATCTACCGTGTGGTGGAGCCAAAGCGAGCCCGGCTGCAAGGAGCCACGACTCAGCTGGCCGAAAAACAGGCGTCCCTGGCCGAGGCCCAGGCCAAACTTCAAGAGGTCAGTGCTCATCCTTGTGAACCACATCAGTCAAACTCTGATAGATATGTCGGTGTCGTTTATTGTAGATTCTTGAAATTTGATCGGATACAACTCCCAACTATGCATGTGTAGCTGACCTTTACCTGGTGTTGCTGTTAAGGATGTCCCAATACAGTCTGAAAGACCAGAGCTGATCAGGGCATGTTTTAGCAGATTAATATGTACCAATTTAAAACAGATCCTTTGTTAAGGCTTTTTACCACATTTTAAATGGGTAGAGATTAACACCATAAAGCATATCTTGTGGCTGTGCGATATGTTTACATGTGGCTTATATGTCTGCAAGGTGGAACTGTTTTGTGGAAAATCAGCCCAATGGTCAACTGCAAAATCTGCAATTCCAGAAAGGCAGAACGTCTTTATCAAAATATAGTGTACAGGTCTACACAGTAAACCAAGAAATTTAGGATGTAAAAATTTAGGATATAAAATGTTCACTTCAAAAAGGTAGCCAAAAGAAACCAAATGTGTCAGGTCAAAGTGTGTCACACTGTATCAAGTTTGTTGACAAAATAATTGAAGGCATCCATAGTTTCATACTATCAAGTATTATCAGAGTGGGGATTAGGAGAGAAAATCTCTTGCACTAAAGTCATTGTGTGTGTGTGCGCGTGTGTGTGTGTGTGCTGTAGGTGGGAGAAAAACTTGTCCTGCTGGAAAAGCAATATGATGAGAAGCTGACTCAGAAGGAGGATTTGAGGAAAAAGTCAGAGGATATGGAACTCAAACTGGACCGAGCCGGAAAACTGGTGTCCGGACTGGCTGGGGAGAGAGTACGCTGGGAGGAGACTGTAAAGGTACACATACATCTACTAAACATTATGTATACATGATTCTTCTCTTTTTTTCCTTTTTTTGCCCGAAAACACCCAGATTTACATTCATGATGTTTTGCATATTGCTACACTTTTACCGAATGTTCTTTTCCTTCTGTATTTTGTATTTTAAAGTCATTCATTTCGTCCCCACATTTTTTGTTTTCCCGGACAACAGCCCAGACCCTGCCAACCAGTGGACCCCCCCCCAATTAAAAATATGTGCGCCACCTCTGGCATTAAACAGTCTAAACTTACATTTTATGTTTACATTCAAACATCATGCAATGGGGGAAATGCAACACAAGTACTAATTTTCTTTCTGTCCATCGGCAGGGTCTAGAGAAGGACATGGGCTTCCTGGTGGGTGACTGTTTGCTGGCTGCTTCTTTTCTGTCCTACATGGGTCCTTTCCTCTCCAATTACCGAGAAGAGCTGCTCACCAACATCTGGATGAAACAGGTCACTATACCCATTTCTATTTTCTTTCTAACTTTACTTTTGCCCTCACTGTTACGGCTGAATCAAATTTCCCTTTTCAGATAACATGATTTTGTTGATTTGAGTAAAAAAATTAAGCCCACATTCTGTACGGAGAACACACTCCTGCAGTTTAATTGCTGAATATATAGAAAAAATTACATCGAAAAATGTTGCCTGATATTTCATATTTTGAAAATAGAAAACTTTTTTGGTAGAATTCACAGGAGAGTTCAACATGTTGATGAAGGGGTGTGTAAACTTTTACAGGGATGTGCAAACTTGTAAAGTGTTCAGGTTTCTCTATTTTGGCATGGTTCTTGACGTCAGTCTTTCTCACTTCGTCTGCAGTTCAGGGAGTTGGAAGTTCCTTGCTCTCCAGGCTTCACTTTCGCCACGTTCCTCTCCAAGGCCACAGCGGTACGTGACTGGAACATCCAGGGCCTACCCTCTGATGGCTTCTCCACTGAGAACGGAG
Source organism: Rhabdalestes septentrionalis (assembly GCA_037832545.1). Taxonomy (NCBI): domain Eukaryota; kingdom Metazoa; phylum Chordata; class Actinopteri; order Characiformes; family Alestidae; genus Rhabdalestes; species Rhabdalestes septentrionalis. Next base: position 1,782,397 of record JBBMFX010000011.1, read on the forward strand.
TCATCGTCACCCGTGGCAACCGGTCAGCCCTCACCAGGCCCCTCTCCTAATACTATTTTGACAGACAGCCAGTCCCATAGTGCTAATTAGAATAACGATGATATCTCATGAATAAGGATGACTAATGAATAGTGATAGTCGAGTAATTAGCTAAAGATAATATTAAGCTCTGCAATAGTAGTGACCATTTATAGGCCATTGCTAATTTCCTCTCACAGAGACAGGAACTCACCAGACAGGATATTTTTGAGATTATGGATTATTATGAATTATTTGTGGATAATGTGACAGGCACTCGCAGTAATGGCTAATGTCTCTGCCATTCTCTTTTTCTGTGTCCTTCCCCAGATGGCCATTAATGGTGGACCCTCAAGGACAAGCGCTAAAGTGGATTAAGAACATGGAGTCTAAAAGAGTGAATAAGGCCACACACATGCACACACAATCCCCAAACTCATCCCCTCATCCGATTTTATACAGTCTGATTAGGAAACAGAGTGAATTATCCACAGAAAAGCCAGAAAAGTTGGAACTCTCTATAAAAACTGATGGAAAGCAAGAAAATTGAAGACATTAGACAGGATTATAGCTCCTTCCATATTGTGAAAGAATAACCCACATTCTGCAACAGCGTTATCAACAGAGCATCGCGTAAGCCAGCGCTCCTGTTTTAGCTCAAGTCGTGACACTGTGTACAGCCCACAGACTACTGTTTCCCTCTTCCCTTAATTAGTGTAGAACAAATGAACGGCGCCGAAATCTCTGGCGGATTGAAAACCGCGTCATTTCTGTCACTCATGCATTCTCCTCACCTGCTTTCTCCCCTTTTGTGTGTTCATCCATTTCTCTTTACTCAGATGCTTCTATTAATACCCTCTTACGCTCCTCTTTTTGTGGTGCCGCAGCGCTATGTTGTTCGTCTCCTCTGTTGAGGAGAGATGGAGTCTCTTTCTTCTCCGTGCTCAGGTTTTTGGAAAGAGACAGGGCAAAACATGCCAGATTTTTTGATGGAGTATTTAGAGGGGGGAAATAGCACTCAGGTGAATTTTCCCTACATTACACAGGTTCAAAGACACCCTTATACACTCTCACTGTTACAGATGCGCACAAGCACACACAGCTGTAGCCATGTGCCTTTGACCTGATCATCAGGTCATTTGTGCTTTTTTCTGGATTTTGTGTTGTATCTTAGACTTGTTTGCTGTGGTCCTCTCTCTCTCTCTCTCTCTCTCTCTCTCTCTCTCTCCCCCCTTTTCTGTATTTCATTTCTTTACCTTCTCTACCTCTCTCTCCCTCTCTCTCTCTCTCTCTCTCTCTCTCTCTCTCTCTCTCTCTCTCTCT
>JBBMFX010000011.1:1792445-1812554 GCA_037832545.1 Rhabdalestes septentrionalis
TCCCTCTTCTCTCTCTCTCTCTCTCTCTCTCTCTCTCTCTCTCTCTCTCTCTCTCTCTCTCTCTCTCTCTCTCTCTCGTCATAGGCGAGTGGAAGAATGGATGTAATGAGTTGCAGAAAATGTTGATAGTACGTTCTCTAAGGCAGGACCGCGTCTCTTTCTGCGTCAACTCGTTCATCATCAATAACCTGGGCTCTCGCTTTGTTGAGCCGCCAGTCCTTGACATGAAAGCGGTGAGTGATACACAGATGGAGTACACATAACATTCTCATAAAGGTCGATAAATACTTAAAGGGCACATTTTTCTACAGTATGTCTTTTCCTATGGGGAAATGTCTTTACTTTATCTGTTCGTTTATCTATCTGTTTATAGTAATATTATACATTTGACCTTCAAATAATGTCAGTGCAAGGTAAGCCTTGTAAAATTAATGTTGACTTGTTCACTGCCTTGATGAGTTCAAACTATTGGACTAGATATTAGTGCAAAAATGGAAAGTGTAGAAGAAAACACTACTCACTGCTTGGTATATGATAAAAAAATATATAATTTGGTTCAAACAAGAATATTAGCTAACACTGCTTATAAATAGTTGTAATTAAATTGTGTTATATTTTAAAACAGTAATTAATTTTCTTTCAACCATAGTTTTGTATATAATGTCTCAATCCATCATTCTCAGCTCAACACTTTTAGGTCCCCTGTCGTGAACATATTTCTGTATACATCTGAGATTCAGGACTGCATTGTGAGGGCTGAATTAAAAATAACAGCTGGGCATCTTAATTTGAAGGTGTCCCATTATAAATGTTTGTGGGGGTTCCTGTCTCCACTGTCTCTGACAGTGAGTTAATGTCTGAGCATGTCTGAACATTTATCTTGCTTCAGTCCTACTGAATACATTAAGTCATGTAAATGGTGCTTTTCTTCTGAAATTTCACAGAAATCTGACTCAACTGATCGTGACAAACTCTTTGGAATGATGTGCAATGCAGCTTGTAGCTCGTTATGTTTCATAACAAGTGACTGAACATTTTGGACCAGCAAAGATACACTTTGGTGCCAAAGCATACCAGCACTATTAAATTAGCTTGTCATGTGTCAATGTATCCAGTCTTTGCCATATTTATCTTTCGTTCTAACCTATAGCCTGCCTGTTAATATTTACCAGACATGCGACTATTTTTTAACATAACAGAAGAGTGATTCCTGCCCGTGTGGATGTGTGGATTTTATTAGGTAGTGGAGGACTCCACCACAAAGACGCCGCTCATCTTCGTGCTTTCACCGGGTGTGGACCCCACAGGCTCACTGGTGCAGCTGGCAGAGACATCAGGCATGGGCCGCCGCTTCCATGCTCTCTCTCTGGGACAGGGCCAAGCCCCCATCGCCACACGCATGATCAAAGAAGGAGTGAAGAACGGTGAAGCCCCTACTTTTGTCTCTCATTCTGCTATGTCCTTTTTATTGGCACCTCATGGACCTGCCTTTTACACTCTTATCTCTCATCTTAACTGTGTGGGTGCTTGTGTGTGTGTGGCAGGTCACTGGGTGTTCCTGGCTAACTGCCACCTGTCCCTGTCGTGGATGCCTCAGCTGGATAAACTGGTGGAGCAGCTGCAGGTGGAGGATCCTCATCCAGACTTCAGACTGTGGCTCAGTTCTTCCCCTCACCCAGAATTCCCTGTCGCCATACTGCAGGCTGGCATCAAAATGACCACAGAACCACCTAAGGTACACACACACGCTGTAGATTGAAACTCTATATTCTTTGTAAGGTATTTTAAGACATTTTATTTAATATTTCAAATATTTATGATATATGTGTAATAAACCATATTCCGGAATCCCTTGATGCAAGACCTGCCTCAATAATTGATCAACACGTTTCAAATTTGAGGCATTTTTGTTGTTCATTTTTATTATAATTACATTCCCAATGTTAACAAAACCCACAGCTGTTTTCATCATTCTGGACACATTTGTGCACTTTATTTTTTTTTACAAATTATTTGATGTTGTAGGGTACTACCATTGTAATACACTCATTCTGAATCTGGAACAAAATTGGTTTTATGTACCTGCAGCAAAATTGGTTTTATATTATTAAGCAATAATTGCAAACCACAACACTAGTGTACGTCCACATCCGTAAATTCAATCAACCTTTTATCTAAAGGGAATGTTGAGCTTTTTTAAGCTATTCTCTTTCTGACACAGTTATAGCATACACTCAATTACAGAGGACAGTAATTTCAAAGCCTTTCCTATTTCTTGGAGAAAACTGAAAACACATTCTAAAACACAAAGCTGTCTAAGGTGTTAACATTACGCTTTAAACCTCGTATTAGATAGGGAAGTCCATTCTTCTGATCAACAGTATGGTATAGAGGTTGAAACATCTGAAATATTCCTCTAAATCCTAATTAGATTATGGAGCAATCCGTACTTGCATTGCATCCAATAATAAGGCAATAAAATAAAACAATAAATCAAGAAAACCAATGAACTAAAACAGTTTCAAACTGAAAGAGCCTTGCAATTAAATTAACCACATGATACAAGCAAGCTGAACTTTAGGATTCTTGTGGCGTGTGTAAACTCACTGGTGCTCGATCACTAAAACCAGATTTTCCTTGCACACACACGCACCAATTCAGTCACAAACATACTCATACACACATGAACATTTTCTTTTCTGTCCACCACCACATACACATGCTGGAAATGGACTTTATTTATTGACCCATTGGGTTCATGTTTTTTTTCTGTCAGATGTTTAACCTTTAAAAAGTGCAGGAAGTCTTTTTTTTCACTTATTGATCATAGACTTCAATAGAAGTCAAGGCAACCACTCCTACATGCCACACTGGTTTCAATAATACAAAGAATGACACACACACACACACAAAGACACATTTTGCATCTCTCTCTGCTTGCAGGGGGTGAAGTCAAATATGAAACGTCTGTACCAGCTGGTGACAGAGTCCCAATTCTCGCGCTGCACCCGGCCAGTCATCTACCGCAAGCTGCTCTTTGCCCTCTGCTTCTTCCACAGCATCCTGCTTGAGCGCAAGAAGTTCCTCCAGCTTGGATGGAACATAATTTACAGCTTCAATGACTCAGACTTTGAGGTAGATACACTATGTGTCCAAAAATGTGTAGCGTTTCTTTCAGTAATCAGTCAGGAATTCTATAGGCAGGCAAGTAAACAGCTGGTGGCTTGGTGGTTAGGGAGCTGCCCCTGGGATCAGATTGTAGAGGTTTGAATCCCAGGCCTGCTACTGGTGCCACTGGGGTTACCTTGAGCAAGGTGCTGTCCCCTCACAGTACTCCCTGGGTGTCCCACATTGGTGCGGGCCCCCTGCTTTACTTGGTGAATGGGTTAAATGCAGAGAAAAAAATTCATTTTGTTCACACTTTGTATTCACACATGAGTGTAAGGGGCCATTTTACTTTAATCTAGAGATCATTGTATGATCTAGTTATTTCTGTTTGGGATTCCCAATGATTTTCAGATGATTATTAAAGACAGTCAAAAAACAAGTTTATTATTATCTGGCTCTGTTTTCACCGAGAGATGTGTTGTGAGAAAGGGTGAGGCTGAGAGAGTCCTCAGTCTCTCGGTTTTTAATTTGGTCAGTGTAGCAGAGAAACTGAGCATAGAATGGAAGACAAAGGGATCACAGGCGTGTGAAGCAGTTTAGCTGATTCATATAAGCTCTGAAATGTCTCCATAAATTGATACAAATTGGGATCAAACACTGAAATAATTTGCAGAGTCATTAATACAGAACAAGGGCTGAGCTTACCTACTGAATTTATTTCGTTAGTGAAGGAACATGAACTTGGCTAATTATGTGTTAAGTAAACACGTGCTGAAGTAAATGGGAGAATGGGATCATTTTTAATAGATTTTCATATCACTGCTGAGGTGAGCACAAATTCTGTCAGGCTCCTCTGTCTCAGTATCTGATAAACAGCATTTTTAATCTGAACGCTCTTTCAAGCGCTGTAAGTCAAAAGTGACTTGAGCAGTAATACCTGGTACTCATTAGAGAGGTGTTAGATGGAGTTACGTTATTCCAGAGAGCACAGTTTCACTGCTTCACGGCCCAATTCTAGGGTTTTTATACCCTCCATCTAATGATTAGCATTGGGCATAGTGACCCTAGGTTAATGTGTGGCAGCTGTAGAGCCTAATGTACTAAAGGCCATCCTTTATAGATTATTATATAACTATGCATTAGAATACCAGTGTCAGCTATTGTAGAATTTTATGATTTTTTTTTCAGGAAAAGGGTTAAATGTTGGTAACAAATAGGGAAGACCTTCTAGCTGCTACACAATCAAACCTTAATCATGCCAGAATCTCGGCATTCTCCACCTGCTAGATCTTGTTTGTTTTTCCTCTCCATTTTCCCCCACCCCCTCTCTTTATCTCTCTCTTTCCTCCCAACCTTCACTCTTGAACGCAGGTGAGTGAGAACTTAATGAGTCTGTATTTGGATGAGTATGAGGAGGTCCCCTGGGATGCTCTGAAGTACCTTATCGCTGGGGTCAACTACGGAGGTCATGTTACAGATGACTGGGACCGCCGCCTCCTCACCACATACATCAACGACTACTTCTGTGAGGCTGCTGTCAACACTCCTTTCTTTAAGTGAGTTTAACGCACGCACACACACTCTCATGTGGATGCGCGCACACACGCAAACCAAAAACATTAGCATTTGTCACACTGCAATAACCTTCACCCCTTTCTAGCAGTGAAGGCAGGTTGTTGAATCATGTTGAAGAGCAATAGCCCCACCCTGTGGTCAGAACTAAAAACACATAGACCCACACACATGCATATCCTCATATGCCCAGATGCACAGACTCGTACAAGTACACCCGCTCCATTAAATTTTTTGGTCTAATTCAGCCTTTCATTAATTATTCTATGAATATGTTGAATCTGTTTAAAGAGAGACATATGTCCTTCACCAATATTGTTGGAAAGACTCGACAAGTATTCCTTTATCCAAGGTAGTGTTTTCCAAACCTCGTCCCAGAGTCGGGCACTCTGCAGTGATTCCCTCACCCCAGAGCAGAGCACACTGTAGTGATTCCACTGCTCCAACCAGCCAATTTAACCTTGAGCAAAGGTTGTTGTTTGGTTGATGAGGTGAGTTAAGTGTGCTGATGCAGGGAAGCCCTAAAATGTGTAGTGCAGGGCTACTCCAATACCATGGTCAGGGAACACTGATCGATTGTATTCAGCATTGCTGCTAATATACAGAACAACAGCTCCTCCATGTGGTGTGCTTATAAATTGCACTGTGTGAACTGAATGGTTATTTCAGGTTTTCAGAAATTGGACAAAATAGCTTTTTAATTGCTTGTTACGGTAGATGCAGTCGTAGTCATTTACCTTTAATGCTGAGGGAAGTAACATAGCTACATCTGTTTTCTTCCTCTTTAAGTCCATAAAAATAAATCCGTTTTTATGTTTTACAAATATGCCAAAAAAACAAAAACAAATGTTATGGGATACAGAACACACTTCAGTAAAGTAAAAGTTGTGAAATAACGGGGTTCAATATTTCGTAATTAGTCTAGTCTTTGCATCAAGTCATTTTAGTTTTTATTAGTCTTAGTCACGTCCAGACTATTTTTAGTCTAGTCAAGTTTTAGTCGAATAAAAGTCTGAGCATTTTAGTCTTATTTTAGTCAGAATGATCCACAACTATTTTTGTCTAGTTTTGCTCAATGGAAGCTGTATTTTAGTCTGTTTTTATTAATGCAAGTCAAAATAGTGTAAGTACCTTGTAGAATAGACAAAATCAAAAATTTCAGTCAAGCCTATTTCACAATTCGATTAAGGTTATCTGATTACCTTGTAGGCTCAAGAATACTGTACATCCATTCCAGACATGGAGGACAATCTGATTTGAATTTACGACATTTGTTTTGCCAACTATGCTAGAACTTAGATGTACATGCACAAAATTTTTAATAAAATAAATGAATAACATCCCATCAAGTGCAATATCAGGCTGGGTTTGGGCAGAGAATCTAAAGTCTAATTCACAGTGCCTCTAAATGGACAAAAGTATTGGGACGTAACGTCGTTCAACTCTAAATTGGCGCGTCCTTTACCTTTTTCTCCCCTCCCTATCTTACAGAAATAACGTCTCCTCGTTTTAGTCAACAAAAATGAAGAGACATTTTAGCATAGTTTTTATCTTGTAAACCACATTTAGACTCGTTCTTATTCGTCAACAAATCTATATTATTTATTTTGTTCCTTTATCGTCACATGACCAGCATTTACGTTGAGTCTCGTCTCGTCTTGTTTTTTTTTTACGTGAAAAATGTTCGTTGACGAAAACAACACTAGTATTTAGGCAGGCTTGCCTTGGACAAGCTTTCAGAACTGAACAATAGACCATGGCACGGTGCTTGGAAAAGCCCAGTATAACAAAAGTTTGTGTGAGGAGTGAAATTTTAACCATTTTAAATATACCCAAATATTTAAGAGGTAAAGATTGGTCTTTAAGTAGAGAGGCCTTGGATGTGGACACAATATTACAAAAGCCAAACCTACCAATTAATATCTGGAAAACCTTACATGACACATACCTTTGCAATGAATCTGTTGTATCTAAACACTGAGCACAAGGATGAATCATTTACTTGTAGCTGATACGCAGGCCTGGTCAGTCGCAGGAACAGTAACTAAATGGTCAGGGCGGTTTTTAAATCTACATGGAGCACTTTTGCATTTCAAACTGCTGAGGCTCCATTTCATAATAAAAATCTACAATTTGGATTTCCATTTCAAACCAATTAATGGAAAATATTTGTCTGCCTATTCTTTGTTTGAAACGTTTTATTGTCATTGAAGCAAGCAATGGTACCGCTGAGCACTGGTAAGTGAATTGGCAGCCATCCAACTCCAGAGCACTAACAGGACACCTGATTTCTGAGGTGTATTTCAAACACTAGTATTGTGAAGCAGTGTGGGTTTATCCTATATGCAAACTATGCAAGTTGACTATCCCTGTCAAAATGGGCCCCTGTTTTATTGTTATTTACTAAATAAATCTATTATACTAAGACTTTTTTCCCAATTTTCTCTTCAGTGTAGTTGTGTCCAATTTGACCCGCTAGCTAGAACACCCCCTATGAGACCACCAACCCTGGGAAGGCGAAGGCCTAGCACTTCTTTCCTCTGACTCACATGAAGCCCACCACCATATCTTTTTGATCTGCCGTTAGAGCAACATCACTGGACAGCTTAACATGCTTGGAGCAGAGCTGCATTACATCAGCTAACAGACACCCATGCTGGCTAGCACTGGGATAAGTGAGCAATAGGGGGTGAGGGGGGCAATCCTACCCACCCAGAGAGATGAATGAAGCAGTGGAATTCAGTGCATGATGAAACTGACTTAAGCTCTGACATTCTGGACCAAGCACCTTTTATATAAACACTTGCTCTTCGGTAGGATTGCTGACTGGTTTTGAAACAACAAAAGCCTCTTAAAAGAGGCATACATTTCCAGCATGTCATTATATGTGAATGCAAGGAAGCTTTAAGTAACAGCTTCTCACACAAATATCCAAGGGATACAAAATAAGTCTTAAAGACTGGCCATCCTCTGGATCTTAGTGTGGGAATATGCATCACGCCCTGGCTTAGGATAAGCCATGAAGTGTAATTTTCATTTTCCATCCAGTCATAATTGAAATAAGTTGAACATTTCACTTTCTTTTTAACTGGCCTGTCAGGTCCAATAGACACAGTCTCTTCTGCGTACTCCATCTCTCGCATCTCAATGGTAAAATTGTTCTTTAAGAATTATGTGTTCGTTAAGCAGGAGGCTACATGTTGTTAAGCACAACTATCGGCCACAAAAGCAGATGGGCTTGTCACATCAAATCCTACCAGATTCAGTGATACATGTTGACAATGTATGATGCATATATGGGTCTAAATGACCAGTTAAACAGTAAATGTAAAATAAGATCTAGCTGTGAAAAAAATGGATATTGCTGCTTAAAAAGTTTTTAGACTTATTCATATATATGTCCTAAAACATCACATTTTTATACAAATTCCAAAAGTAAATAAAGGTAATAAAGAGACAAAAATATTATATTTAGTAATTTATTCAAATGAATACAATTCCATTTTAATAATAAAAAAGCTAATATTTTAGTAGTGGAAAAAAGAGTTGGCTGTGATGATAGTAATGCAGGCCACAACATACAGATAAAACATTATGTTAGTTAGTTTTTTATTTTATTTTTTAGAATATACATTTTATGAAGAATATATGAAGAGGGCTCACTGCTATAGGTTATGACCTATGCAACACTTTTATTAAAACGACTCGGGACTTGAGGGTGTTGCTGTGCATCACTGGGTGTTGCAATATGGTTCCTACCTATATTTAAAAGGTGAAGCTGGAGTTTGATGTTAAATACGGCTATGAAAGGAATAACCATAGATGTAGTCTATAAGGTGTGTTTTTTAATCAATGTGAAGGGAGTATAAAGAATGACATGCCATAGTGTAAGTGTATGGAGTGCACTAATCAGCATTATATAATAATATAGGTATATTAATAAAAGGATAGTGTTAACCTCTGAAGCAGTCAAAAAAAGATCCCATCATAACCTGCAAACCACCAAGTATTACAAAAATGTGAAATTGTAACTTTTGCAAAGGTCTAGCCACAGATACGTGAATGGGTGCTCTGTTTTCTTTTAAGAACAGGGATGTGTCACAGTCTGAAAGGATAGTACTGCCTTCCAGAGTCTGTGAAACCTGATGGTGGTGATCTCATGGTTTGGGCCTGTTGTGCTCCATCTGGGCCAGGATGGCTTGCCATCATTGATGGGAAATAAATTCAGAATTATACCAAATTCTAAAGGAAAATATCAGGTTATCTATCTGAATCACAAGAGAAAGTGGGTCATGCAGACAACCACCAAAACACACAAGTGATCAATCATACCAAAGAATGATTAAACAATAATAAAGTTAATGTTTTGGAATGACCATGTCAAAGTCCTGACCGTAACCCAATAACATACTTGTGGGAAAACTGGAAGTTCATGTCAGACTCACAGATTTATCACTCACAGATGGATTGTTGTCTCATTTGTTTAAATTTTATTCTTGATCTATGTTTAGGATTTGTGTGAATGTTTTATGTCATGTGTATTTAGGTCATTGTGTGAATATTTTAGAGGGGTAATGTTTTAGGTCATGTGTATATATGCATTAGGGGTGTGCAGAGCGGCCGCTATTCGTATCTGTATTTGTATTTGTTAAAAAGGAAAATGATTCTTATTTGTATTCTATTTTTTAAAGTATTTGTCCGAATGCGGTATTCGTAAAAAACACGTTTTTTGTGCCTTTCCAAATACCGAAATTTATATATACTGTATATGTATAGTATATCTGTATACTATATATTGTATATGGATATATAAATTTGTGTGTGTGTGTGTGTGTGCGTGTGTGTGTGCGTGTGTGTGTGTATGTGTGTGTGTGTGTTTGTGTGTGTGTGTGTGTGTGTGTTTGTGTGTGTGTGTGTGTTTCTGTGTGTGTGTGTGCTCGTGTGTGGGTGTGTGTTTGTGTGTGTGTGTTTGTTTCTGTGTGTGTGTGTGCTCGTGTGTGGGTGTGTGTGCACATTTTCAAACAATGCTGTGATGATCCCAAGAGACAGAATATATTTTCTGGGACTGACTATTAAAATGCGGACAAAACCGGGACGGGAGTTGAGTCTAGTCTGCTGAGAATATGGTTCATAAATGCAAGGATGATGTAAGAATGTAGAAATCCAACCACTAATATTCTGACTTACTCTAAAGTTGACCTTATTCTTTTATTTATTCGTCCTTTTTATATTGAGATGCTGTTCTAAAAGTAATTTAATTCTAAATCTTGTGTGTCTGTGTGTCTGAACTGCATTGCCCTCCAGACTGTCCTCTCTGCCTACCTATTACATCCCTCGTGATGGGCCTCAGGCCGCGTTTCGAGAGTACATCAGCCAGCTGCCAGCAGTGGAGCACCCAGAAGTTTTTGGGCAGCACCCCAATGCAGATATTGCCAGCCAAATTTCTGAAACACGCACACTCTTTGACACACTCCTCTCCCTCCAGCCCCAAGTAACTAGCACTGCAACTTCAGGGGCGGGACCCAGCCGTGAGGACAAGGTACATGTGTGTGTTCGCGCGTGAGTGTGTGTTTGATAGCAAACCCCCTTTAACTCTAAAGACCTGTTGGTGGGTCCTTCTCTTCCTCACTCTATTGTTAAACCTAATCCGTATTCTGTAGAAACTATGTAACTTACATTTGAGTGTCATTGTAGTTACTGAAATTATTAGTAATTGTTGGATATTTCATGAAAAATACTTGAATGGGACTCGCATGGTAACTCCAATGGTGTTTTGATGTGAAATGAATTGGTTCATTGAAAAGAAGCTCCGTTTTTTTTTCCAGTGGTGGCAGCAGGAACCAGGGTCACAATGGCTAATACGTCAATTATTTTACGCAAATAGACAGTGAACCTGAACAAGTTTACATGTGGAATATTTATAATGGAAAAATAGATTTTGTTTCCAGAAAACATTTTCCTTGGGTACTGTTTCAGTCTATAATGCCCTGCATATACCTTGCCACCATCAATGTATATTTAAAAGCTCATTTAAGCCACAGTTTTAATCTCAGAACTACATTTCAGACACCAAACATATCAACAGCTCTCAATGAAATACTTCCGAATTCTTTCACCACCGCCGCCACCACAATGAACTATTCTGAAGCAATAAGTTTCTTTATAGTGCAGAAATGTAGAATTCCACATGAAACCATTCTGACTCATTTTGTTTACATTTTCGTCACTGAATTAAGCAGAAGTGTTGACGAACCAGTTGAATTCCCCTTTAGGAAGAATGCCATTTTATCTGGCCTAACATGTAGTAACAGGGAATAGCAAGTGTATTGAACAGCAGTAATACAAAAGGGTTTTTGTGTGTGTGCGTGTGTGTGTGTAGGTACTAGAACTTTCTGCTGATGTGCGTCAAAAGATCCCAGCACAGGTGGATTATGAGGGTACACGGACACTCCTGCAAGATGACCCCTCACCCCTCAATGTAGTGCTACTGCAAGAGATCCAGAGATACAACACTCTACTACACACAATCAGGTCTGTGTGTCTGATAGAGAAATGTGAACTTAATTTGATGTAGGACAAATGGTGGCTATTGGCATAATTTATACAGCTGATCTTTGTGTTTCTGTGCAGGTCATCTCTGACAGAGTTGGAAAAAGGTATCAAAGGTCTGGTAGTAATGTCCAGCAGTCTGGAAGAGACGTTTCAGTGTATCTATGATGCTCGCGTGCCTCCACTCTGGGAAAAGGTAAAACATTGTTCCATCCCATAACATGATGCAACTTTCTTATTTCGTGGCAGTTCTGACTCAAAACAAACTGGAACATTCAGAAGATCTGTTGATACAGAACAGGTGTAGAGTAAAAAAAGAATGCCGCTACTAAAAATGAAATAAATACATAACCACATCATTTTAAATAGTATAGGAAAATTTAAATAATTGTATGTTATTGTTCTTTTAAGGGTTTGCACTACAATTTACTACAAAATCAGTGGTTGCTCATCATGGTGAAATGTTTTTTAACACCTTTTTTCTCAGATACGGATAATACAAAATCAAGACAATCTAATCATTCTGTCAGCCTGACTCTGTGGCAGTGGCACAATTTTGAAGTCTGTCCCCTACTGAGATGATATCTATAATAATAATGACTGCAGCATACTCTCAGAGAGTGAAATTCCTCTAAATGCTACTTCAGATGATTAATGCTATACCGGAAATACTGGCAGTTTATGTGTCACAATATATATGAAGAATATTGTATGGAAGGTAGCTCTCTAGCTGCTGTATTACAGTTTTTGTATAGACTTGGTCCACACTGTTTTTTTATTTGCACAGTCGTCACCTTGCAGCTCTAAATATCAGAAAGTACATGCTCTACAGCAGCTGACCCCAACCGTTTTTGTATCACAGACCAGAATAGATACAACTAAAAACAAATTGCATAAAAATACAACTCACCATTCTGCTAAATTAATGGGAGCCCTGCACTTGTTTGCCTACTATGAGCTGGAAACCAGGATGAGAGTTTTTTCAAAATAGAAGATAACACAGGTCAACAATAAATTGATGTGGGTTTTGTAGTGTTTTTCATGCTGATTTCAAATCTTTGATTTGTTTTTGTTTATCACATACAGCTTTTGTGATGAAAACAGTTATATATTGCGTGATAGTGGCATAATTAGCATATAATAATCATATGCTTTGAAGCAACAGTGGTAGCTGACTGGCACTGATCATTATATCTATGCCAGAGTGTGTGTCTATCTGACTTTGCACTGAAACAGTTACTTGATTGGTTCCTGCGGTTTAAAAACATTGCATGTAAGTCTAATGCAAACTAACATTTACTCATAATTTAAGTTGATGTTACTGAAAACAATGAAAGCAGATCAGCATTAAAAATGATTTAGAATAGTGTGTTGTGGTTTCTGATGGCTACAATTTTATTAAACCTGTGTAATCAGACACTGACAATCAGTATGATTTGTATTTGTTATTCTGTCATTCAGTACAAAATGACGTACGGACCTATACCGGTCCGCAGGCTAGTTGTTGGGGACCTCTAGGGAACACTTTTTTTAGTAGTGAACTCAGCTGCTATAAGATGCCTGCATTGCTGAAATACAGTAGGTGCTGACGTCCACATGCACAGCTTGTGTAATCTTTCAATGCAGCACAATGGAGCAGCTGTGCATGAGACAGTGAGTGTATCTGAAATCGGGCACTTGCACACTTCAAACGCTGTGTTTTAGTGCATAGTGCATTCACACTGTCCATCAAGCTAAACAAGCTAAAACATTTATACAGAGCAAATTATTTTACTGAGGTATATTGAGGTGTGCTGCCTGTCATATTCTGACTACAGTTATGGATCATTTGTGTGTTTGCGATTATACCGACTTAGAAGAGTTTGCACACATAAGTGTTTGCAATTTTTTAACCAAAAAGGCGGTCATAGATTATACATAAATAGGTTATACATGTTATAAATGTTCTCTGTTGGAGTTTGTATGTTTACTTGCTTGTTGTAATCAAATATTAGTCTGTCACTTCCGCTAAGTGCAGAACGTCAATGTTCCATTTAGGACAGTACTTACCCATGGCAGTGTGTACTACAGATAGAAGAGCTCAGTGCGCACTAGACACTACATTCCAGCACTCTCAAGTAAGTGTATGATTTTAGACACACCCTAAGGTCACCGTGCACATTGGTAAAGGAGTGCAGAGCAGTGGAACTGATAATCCAACATTGTCTAACATTAGCACCTAAAAGTCCATGGGGATGAATGCAGCCAAATCCTCACAGCAATGCTCCAACTTATAAAGCTTCTCCAGATTAGAAGAGGCATTTACTGAGGTAAATATAATAGACAACCTGCCTATTAAAACCATCATTTTTCACAATCTACAATCTTTTGGAAATATTGTGCATTTCATAATGGTTTCTAGTGCTTTTAGAGTCCATGTTTCATTTTTATATAAATGTGAACGGAATAAAAAATAGTGATTTAATAAAACAGGATGCAGGATTTTGGACAACACACAAGAATACAGAAGACCCCCCAAAATGCCTGTTTGTGTGTGCCTGCAGACCATTTTTCAACAAATACTCTGCAACACAGCGTGTCATGTGGGCACACACACAGTGGCTGTAATAAATCATTGTGTGGAGTGTGCGGTAAGCTGTGAGGGCAGTGCCCTGTGCTTCGTGGAGAGGGGTTGGAGTGGAGTAAATGAATCGTGGAGTGCTGGAAGGTCACACTGCTAGAGTAGAGGCCAATGCACTGCAGCGCTGAGGATCAGAGGATGGTTCTCTCTCTCTCTCTCTCTCTCTCTCTCTCTCTCTCTCTCTCTCTCTTTTTTTCTCACTCACAAACACACACACACACACACACACACACTCTGTGCCTCTTCAGAGCACTTATGGACACTGTCTTACATTGACAAATGAACACAGTCTCTCTGTTTAAATATTCCAGTCATCCATCAGCAGCACACCACCAGCCTCCTTATGCTAAGGGAGCACTGCTCACACAAAGATATTTCGGTCTGTGTGTGTGTGTCTGTGTGTGTTTGTGTGTGTGTGTGCGTTGATAATTGTGTTATTTTTGTACAGCCCTAAGAATTGCTTTGTTCAGCACCCTCTCAGGACTTTTTGTTCATTTATTACTCTTATTTCTCTCCTCTATTACACACTGTCTATTCTCTTGTCTCTTTTTTCTTTATTCACTCTCTCTACTACCTACTTAATCTTTCTCGCCACTTTTTTTTTCCTGTCTCCCCGTCTCTTCCCACTCTTTCTACTGTCTCAGTTTACTTATCTTTCTCATATTTCTCTTGTCACTCTCTACTCTCACTCTATACCCTCTCTATGTCCATATCTCTCTCTCTCTCTCTCTCTCTCTCTCTCTCTCACTCTCTCTCTCTCTCTCTCTCCTTTGAAGGCTAACTTTTTCTGACAGTGATTAGTTCTGTTTTGTTTAATTAAAATAATTGAACATGTAACCTTCATCAAATGAAGCAGTGTTTTCTTTTGAAGGAATAATTTGCAGTCAAAAGTAATAAATCTAAATATATTTCAACATCATACTGCAGCGCTTAGCATCACAAGCTTTAAATAGCATAATACATTTGTATCATGACTCAGTTACCTTTATGATATATCATTGTGGGCCTTATTCTCTCTCCTATGAAAGGTACTGAAAAAAATCTCATTAAAATGCATTTATACATTAAGAATAAAACACTACTGTCTCCTTCCAAAATAGTGTGCACTGAATTACTGGCATTTATTATTGCATCACTTATTTAAAAGGCAATATATTACATAACATCTGGATCAAAGACTTCAAGAGCCTTGGCATTGCACTAATTTTGCCGAAGCTCATGCCAGACCCTGAACTCTATTACTCTGCCCTTGGCGAGTACAGCAGGGCTTTGAACATCAAAATGTCACATGAAATGAATAACTGTACCACGACTGGCAGCCAACCACCTGTGTAACCCTAGCTCATCATTATACACCTCCCTCTCTCTCTCTCTCTCTCTCTCTCTCTCTCTTTCTCTCTCTCTCCTCTATCTCTCCTCACCCTTTAGGCGTACCCCTCTCTGAAGCCCTTGGCGTCATGGACGAGGGACCTGTGCCAGCGGGTGGAGCAGTTTGCACGCTGGGCGGAGACGGCACACCCTCCTGTGCTCTTCTGGCTCTCTGGCTTCACCTTTCCCACGGGGTTCCTCACAGCTGTGCTACAGTCCTCCGCTCGACAGCACAACGTGAGCGCCAGGACACATACATGCACATACACATGCAGACAAACTTTCACATTTATACAGATACACTTATTTTTATACACACACTCATTTTAGAAATTTGCGTCTTTAAAATGATAGCATTTGCTCCTGCTGGATTAATTAAACATGTTTTTATTGTAATTCTTGAATGGATCATAAGGCAAAAACTAAGAGGTTCATGCAAATGTTTGATCCTATATTCTCTTAAGAAGGTGGTATTTATTTTTGAGCCATCTGAGGGCTAGAATACGAGAAAGTGACCATCATGTCATTTGTGAACACAGCACAGCACACAGTGTGAAATTCAACAATTGAAGCAGTGGGCAGCCAAGAATAAAGCACCTAGGGAACAGTGTGTGGGGACGGCAACTTGCTCAGAGGAACCTTAGAGGTGCTTAGCAGGATTGGGATTTGAACCCATGGTTTTGATTGCAGGGTGAATGCCCTAACCACTAGGCTACAATGATGTAGGCAGTGGAATCTTTAGGAGTTTTATTCTTTTTTATTCTGATTCTCTTGCCAAAAGGTTATTGGGACCAAAGACCTACGTTGTCGAAACACCAAATTGTATTAGGCTCCTCTCACAAAACTTTTTTTGCAAACCTACTTTTGTCAACTAGTCCTTTGTTTTCTTGTCAAAGTTAAGGTTAACCATTTTAAACATTTTAAAATACCAACATATTTTGAAATTATAACAATAAATATGGCAACCGTGTGCTAATTAATCCTCCCAACATATAAATATATCAAAGTGGCATTATTAAATTCGTTCATTCATCACTTAATTTTCTCCAGCATGTACTGGCCCAGTTGAGCTCAAATTTGGCGTGTGGGTTGTTTAAACTTTTCTCTAAGTGCAAATGATAGAATAATTTGTAAAGTAAAAAATGACCTTCAGCCAATCAACTTTCAGCAGACACTGGACAGGCTAAGCATTGGCCAAATGTTAAAAAAAATTGTAAAAGCATACATATGAATAATCACTCAAACCATGCTGACACAGCAGTATGTCCACTGCTTGCAGTTAAATAAATCATGTGACTAATGTTTAGTTTAATGCTTACAAAAAATGTAAAGGTAATACATTGTCTGATTTTGGGCTCGTACATACATAAATCTTAAAGTGTAATGAATTACATAAAGGCCAGTTAATAAGAACCAGTTAATGATACTACTTTTCCTTGCTTGGGCAGATATTGACTCTAGCTAAAATTGTGAATGCTCTGCTGCAGTGTTGGGCAGAGAGCCCAGAGAATAACATATCCATCGTGCATGCAGGAAACTAGGGTTCGTTTAGAGGCCCAGGCAGGAGTGTTATCTTTCTAAGCAAGAATCTGAAGGGCAATAATTATCAGAAATTTTATTGACAGTGATGGCATGCGATGTTGTGCAAAACATGTACAGATGCATTGTATATTCATCAACCGATTACCAAATTAGCTAACTATAATACGCTATATGAAGAAGTGTTTAATGACCTTATTGTAGTACTGGTCCCTGTTTAAGGATGCAGTGAATTTAAATAGAACTCACTGAAAGTGCAAGTGAAGCTTTAAAAAGAATGCCTTGCAGTTAAATTGTGAATTAGGCTTGTTTGTGTTTGGACCAAAGTTAACAGATAATGTACGAACACACTCAATTATAGATGAACAGAAATACAAATATACATAAACAAACAAATGCACGTTCTTACACATACCTGTTCTTCATAACCAATAGCGAGCATTATTAATAACTAACATCTCTCTGTGGTTCAGCACCACATTTGAGAGCCCTTTCTAAAATACAGCTGTAAAACAATGGAATGTGCTGCCTACCATCTACTGGTCACACTGAAGTAATCCATTTTCATTTAAACAGTTACCGGTAAATACAATCAGGCAGTCTAAAGGCGTTTTCACACAACTCGTGAAAGCGTCCAGAGAATCAGGTCTGGACATTGACTGGAGTTGCCCTTTCATACCTGTAGCACACAGCAGGAAATCGTCCGTGCTGGACATGTTCTCACTTGCCGGAAATACTCGATGTCTTTTAGGTCAGGGGTGACATGTGGGTAGAGTGGGTAGTGGCAGGACATGATGTAATATGATGTAATTTTTCTGATAACTTTGGCATCAGCCCTTACGGTAAGAAGCTCACCTCTCCAAGTACACATTTTTGTTGGCATTTTTCTTCCGTTGACCTTCTCCTTTATCCTTGGACGCTTGTTTTTGCATGACACCATCAACAACATGCCGCTCAGTCGCTGACTTCTCCAGAAGATGACCTGCTCTGTTCACACATGGACACAATTTAATAATGCACAGACTTTGAACTGGTGCTATAAGGGTAAAATCAGGGTAATGTCTGGTCCATAGAGGCATCCATGTAGTGGTGGCTTATTATACTGCGACTAACCCGAGCAAAGATATAACCACTCAAAACCCATGTGGATTTATAGTATATTCCCTATTTATTTTTCCTAGGACTACACCACTGAATTAGCCCAAATGGATGACAAAATATAAGGGGTATATGACAATATGTAACATATGTGGGATGAAATCACAAAAGGTGTGTGTAAATCTGCAGCTTGGGCAGTTCTTATTTTCTTACAGAACCTGTTGGTGGTGCTCTTAATCGGAAGACCTTCTAGTCACTTGTTAACAGTAAATAAAACAATGTGAATACCAAAGATACAACACAGTACCTTTTTTTTCTTAAAAAAAGAGGAAAGGCTCATCCCTACTAACCCATTAATACCAGCCACCTATCCCTTAAATATTTATACACACACAAACAAAGAAGCTAGAAACTTTACTAAGATATTTACTGTAATAAATTACTCTGTGGTCTGCAGGTGTCTGTGGACACGCTTTCTTGGGAGTTTATTGTTTCAACAGTAGACGACAACAACTTGCTCTTTCCTCCCAAGGTGAGTAACCAATGCTAGAATCAGTCCATCAGGACCATACCATTTCCTCTAACAAGCTAATTAGCTGCTGTTCACCACGGTTAGGGCCTGAGACAGGAAATGATATTAGTTTTGTCATTTGAATTACTAAACACTACAAAGCGATCATTTTGAATTATGTTAAGAAACTGTTTGTGAGTGCATTGTGAAAGGGCTACCTATAGGCCCCAACTTGTGCATATTGTTAATAGTCTTCATAGTCAGTTACAGTGTTTCCTATGGTGCAGTCTGATTGTATGTAAGTTATACATTAAAACTGACTTTTAACGCAAGCTAGTACATCCTCATTCCTAGCAAAGAGATGAATACAATTTTATTGCTAAAAGGATCAGTGTCATGAAAATCTGTAATATTTCACAGAATAAACTTAGGACTCAATGTCATTTTTCAATATGTGGAGGAAAAAAAGAAAATCAGTAGGTTAAAATTAGTCTTTTTTGTAGAGGAATATTTTTTTTTATGTAAAGTCTTCTTTTTAACCAATGCCACTAAAAGCAGAGCCAGTGCACTTTAAACCAGGGGTGGAAACCTTCCAGCCCAGTTTCCCTGATCAAACACACCTGGTTCACCTCGTCCTTTAACTGCCAGGTTTATTGGGTGTGTTTGAGTAACGGAACAGCCAAAGTGTTGGACATTGGCCCTCTAGGAGTGTGCGCTGCTGCTCTAAACCCTAAACCCAGTATATCTTCTTTACCCTTCTTTGTGGCACCCTTAGTGTTGCGCCACATATGTTCTGTCCAACTCCGTTTGGTCTAAGTAAATTTTTTTTATGATTTATAATCTCAGCTTGTTCACAAGATGTTTTTTGTAAGCCCTGGAACAATGTGTGTTGTTTCTGCACATAATGCTCCTCTGTCCTGCAGGATGGCGTGTTTATTCGGGGCCTGTATTTAGAGGGAGCTGGCTGGGATAAGAAGAACTCGTGTCTGGTGGAGGCAGAGCCCATGCAACTGGTCTGTCCAGTGCCCACCATCCACTTTAGACCTGTGGAGAACCGCAAGAAAGTAGCTAAGAGTATGTACACATGCACACACACACAAACACACACACATACTGCTAGGAATAGGCATTTGAAAAAGTACAATAAATTTTAAAAATTAAGTTTTAGTTCAATGTTTTTGTAAGTAAGTAAGCAAATAGGAAAGTATGGAAATATAGAAAAGTATTAAAGGCCCATATCATGGAAACGAAAATGGCGTCACAAAACCGACACTTTTACAAATATGTGTGATGTGCCTACATCAGTTTACCCTGCATCCTGCCTTGACTATTTTTCATCCTACTTTTTGGAGTATTCATCGGTTTTAAAGGCACCGTAACAAAATTCAGACACAGTTGGATATGGAAGATTTTTTTTTAACTCATAAATTTTTTTTTTTACCTCAGTTATAAAACTGAAGAAATTTACAAGAGAAATGTGAGACACCCTCCGTTTAACTTGATGAGAACACTGCAGCTGTGTTATCTACAGCTGGATTGGACTCTGCATTGGCAGATGCTCTGTGTTAATGAGTCAGACTGGAATTGAGAACAAAAAATGTTCAAAACATCGCTGCAGGACCTTGGCATGAACCTCCCTTTCTATCTAAGCTTTTATTCTCACTGCTTTTTTTGTCTGTTTGGTATAATTATTTTACATCTTTTTGTGTGTGTGTGTGTGTGTGTGTGTGTGTGTGTTTGTTTC
>JBBMFX010000011.1:1825528-1837305 GCA_037832545.1 Rhabdalestes septentrionalis
CCTTCTGCTTTCATAAGTTGTGTTTTAAAGAGAAACGCACCACTACTAAGGAAAATCTGGACTCGAGAAGAGGGACTAAACGCAGCCAGTGATTCAACGCGTGAAGAAACTACGCAGTTGCTTTTCGGAAGGGGGGGGTGTTCTTGTAGTATGTTTTAATACGATGAGGAGAAGCAAGCCACCCCCCAGTTCCAGCCGGTACATTTTAGCAGGTAAGAACATTATTGTTGTATACTTTTTACACTATTGCAGTGCTGTATAGAGACGTGTGTGTAAGCGTGTGTAAGGTGGATGTGTCATGCAATCTATTCCTACGTAGTTTCTAGATACATCCATAGCACATGCACGATTCCCTCCCTTTTCCACGTGTTTTACGCAGCTGCATGCTTTTGTATGATGATTATTGTAATTAATTTGAATTACACCTCAGTCCTGCTTTTGAGCTACATCTGCCTTAATCAAAAGGGGGCGAGTGTCTATGAGTTCTCCTGCAGTTTTGGGATGAGTAGGCACTGAAGTTGACCTCCCCTGCCAGTAATATGGAAACAGATGAGATCATAGTCACTCTTCTCTGGAAGAGAGTGGGAGTGAGATGTTGTAATCCCCCCACTCCAGTCCCTACAGCAGATTCCACCTCTCGGTGGTTTAAACAAAAATAGACAATCGCGTTTTTAAAAGCATTGCAGTCGTGTTAGATCATATTTAGGGGGGTGTATATCGTGCATGCCCTGGCGCTCTTATATAAATAATGAAGTGTTGAGTAATAAGGGCCATTGAATGAAACCCAGGCCCTCTCTCCGTCTCCAAACCATTTGGTACATTTTCTCCCCCCAAAATGTCATGTGGCGAAGTTGTGGCGGGTTCGGAGATTTTCCAGGAAGAGCATTTGAATTTTTTTTTCTGAGCCATGTTTTTTTTTCCTCTTCCTCTCTTCTCTTTGCTGAGCGACACCGCCCCCTTTTTCCTCTCCTTGCATTTCTTCTGAGCACGGATAGGGGGCGCCCGTGCTCCACACGAAGGCTTCCATGTTGGGCCCAGCCTTTCACGTCATACTGGACCAAATGTCTGTTGCTTTTAGGGTTCACACCCACACATTTAACATCCAATCAGAGGATCTGAACTAAAGTCACTGTGCAGATTAGGTCTGTATCTGTTGTACTGGTGGATGTTGTTTGTTCAGACTTCAAGAGCAATGAGGCACAGACTGACACTAAGTGTCATACTGTTTTTACCGAAAAGAGAAGAAAACATAAGATACGCTATATGGAAAAAATTTGGGGGCACACCTCTTAACTTCTGTATTTATATAGCCCATTACTTCAAGTGAAGGGCAATCTTAAAGCTTCAGCATACTAAGACATTTTGGACCATACATTTATAAACCATGCTTCCAACTTTTTAGGTGTAGTTTGGAGAAGAACATTTTCAATTCCAGCGTGACTGTGATCCAGTGCACAAAGAAAGCTGTATAAAGACATGGCTGTATTAGTTTTGGTGTGGAAGAATTTGATTGGCCCATAAAGTTCTGACCCAACCAGCACCTTTGGGATGAACTGGAATAGAGATTGCGAGCCAAGTTCTCGTCCCACATCAGTGTCTAACCTCATAAATGCTCTACAGAATAAAGTACCTCAAATTCAGAGTGGAAGCTGTAAAAGCTGCCAAAGGGGGGACAAACTCTATATTAAGGTCTATATATTTAAATGCCGCCACATTAAATTCCCTGTTGGTGTAATGGTCTGGCATCCCAGTACTTTTGTCTATATAGCGGAGTTTATATCTGCAGCCACGTGATAAAACAGCCCATCAGGGCATGGACTCCACAGGACCTCTGAAGGCTCATGAACTGCAAGGTAGGGCCTTAATGGATCAGACTGGTTTGTCCAGCTTGTCCCATGGATGCTCGATCAGATTGAGGTCTGGGGAAGTCTTTGTCATGGTCCTCAAGCCATTCCTGAACACTTTTTTCAGTGTGATGGGGCATATGCGTAAAGGGCCCCTTACAATTAATGTGTAGTGCTTTATCCTTGGTCTGCAACAATCTTTAGGGATGTGCTCATTGCAGTGTACTAACCCTAACTTAATTTACACCTGAAAATGCACCATAGCCCTCAATTTCTATTAAGTGGTGGTTAATTTGTGAAACCAACCTTAAAATTAGACTCTCACTGAGACGTTTAGTGTGAAATGTGTTAATCTTAAATTTAAAGCATTAATTCAGGAGGTTCTATTATTTGAGGGGCAAATTTGAACTCCTGATGACCCTGGCATGGTAAATGTCCTGCAGTGTGGGGAGGGTTGCTCCTGAGGGCGGAGCAGTTTTGATCACCCATCGAGGAGTCTCGATCAGTCCAATTTCCATTCTCTGTTGAAGCGGGTGAAAACATTTTCAGTCTTATTTCTGTAGAAATCTGCCATTCCATCCCTGTATTGATGGACCATTCGTGATCCTTATTGATCCTCATTGATCCTAATTGAAGGTTTTCACTCTCCACCCCTCTTTCACCTACATACAGTCATCGAACATTTCTGTGGTCCAATGTTTAGGGGAATGATTAATGTCTTGATACCAGGACACAATATCTGCCGCCACATTTTTGTGTATCTCGTCCCCACCAGTGATCAGTCCACTGACTTGATGATGCTGGTGTTATTCTGGGGGCTCAAGCAATCGTGTGTGAAGAGTTCTGTGTACAGCAGTTGGGAACATGTGCTTACAATAACCATGCAGGCGGTGTCTTTGTCAGCTCTGCCTGCTTTGAAAGAAAAAATCTGTATAAAGTTTTTTTAATGCAGGTTATAATTTATCTTCTCTTTGATTGTACTATTGACTACCTAATTTCATTCATTTTCATGCTGTGGATTATCCTTATCCTTAGATTCGTAGTGAGTGGTCCACTGGCAGTGTGAACTTCATTCTAATAAGCTCGCCATTTGTGCGACTTGCTGCTACCTGGCCTTTTGTACCAATCACTGAAATTACTGTAAAGTGAACAACATTGAATTTCAGTTTGCAGTCGCACCTGTCAAAGGTTGGGATGTTGGAACAATTGATGTGTGTAGAAGTAGTAAAAATAGACTGTGAGTATCTCTGAGTAGCTGTGAGTAGCTCTGAACAGCCAAATATTTAAATGTATATATTTTTTTTAAATCTCGACATGCCCTGGCTCGAAAAATGAAACTAAAGTTACGTGTGTTCTTCACGCTACACTCGCGCGCTTACACACGCGCGCTGACAGACGCCACTGCACGCAGACACAGTCAGCTACCCAATGAGAATTTTTATTCAATCCGAGCACAGATATTGACTCGTATTACTCGTATGATACTCGTACTCGTCAAAAGTGCTTGATCCGTACTGGATACTCGTTTAAGCCGAGTATCCGGCTCATCCTTAGTAAATAAATATCGGTTCTGAATATCGGTTATCGGGCACATAAACATGCAAATAATTGGTATCGGTAATAAATCAATGTCGGTCGATCACTATTGAATATAAAGTCATTCCAAAGGAACTTCACAAAAAGGCAGCAGCATCAGCTGTAAAATCAAAAACACAAATCTTAATCTCTTACAACTGTGTAAAAAAAAAGTGCAAAATATTACATTTTAAATAATCTAACCACTTCTATACTGAAGCTGCACCAGCCGAGGTGCCTCTTGAGGAAGATTTAAGACTCCTCTTTGATATTCCTTTTGCTTTTGGGTTTTTTTAAATGTCAACGAGCGTCTGTTGGCGATGTATCTCGTAACGCACATCATCAAGTTTAAGATCCCGCTCGAGCTGTGAACTGGAATATAGAGATCGGGCCCATCTCTAGTAATGATACTCAGATATGCACCCAAATGCAGAAAACTCTGTGTAGATGTGTTCCAAGAGGCAAAGTCCAAAAACGGAGCAATAGTCCAAAACCAGTAAATCCTTTCTGAATCGGTCAAGGACAAGTGCACAAGCCAAAAGAGCAATTAAAATATCCAGAAAAACACAAGAAGGCAAGACATACAAGAAAGCAGGGAACGTATTGTAACTAGGCAGGGCTTAGTATACTTCACACTGCGAGAATATCTCTTAGGGCTATGCACACGTGGACAAAATTGTTGGTACCCCTGACATTTTTCCACAAAATCAAGTATATCTCTCAGAAAAGGATTGCATTAACACATGTTTTGCTTTACACATGTTTATTCACTTTGTGTGTAATGGAACAAAACAGAAACAGGAAAAAAAAGCAAATTTGACATAATATCACACACAACTCCAAAAATGGGAGGACAAAATTATTGGCACCCTTAAGTTAATACTTAGTTGCACACCTTTTGTGGAAAGAAACTGAAATCGGTCTCTCCCTATAACCATCAATAAGTTTCTTACACCCCTCACCTGGAATTTTGGACCACTCTTCCTTTGCAAACTGCTTCAGGTCTCTCATAATGGAAGGGCGCCGTATCCAGACAAGAATTTTAAGGTCTCTCCACAGGTGTTCAATGGGATTTAGATCTGTTCTCATTGCAGGTCACTTTAGAACCCTCCAGTGCTTTGTTCCATCCATTTCTGGAGCTTTTTGAAGTATGTTTGGGGTCGTTGTCCTGCTGGAAGACCCGAGATCTGGAATGCAAACCCAGCTCTCTGACACTGGACCCCACATTGTGACCCAAAATCCTTTGGTAATCCTCAGATTTCATGATGCCTTGCACACTGTCAAGGCACCCAGTGCCAGAGGGAGCAAAACAACCCCAAAACATAATTGCACCTCCAACATGTTTGACTGTCAGTACTGTGTTATTTTCTCTGTAGGCCTCATTCCAGGAGACTGATGTGCTTTACCAAAAAGCTCTATCTGGGTCTCATCTGTCGACAAGACATTTTACCATAAGGATTTTGGCTCACTCAAGTACATTTTGGCGAACTGTATGCAACATTTCTTAAGTGCGTTCATGGATTTTGAGGGGTTACAAATTTTGACTGGAAACTTGTATTAGTCTGAAACAAACCAATATGTATAAAACAGGAATATGGTTATCAAGATATTTAAAAACTACTGAAAAGCAAATCATGTAATATCCTCAGAGTGAAACCTTTATCAACTGAAAATCTTTTTTTTAAAATTATTATTGTGTACTATAAAATGTCTTATGCCATATTGCACGTCCCATCCCATAAAATTAGTAGGTTGTTCCCCTTGTTTATACTGTGCGACCTACTCTGAGCAGAACTTTTTTAGAAACTTGTCAACAGCCACTAGATGGCGACACTTGCACTAAGTACAGTTGACGCCTGTGTAGACTCCTGCCAGTTTCTTAAAACATACTGAGCTTTCATATACGTACAAGGAGATGGAATTTAGAGAACATTATTTTTATTACGGTTTTAGATTGTATATTTGCTTATGTAAGATTGTATATGGTATATTTGCTTATGATAGTCATGGGAGAAGAGCCCTAAACCAGGACCTAAGAATAGCAGGAACATGATGATAAATGGGCAAAAGCATAAACACTCCTATACTGAAACCCTGTTGCGATAACAGCTACATACAATGATGATACAAAAAAATGTAAATGGGAAATCAAATTTCACAGCTTTGTTTTCTTTTATAACAAAAAGATTCCTTACCTGACACTGATTTAACATTCTGTTTTTCCATGGCAGACGCTTGTGCATCATGGTTCAAGTTTGGCTGGCCAACATGAGAGTCGCTGGGAAAGATAAGCTACATCCGACAGTGTCTAAAATGAGACGATTTCCTGTCATGCAGTCGGCGGAGGTGATGAAAGTCGGCTGCAAGAGGAGGAACCGTGAACACGGATGAAGCTCCAGCTCGGGATGGAGATGTCTGAGGCCTGGAGTTCACCCAGCAGCTGTTTAAGGAGGTGCCAGCAGGTGCTGTTTATCACACTCCATTTCTTAAATTATGCATGCGATCAGTGTTTCTTCCTGTCGCTTTATGTGTGTGTTTGCAGTGTGTTTTCTCTGCTGTACATGTGTAGGGTTAAGCCAGTCTATAGATCTGTTAAACAGGTCAAACCATGCATTCCATACATCATCTCAAATTTCACTCAAATTTAGTTTTAAACTTTATTACAGAGCAAATGTAAGGCAAGCCTTAACAGAGAGTGAAAGCCATGACTAATTGGTCCTAATTCAATACAAATATTTAACACTTTGACACTTTACTTTCATAGGTGAACTAAGATTTTTTTTAAATCACTGAAGCATGTATAGATCTTTATACAATGTAAAGGGTCAAGCGCACGTTACCCTTTTAACCTTTGCCCCATTTTTCATGTTCACCTTGTTCCTGTTCTGTATATTTTTGGTGTTGTGCCTGCTCAAACACATCATCTAATTACCAAGCCCTTCCTGAGTTAAACTGGGTGTGTAGCAGGGAGAACACCTGAATATCTGCCAGGAATGGTAGTCAGCTTGTGTTTCTCACACCATAGTGTTGGAGTAGCAGAACTTCAATTCTTGTTCAATACTGCAATTTGCCAAACCTGTAAAAATATTTAGTTCCTTTAGGTATTCATTTAAATAAGTTATCGTTAGGCTGACTTTGTATTCCCTAACTAAGATGGAAAACTGACATTTCCTGTGTTCAAGCTAATGAGCTAATTTAGTGATCAGACAGTACTGACCGTTTTTAACATTTTGCTGTAGGACGATTTGGTATGTAGCACTGATACTAAACTAGGTATTGATGTCAAAAACACAATTCTGATATCAGGACAAACCTGTTCCCCTCCATATTACCTCATCATTATTTAGCATCAGAGAAAACAGGTAAAGAGTGTATAAGGGAAGGGGAAAAATATTGCTGCAACGTAAGTTACTTCCTTGTTAAGGCTGTCATTAACAGCTAATGCTATATTGCAGGGATCTTTCATTTTTATTCACTTGAACCTTTAGGTTCATCCTTATTCCTTCTGGCTGGCCACTTCCCGTCCATTATACCAAAAACGTGACTGTAAAATGCTAGAGGGCGCCCCAAGCAAGTCCTGAATGAATGTTTTTGGGGTTTTTTTTGATGTTCAGGTTGTGATGTTTGAGAAAATGTCTTCCAATGGAATTTTCACATTTGAATTTGAGCCATTTAAAGTACTAATTATATTAAAATCACCTTTTTGGGCAGTTATCTGTACAAAAAGAGACAAAGCAATTACAAAGTAAGATTTTGGACCAAGGCTCCATAGTCCATTCTCTTCTGACTCGAGAGCACCTGCTAGTGTGTGACCAACATGGACTACATTCCTGACAGTTCTAGATTGCATCTGTTTGACTTCTGCATTTCATCTGTTAATGGAACAGCAGCAGAGTTATAATTTATACCGCATCATGGTGTAAAATCAACATCACTGACTAACCGTTGCAGCCTTACTCATGCAGGTCTGGGGATGATAAGTATTAGGCATGTTGGAGCATGTGTTTTCCGGAACGAATGGTGAAGCTGATTGGATCCTGTTAGGATTGGATTGAAGTGGATGATGAGATGTTTGTGTGTGTGTGTGTGTGTGTGAGTGTGTGAGTTGATTGATAGAGTTGCGGTCATGTTTCTGGTAAATTTATGCCGTCACATTTCTGTAAGGTATCAATCTTCGAGACAGGCCTGTCAGTTATGTTACATCCTGATACTGACTATAAGTCACCTTCATACTCACACACACACATGCTAATACATGAAAGAGCATTGTATATTTGTTACATGAAACAATCCTTGTAAGGACTAGATAAAGGACGTGCCTTCATTACAAATTGCTGTTCACAGAACATTCTCAGTGTTTCCTTTCACCGAGCTGAACCGAGAGAGCGGCTGCAGTTTGGTCTGTGAGCTGAGTCAGCCGTGGGAGGCCGTGGGAGTAGAGGAGGAGGAACAGGAAGAGAGGAGGAAGACTGTGTCTCTCATTCTCCTCCTCACAGCGAGGAGAGTGAACATTGTGTCACTGAGGGAGGGAGAGAGCGAGGGTGTAGTGTAATGAAGGAAGAGAGGAAGGATGGATTCATCCACTTAGCCCACCTGTGTGTGTGGGTGTTTGTGTGTGTTTAAGTGAGAGAGTGAGAGTGAGAGATCGTGACCTATTGTGAGTAGTGAAACAGGAGAGTGCTTGAGATTTATGACGCAAGGTGTAAAAATCCCAAGGTTCAGTCAGAGTCAAAGGGAAACAGCACATGTCTGACTAACGCCATGGATCAGTAATGCAAGGTGTGACATAAGAGTTAGTAGGTCGACCTTCTGACTGAAAACATCAAAACACTAATGTATTTTAATGAAACCATTTGGCTTCAGTCATGTAAGTGGTCCATTACACCGCCTTGTTAGAGCAGTTGTTTTGTTTCAGGCATTGTTTGAAAAATTGAAAAATTGAATGTAAACAATTACCCCACATTTAAATGCTATTATGCTCATGTAACCAAACTGAGCTTGTATTCAGCAGTTCAAGCACAATGTAGACTAAATCATTACACTCGCCTCTGACACGCAATGGCATTCTCTTACCTGCTAAACATAGTTTAGACTTCAAATAGATTTTATATGAATGAATATTAGTATGTGATGCCTAAATTGTGTCAAGTTGTGAAGTAATCTAAAATAGACTTGCTTATGTGGTTTCTGACACTATATGGCATACTGTTATCAATAATACATTGAATTCTATACACATTTCATAGCTCAAATTAAGGGGTTATAGCATGTGATGCATCATTTTGTCAAAATGGATTTTCTTATGCAGTTTCTGTCGCTCAATGATAAAATACTTAATCATAGACAAAATGTAGGGGTTTTGGAAATGTCATAGTTCATATGAATGATTTGTAGTATTGTAGTAGCGGCATGTTAACCTGTCTGTTTGCTGAGGGGCTGTGCTAAATGTTTCATTGTAAGAGTGGGCAATAAGTTATGACGGACAGCCCAGAGATTATTTCCTGAGTGATGCATATTTGTCACTTTTTCACTGCATGGTACTGCCTCGACTTGACTCTTCTCCCCTTTTCCCTTTGTCTTTGGGGAAATCTGGTACCTGGTACTATTTTTTTTTTCTTTTCTTACTGTTGTGGTTCCAGGCAAGCTTAGAAGGTACCAAAACATCAAGTGAAAAATGATTCTGCGGATTCACACGATTTTTCTGAGACACTGAAACACAATTCCTGGTTCAGATTGTTTCCCTCTTTGTTTCAGTACGTAAAGACAAACCACCACTTAGCAAGCCCCTCTCCGAATGCAAAGAGACTGAATTTGGCTGTTTACTAGATGCACATGAAATCAAAAATTGACATGGTCTAATTTTGAAATACATCACTTTTAAATATAGGTGGTGTACCTTATTAATTTTTCTTTCCTTGTCTTTATCGTCATCCCTTCAGGGGCAAAATGCCAAAACAGAGGTTACTGAAAGCCAAAACATTCAGCTTTACTGTGTCTCCTCCCCCTCAGCAAAAGGATGAGCTGTCTTTCTTTCTCCCTGTCTCTCTCTCGCTGTCTGTCGCTCTCTGGTTTGGGTCATTGCCCCTAGCTCTTTGTTGCACCAGGCCTTTGTGTGTGAGGGGCCCAGGCAGGGAGCGAAGGGATGAATATGGAGAGAGGGCACATAGGCTGGGTTTGGGGTGTGTGTATGTGTGTGTGTGTAAGAGCATCTACAGCATATACAAACAGACCGGAGGATCTAGAAGCGTCCCGGCACCACTGCCAAGATGCTCAGTGTGTTTAGGTTGTGTGGACAAACACTGAACAGGCTGACACAGTAATTACACACTCTGCATTCTCTCTCTTTCTCTCTCTCACACACACACACACACGCATGCATCCACATGCACATACACACACACACACACACACACGCTGTCCCCTGCCTCACCCTTGTGCAGGCAGACATTACCCAGATGCTGCTCTGCTCTGTGAAATCAATCATGACCTGCCATCTCTCTCTGTCTCTGTCTTTCTCTCGCTCCCTCCCTCCCTCTCTCTCTCTCTGTCTCTCCCTCTCTGTGTAAGAACTCATTAACCTCTGGTTGGTCTCTGAGTTGAATAACTGATCAGTGGGGGAGTGCCACATCACTCTGGTAATAAGCCTTCTTAAGCTCGGGGTCTATGGGTGTGTGCATGTTTGGGAGGTGCAGCAAAGGGGGCCGTCTGGGAGGTTTTGTGCCCCAATACAAAAGGCAAACATAAGCGTCCATTTAGATGAGTGAGTGAGTGAATGCAAACTTGCACGTCGCAGAAGGAGACGAGGGTCTTGGCTGACTTTATAGAGGACCTTCACTTGCCATAGTGCTTGTAGTTGTATCATAGCATTCAAACACACTCAGAAATAAAAGTTCTGTCCTTGATGTGGTGTAAGTGTGTGTAAGGGTGACTTTGCAGGTCTGGTTTGGTTAAAATGATTGCTTGGCTTCGTTAGAGCATCCGCCATCAAATACGAAATAAGTGGAACCAGAGCCATTGAGCAGGTTGGTCTCGGTTCACTTCCAGACAAACGCTGATGCAGTTTATTTGAAGTATAAATCCAATACGGGCCGAAGACAGACAGAGTAAACCTTAGTATCCTCTCCGCAGGTCTGCTTTTCTGAGACTGTTTGGACACGTGCTTGTGTTTATCATCTATTAATGAGCGCCGCATCGAAAACTGACGGTTCCCATGTTTCAAGCCATTACAAAATACTGATTGTATGCTCAAATCAATTACATAATGCAGTAATTAAAGATTCTGCATGAATTTGATAACATTGTTGCCGACTTTCATGTCATGTCCACTGCCTGGTCTGGTGTGAGTTTTGATCTGTATGACAAACCAGCAATACATCATTTCCAGACCAAGAGACCTGAACTACAGACATAAACCCATTGTAATCATACATTTGCCTCGAGGGTAAACAGCAGAGAAAATGAGCAGAGCTGAATTAGCTCGTCAAGCATTTATTTTTGAAGATTACAGACATAGAAACTTGAAAAGTGTCAATTTTTTATTGTTCTAATAGAATTTGAAGCCTGAGAAGTAGATATTTGATGAGTGAATTAGTCTCTTTACTGTTAAATGTTCTCATGCTATACAACATTCCACCAGTGTAGATACAATGTAAAGTTTGTTTTAGTCTATATTTGTTGAAATTTAATCCCATAAACATGTCAATATGTTAGTGAGTTGATCCTGTTCTATATCAGATAAGGAACTCCTCACAAGCTCTCTGTTTTTGAGCTGAAAGGTAAGAGGTGAAATGTGATGTGAGGAGTGTAGTAGTGGAGTTGAAATAGACAAGAAGTATTTGTTTGTTTATCTTAAAGGCAGATTTACACCATTTTGTGTGTATATTTCAAGCTACTTCTCTGGAGTTAGTAGTAACAGTAAGGTTACTATTTCTGTTGTTCTGTAGACTAGGCATGTTGTCTGATGCTTTTAGTTATGCAGTGTACTTTCTCTTCTCGAATTGTCAGACCGTGTCTGCTACACAAACAAGTCTATTTGAGATGACCAGTGATGGGAATAACGGCCCTATAAATATACGGCGTTACTAATGGCGATACTTTTTTCAGTAACGAGTATTCAAACCAATTTTTGTTTCCCCTGTTACAACGCCGTTACCGTTACTGACAATAAAATGCGTGTTACTATAACTGAGAACACTGAAGCGGTTTTCATACGAGCAGCGTCTCTCTCAGCCATCTCTGTGTGTGTGTGTGTGTGTGTGTGTGTGTGTGTGTGTGTATGTTAGGGGCCGGGGCGGGACACATAACCAGTGATGATGATTGGTGTGTCTGTACACGTGGTGTAACTGAGAATGCGATGAT
>JBBMFX010000011.1:1891918-1920902 GCA_037832545.1 Rhabdalestes septentrionalis
CTCACAAAAACACAGCACACACACTACACCACTGGCTTTCCTCCAAAACACCCCAATCCCTCCCCTTTCTCTCTCTCTCTCTCTCTGCCTCTCTCTCTCTGCCTCTCTCTCTCTCTGCCTCTCTCTGCCAGGAGGCCCCAGGAAGGGTTATAATGACCTCAGTGCACTCATCCTATAGGTGAACTCCCACTAGCCCATCTGTGCTCCACTCTCACACTCCCACACACTCTGCACTCAGAGCCCCCTACAGGCTGCCTGTAGTATTACACAACCAAGACTTTCTTTGTTTGGGACTCAGCACAAGTGTTACATAGACAGGTGCTGAAAGGAGCGGTTATTCAATAAACACGCTGGTAGTTTGGTTATTTTCGATTGAAATAACAGAATAAAAGGAAATAAGCGCTGTATTGTCTATTCACCTTTGCGATTTAACGCTTCCTGCAGCATGTCCGAGTTCTTCATGTTGCTGTGTTGTTTCACTTTTGTGTGAATGTTTTAAACATCCAAATATGTATGTTGTATATTTGATATTTTATGTATATAATACACGTGTGTATGTGTGTGTGCAAGTAATTGTTTCAAGTGTCTGTTTAACAATAAGTAAACTAATGTACAGCGTTGGTCTTTTTTCAGGTAGTGTTTTAGTCAAGTTATTATTTAAGTCATGAAATTGCTCTTGCTTTGGATCGTGTACGGTCAGAAGTCCTGTGAAGTCTTTTTGTGGATGCCCTTTAAGCTCTGTGTGGATGCTTCCTAAAAGTAAATGTGTTTAAACCTTTCTTTGTCTCTGCAGTTCTCAGGAGCCGTGGTAGACGAGTTCTGCTCAGTGTTGGTGTGTGGCCTTCTCTCTGCTGCAGTGGAGGGTTTCACGTACACAGCCAGTCTGGTGAGTAACTGCAAAATCAGCATACATGTCAATGCGTATCTGTGGACCATTATGTTGTTCAGTATTTACATTTGTCTAAATATCTCTTGTTTTATTTTATGTTTTTGTAAGACAAATCACCGGGAATGACGCGTGTATGTCTTTTAACAGACTGGATGCATCACACAGCAGACCAATTTGGCGTGCGCAGCACACGGGACCCTTTCCCTCTAGACGGATTCAACCGTGGACCATGGGCTCCCGTGGGCAGCCGTGCCTGGCCCCCTCCCTCCAGGTGGGTGGCCCCCAGACTCTCACTGTCAGTGAGGTTGTAAACGAAAAAGGGCAATTTTTCAGACTAATCTCAAAACCTCATAAACTTCACCCAGACCATAATTTTCCTTATTATAGCTAATAGATGAGTGACACTTTCCTGCAGTTTGCTAAATAATAAATAATTGTATTCAACCACATATGGTAAATAGATATATTAATAGAGGTATTCCCCTGAAAATGATTCATAAAGCAGTTTCTTGGAAGGTGATAAAAACAACGCCCCCACCCCAAACAAATACTGAGCATTGATGAGTTGTCATTGCAAAGTTAAATTACTCATCGCAAACACAGAAAACCACATAGAACCGTGTGTGTTTGGATTTTGCTTGATAATTATTTATGCTTATTTTTCCTGACAGGTGCACACCTGGTGTCAGTCAGCCCCAGTTCCTCCCCCAGCTCCCACCTAGTCACATGACTGGGCTAAATCATCAGAGTAAATTCTTCAACAGTGGGTGAGTGTATGAGCACAAAAATCAATGCAATTGATTTCATTTACAATGTGTCCTGTTTTTAACTCATTGTTTCTGTGTGTGTTTGCCTGCCTGTAATAGTCCACTGGGACGAGGAGAGAATAAGCTGGCCCTTTCTCAGGCCTTGCTTCCAGGGTTACACAGGGATCTGCGGACCCCTGCAGCCCCTCCCAGACCATGGGAGCAGATTGGTCAACATTATGATCAACTGCCCAGTAATGACCATGCCCGTTTACACAATGGATACAATGCAGGGCCGCCAGCACACCTCACTGTCCGAGCCAACCAACTGTTAAAGGTGAGAAGAACTCTCAGAGACTGTGATCACATTTCTGCAGGATTAAGTACAAAGTTAAGCTGAGACCTGAGATTTTTAGAGATGGATGTGTTCTTACCAGCTGAAAATAGTCTATGTGGTTTATGTGGAGTATGCAGGAGTGAAGATAAGGATATATAGCCAGTTCTTAATCTGATCATATCCAACAGAAGTTTCTGAGTATTCCTGAATCCGGTTAGACATTTTTGTAAATGTTCCTTTTTTTCTTTTTTTTTTTCAATGCCAGTTGCATAACAGCATCAATGCGCCCAATCATTCGCTGTGAATTGGAAATGTACCTGCTCTATATGACACAATGGGATGTTGAGTGGGGGGCTGGGCAGCCCAGGCATTCAAATTTGACATTTGCATTCCTACATACAGCCCCACCGTGTGTCATCTAGAAATGTTCAAGGTGGCTTTGCATGTGTGAAAGAGGCTTTAGAGACACATACTTTTATGATAATATATATATGTCTCATCACATCCACTTTGTAATGTTAGAACTTAATAAAGCCTAAACTTTAATCTACCTAAAGGAATTTATATTCTACATTTTATCATGCTTTCATTGTAGTTAAGCACAATTGTGTATACACAATTAAGTGTATACTGTTTTAATGTTGATCTCTTCCTCTCACTTTCTCTCTCAGTATGGTC
The DNA here is from genome assembly GCA_037832545.1 of Rhabdalestes septentrionalis. NCBI lineage: Eukaryota > Metazoa > Chordata > Actinopteri > Characiformes > Alestidae > Rhabdalestes > Rhabdalestes septentrionalis. The sequence goes on from JBBMFX010000011.1 coordinate 1,894,569, forward strand.
CCTTTCCTGCACACCATGGGTCGAGGCCCATGCCTCCTCTCCCAGACATGTGGGCACAGTCCCAGCAACAGCAGCAACCTCCACCTAGGGACCCTTACTCTCATCCTAGCCAGTTAAAGCGGCCAGCGCCCCCTTTGGGAGAGCAATCTGTCATCCAGCACACTCCTCATCCTCTGAATAAACCCAGTGAGGACTGCCCCAGCCCAAGCAAGAGGAAGAGAAGCTCAGAATCTGATCAGGTAGTGACCACATAAAGTTGAATATTTCTCAAAACCCCATTAGGTTATGTAGATATTTTTTCATTTTTCTGTTATATTTCCCTACTTGGACATACAGTGGTGATTTGATATTGAGCTCTTTAAATTATTAGCTTTTTTATATCAGGCTCTTGCAGGTATTTTTACTCACTAGTGCTACGAATCATGTTCTTTAATCCAAGCTTTCTAGAACTTTAACATGGCTCTTAAACAAGCACAATATGTATTTGCAGCATATGACCAATGCTTATCAGTTCCCTGGACCAGTGGGAGCTTCCCTGCAGCAGCCGCAGTCCCACTATTCCATGCCCAAACAGGGTTTCTGGAGCCCTTTGCAGAAGGGGAACCCATCCTGGCGCCCAGCTGAACGCAAGACAGAAATCACGGAGTTTGAAGTCAGTGAAAATGGAAACACTGAAATTGTAAAGCATTACTACTGTTAATTATGTTTGGCTTATTCACCTCTTTGTTCGGTAACAGGACTTGCGCAAACCGTCAGGAATGGGTGACTTCAGTTACAAGCAGCCCCCGTCCTCCAAACCCTCACCGATCTCTCCACCTCCCATCTCCACTCCTGGGGGCTATGGGCATGGCAGGGGTCCCTCTGCCCAGCGCCACAACCCCTCCCAGTCACCACAGTCTCTTGGATCCTCGCCTAACAATGCCCACCTCAACCACCCAACATGCCCTTACCCCAACAACAAACCTTCAGCTCAGACTCGGGGGGAGCATCAGGGCATTCCCTCCCACAGAGCACATGAGCCAGTGGTGAGCTCCACCAGCAGCCAGGCACTCCCTCCACAAGCATCAACCCAGGCCAACAAAGATCGCCCTGCCCCTACACCAGCACACCATGCCACTGTGCCTTACAGCCACCCCAACTTTCACCCCCATCCAGGGCTGGTCTGTACCTCCAGCACCTCCAGCCATGGCACCCAGGCCGCTGCACCTCAATGTAACCCTCAGAAGCCCTGGAAAAACCAGGCCAAACATGCCCATCATATCCCAGTGAGTGCAAAATTCAGTAGAAAATTTAACAAAACCAGTGAAAATGTAAAAAATGTTTTAAGTAAATTTGTATTTCTCAATTATTTCATTCATGTTTAAGTAAATTTGTATTTCTCAATAATTTCATTTAAAAGCAAGAACTGAAGTATTTTACGTGTGGCATGAGTATTTTAAGGGTGGCATTAATGATGTTATGTGTATCTTTGTGGTTTTCTCCAGGATTCAAGTCCCTACCGCCCACTGGTGGAGCCTCAGGTCACCCCTTCATCTCTACAGCAGCATAACCAGAGTAAGACTGGGAAAAATCAAGATGCAGGCACTCCCCAACATTTAGGCCCCCCTCTGACTCGGGCTCCAGTTATCACTCCCTTGGAGCCTTCGGGTCCTCCTCCTCTGGGTCTCTATAGTAGTGTGGAAACTGTTCCTACAATAAGTTCTGTGTCCTCTACTAACTTTCCTGCAGCCACCACCAAGAGCAGCGGGAGAGCCACAGACTCTTTATTGCAAATCTCAAAAACCAACACAACTTCATCTGTGCAAGGTCTCCCCCATCAACGGTATCAGGGAAACCAGTCTGGCCCAGTAACCCACCCTCACCGCCATCAGGACGCCAAAACCCATCATCCCCACCATGGTCAGGGTAGACCCCACTATAGCCCAGTAGTTTCCTCAGTTCCTTCCTCTCTCAGCTCAGGGTTTCAGAGATCAGGAAATAGCGTCATCACCAGCAGGGCCTCAAATAACCTCCCGCAGGTTGCCAGTTCACCCCTCCACCAACCACAGCCTGCAGCACCCAACACTGTGAACACAGCTCCTCGGCCACAGTCAGATCTTTTGATGCCTCCCCATGCAGCCCCAGCAGTGTCTCAGGTGCCCCCTGCCCAGACATATCAAAGACCATGTCAGAAACCTGCCGTCTGTAACCCAGAATCCTTTGAGGAAGCACTGAAAAAACTTGATGCTGAACTCCAGGACCACATGCGAGCTGAAGAGAGAAGGAGAGAACAGGAGGAAGAAGGGAGAAAACAGAAAAGGGAGAGCAATGAGGTAGGAATGAAGAGTAATGAGGAGTCTGCAATTGAGAGTCTGGAGCACTTGCTGTCAAATAGTGCTACTGATCCACCCCCTCCACGCTTGTCTCCAGCAGTTGCACCCTCCTCGGTCTCACCACAGAGCCAGACATCGCCTCCCTGGCTGAGTCGTGGTGGCATTCCCACTCGTCCTCCCATGCCTGGCACAGCTCCCCTAGAACGGTCTCGTCCACCTCCACTCACGCCTCAAACAGACTATGCCCGTGAGAAACAAAGGCAGAGAGAGCAGTGGAACAGCAGAGTCTCGCTGAGTCCCCCCTCACAGAATACCTCAGGAATTCCCACAACTACTTGTCCCTCCAACCCTGCCCCAACAGATCCTTCAAGTAACCAAACAATACAGTCAACATCCTGTCCATCCAAAGACTCCCCCATGCAAAAGAGCCCTCATGAGGTCAGGGCTATGGGTGCTATCCCCAAACCACCAACCTTACGAGAACCCCCAAAACTCTACCAGGCTTTCCCCAGGGACACACTACCACCTTGCCCACCAGCAGGTACAAGTTCTGGCAATCTCCATAAGAGTATGCCAAGTGGTGGGCTCGGCAGTCTTGGCAGCAGTGCAAGTAGCTGCAGTGGGGACTCAGATAGTGCCCAGTTTGAAGAGGAACCATCGGAGCTCTTTCCTGATGGCTTGGCAAACATCATGAAGATGCTGGATGAGTCCATTAAGAAAGAAGAGGAGCTGTACTCTGGTCAAAGTGATGGACAGACTGGCCCAGAGCCACCATTTACTGTCACTGTGGCACCCATGAAGAGCTATCTTTGTGCACCCGACCTCATGCCTGCCCTGAAGCAGCCACCCACCGAGGATTATTTGACAGACACACATGCCAGCCCCCCTGTCTTGAGCCGCCAGGGTTCTCTGGCGTCTCCCTGCAGCCGGACTTCTTCACTGGAGGAAGAGGAGGAGACATTGAAGATCATCCCAAAACGCAGCAGTGTAGTCAATATTCAATGCCAAGAGAATGGAGTTGGCATCACCGGAACCAACTATCGCCACAGTGACCTGGCCAAGCTGTATGGGCTTCCAGAAGTTGTGAAGAGCGAGTGTGAGGAGGATGAAGAGGAGCAAGATGATGATACACCTTCTTGTTCGCCACCACCAATGAGGCCACACCTGCATCAGACAGGCGTGAACAGCATGTTTAAAAACTTGGCCTCTGTGTTGGGGAGCCAGAAGTATGCCTATCGTGGGGGGCCGTTCGGGCGACCTCCCCCATCTGCCTTGGTAGGAGTGAAGTACTCCTCCTCGCTTTCTCTGGGCCCAGATATCTGCAGACAACAAAGCACTTCTCCCACATCAGGTTCAACCAGCCACCCAGGCTTTAGTAATCCAGCCCAAGCCCCAACAAATACTACCTCAGAAGAAGCCCATCCTCCATCGCCATCAGGTGGCAGAGTGGAGAGTAAAGGAGGGGCTGTACTGAGCCAGTCGGATCTTTCTGAACATGAGGGCAAAGGCGAGATGAGGAAGGGGCCCACATGTAAAGATGTTACAGGTGATGTTGAGGTCTTAACTGAAATGGAAAGGAGGCCCAAGCTCACAACTATCTCAGAATCTTCACTCGCTGAACTGGGTCGCACCTGTGAGGTGATGTTAAACCGACACCAACTTCCTTCAAAATCATTATCAGACCACAGCAAGCCAGAGGTGCGGGAGATGCACAAGCCTGAGAAGGAGAAGGAGCGGAACCGCGAAAGAGAGCGGGAGCGTGATCCGGAAAGGAAACACAAACACAGCAGTGGAAGCAAAAAGCACGAGGAGAGGAAAGAGAGAAAGAAAAAACACAGAGAAAAACGAGAGGAAATGTCCCTCTCCTCTACATCCTCCTCCTCATCGAGCTCCAGTAGGCGGCACAAGGAGGGCAAGCCACACAAAGAGAGGAAGGGCAACGGGGACCTTCAAAATAAGGAGACCCGGGAGAGAGAGAGAGACCGAGATGGAGAGAGAAAGAAAAGGAAAGAAGACGGAAACGAAAGACAAGAGTGGGTCTCTTGGAACAAGGAGAAGAGTGGAAGTTCATCACATGATTTCTCATCTTCATCTGCAATGGGCTCGACAGACTTCCAAAAGCTGAAGGCTTTGACGGATGGGCCACCCAAAGAGCTGAAGATTCGCCTGATTAAGGTGGAGAGTGGAGACAGAGAGACTTTCATTGCCTCTGAGGTGGAGGAGAAGAAGATCCCCCTGCAGGAGATCAGCATCAAAAACACAGCTAGTGAAATCATCAGATCCTGCAAGTGAGTGATAGCGGAGTTTTTAAATGTTGCTTTAGCTAGGTTAGCCTTCAAGCTATGCCAAAGTCATGCTGTCAATGAATGCTAAGGATCATGACTGAAATGATAAAAGACTTACATTGTCTATAATCCATATGTTTCAGGTCAGCCCGTGTGAAGGGGAAATTCAAGGAGTCCTATCTACTCCCAGCTTTCTCTGTGAAACCAGTTTTGGAGCATCCAATTCCACTGGAGAAACTCAATCCTCCCACACCCAGCATCTATGTGAGTGCATTTCTTTCTTTAAGAAATATAGAGCCTTTAGTTTTAACCGGGGAAATTTAGTCTTAATGGTTCTACCGTTTTTCCTTGCAGCTGGAGAGCAAGAGGGATGCCTTCTCTCCCGTGCTGCTTCAGTTCTGCACGGATCCCAAGAACCCAATTACTGTAATCAGAGGGCTGGCAGGCTCCCTTAGACTGAGTGAGTACTAGCGCACTACAGCAGCATCCTGTTCATTGCTCACACTACATCAAGAAGAAATGTACCTCTGCACCACAGGTTTAGCATTAAAATGTTAAAATAGCAATATTTAGCAACTGTGCTTTCTTAATTGATTGTGATCTACTGTAATTTAATAACTCAACATTTGGAAAACTAAATAGATTCCCACTAAACTATTCCCACAAGAGGCATATGAAAAAAGGCACATGAAAAAAGGATTATTAATGCCGTTTGTGATTGCATCTATGTTTGCTTTTCCTACGCATAGATTTGGGTCTTTTCTCTACTAAATCCCTGGTGGAGGCGAATGCAGAACAGGCAGTGGAGGTGAGGACTCAGGTGCAGCAGCCAGCCGATGAAAACTGGGATCCCAGTGGAAAAGGGCAAGTCTGGCCATGTGAGAGCAGCCGATCACACACCACCATAGCCAAATACGCACAGTACCAGGCCTCCAGCTTCCAGGAGAGCCTCCAGGTTGGTCCAGTATTATTATTATTATTATTATTATTATTATTATTATTATTATTATTGTAAATATTATTGTACTTAATTATAATTTACATTCAAATACACCGATTCAAGTATCTACTGCCATTTATTCACTTTGTCTGGTCTGTTTCTGCAGGAAGAGAAAGGCAGTGATGTTGAGGACGATGATGAAGATGAGAAAAAGCCTACCATTAACATAGACAGCACAGGCATCAACTCATCAAGTTCAGGCTTCAGGTACTTTAAGCTACCTAAACTCAGATTAAATATTTTATCCATATCAGTTTGGGTTCAGTCTTTGACCTCTCTTATGCTACTTGTTTCCATTTCAGCCCAGAACAGAAGTCAATGGGGAAAATCATCAAATTTGGCACGAACATTGACCTGTCAGATCCAAAAAGGTAAGAAAACAGGCGAGAGATTCATTTACATTCAAGGATTCTCTGTTTCTATAAGAGAATCCTTGATGCGCTTGCCATGCTGACCTCTACTGGTCAGTCTGGTGAGTTGCACTCATAACTCGGTCAAAATTCATTACCTTCCAACTAGTTATTTTTTTCAGTACCTTCAGACCTTGTTAAGAATGGATATATATGTAAGAACGTTTTACAACTGAATGAATATCACCATATTTGATCCAATTGTCATGAAATAATCTGTGTTATGGTTACAGTAATGTATATTTCTGTGTACAGGTGGAAGCCCCAGCTGCAGGAGCTGCAAAAGTTGCCTGCATTCATGCGTGTGTCCTCCAGCGGTAATATGCTGAGTCATGTGGGCCACACCATCCTAGGCATGAACACTGTACAGCTCTACATGAAGGTCCCTGGCAGTCGCACACCAGGTGTGTATGTTTGTTCATTGCATGTGTAATCGACACAAAGCCACTAGTTAGTGCTAAATCAACAGGAGGCTGTCTGTGATGTTCTTCTTAATGGAGGAACACATGCAGCCTTGCTCAGTTTGCTATATATGTGTGTAAATCCTGCTTAGTGTTATAGTTCTCTGTTCTTTTTCCCGTTCTTAGGTCACCAGGAGAATAACAATTTCTGCTCCGTGAACATTAACATTGGACCTGGAGACTGTGAGTGGTTTGCTGTCCATGACAACTACTGGCAGGCCATCAGTGACTTCTGTGAGAAGTAAGAAAACCTGGTTATTAAATCAATAGGAAGTGGTATAGCATTCTTCACCGTTTACCCTCTATTAGAAATTTTCACATCAGAATCAGGATCATTATGTGAAATTAAGTTGCTGTGTTTGAGGCTTTAAAACACTAAATATGCTTGTTTAATGCCATTTGTTAGTATTTTGTACAATTTGCAGGCAAATGCGTACAGAGTATGCTGAGCTTACTCATTTATGTAGTGCTGTATACAAGCATTTGCAAAAAACATAGTCTGTACAGTTGGAATAATTTGCAACTGAAGTACATAAGTATAAGTGTGCAAACCTTCTAGGACTATTTCTGGGATATGTTGCACAAATGCACCAATATGAATATGATATTGTAAACCATTTCTGCATGTTTCCTACCTTTCCTGTATTTGGGAAGGATATTAAACTTTATCAAACAAAACAGCAGTGTTAAGTTGGGTGTTAGGTTCAGAAGTTCGCCAGTGGGAATGTACTGACTGTGATGGCTCTTCCTACTTTTTTTAGGCACGGTGTGGACTATCTGACCGGCTCGTGGTGGCCGGTGCTGGAGGATCTCTATCGCTCCAACATCCCCGTGTACCGTTTCATACAGAGGCCTGGAGATTTGGTGTGGATCAATGCAGGCACGGTGCACTGGGTCCAGGCAGTGGGCTGGTGCAATAACATTGCGTGGAATGTGGGGCCACTAAATGGTAAGAGCCCCCTAGTGGCCAAATTATATATTGATGATAGACTGATGCAACTACAATATGTATTTAAGATATGAACAAAAGTTTTTTGGTTTTTTTTTATTAACTTCTGTCAAGCTAGCTGCCTGTACTGTTGCCTGTAGAGTTCTAACTCACACAGTGAATGAGGAAATGTGTAGTTTTTAGACATTGATGCAATGTTGTAACAGTGTGCATGTTGTGCTTTTAGGGTACCAGTACCAGTTAGCACTGGAAAGGTTTGAATGGAACGAGGTGAAGAAGGTGAAGTCCATCGTGCCCATGATCCATGTGTCTTGGAACGTGGCACGTACAGTCAAAGTCACTGACCCCGACATTTACAAGATGATCAAGTGGGTATTCTACAGTACTAGTATTCAATACAAACCAGAAATATAATGTACACATTTTACTAGAAATGTGTTGTTTGGCTATAAAATATAAATTATAATTGTATTTTCTGTCTTGCCATTAGACACTGTCTCCTGCAGTCCATGAAGCACATTCAGATCCTGAGAGGCCAACTGGTTGCTGCAGGGAAGAAGATTTCTTACCAGAGCAGAGTAAAGGATGAACCAGCCTACTATTGCAACGAGTGTGATGTGAGTAAACCAGTATAAGATGAAGCACTTTTTACAGACATGTAGTCACAAAGCACTGTACAACAAAACTATGTAAAAACAAGTCTAAACAAAAGCCAGTTTAACATTTTAAACTGTTATTTAGGAGAATTAATGGAGTCGGCCAACCATAACAGCAACTGGAAAAATGTTGTACACAGAACGACTAACAAATTTGAGCCTGAGATCGAGGATTGTGGAAGACTAGAGAGCTCTATATGTAAGCGTGAGAATTTTAAAACGAAGCCTAAAATCCGGAATATTGAGTTTACTAGGACACATTAGCAACCTGGCGGCTGCCGAGTCATTGCAACAATCAAGCCATAGTGAAACCCACATTTGAAACTATTTTCTCCAGTTCAGCTGATGAAACAGTAGGGCATCGTTTTGAAATACTCCTTTAAAAAAAAAAAAGTGATTGACCCCTAACCTACACAGTCAAGTAGGAGCTGTGACTGCCTGCACTGATGGCTTCATCCAAGCACTTCAAATACTCTGTAACCACAAACATTTCGTGGTCTTAAAGATTACATTCACTGAACGTGTGTGTGTGTGTTTTGTAAAGGTGGAGGTTTTTAATCTGCTGTTTGTGACGGGTGAGAACGGCAGTAAGAAGTCGTACGTGGTGCATTGTGAGGACTGTGCCAGGCAGCGGAGCCCCAACCTGTCCAACGTCGTGGTGCTGGAACAATATCGCACAGAAGACCTGATGAGCACTTACGACTCCTTCAGCTTGGTGAGGACACACACACACACACACACGCACATATCAAAGTGATACTAATCCCTGTGTTCGACTATACCCTGTACTTTCCACAGACGCTAGGAGGTTGTGACTTGTCATGGTCTAAACAATTTTTTCTGTTTTCTTTTTAGTCGTCGGGGCCCAGCTCTCGGTGAAATCGACTTCACCACCACCCCCCTCCCCCACAGCCATAACCAAAACTCCTGCTCGCCAGGACCAGTTATTTTAGTCAGAACTTTTGTAGTCTTTTGTTTTTCCTGCATTTACATTTTTTAAAAGTACTACTACTGCTAAAGCGTGTCGAACAGCCAATCGTAAACCAGTTTACTCTGAATTGTTTACAAAACCAATCAGCCAATAAGACTCCACTTTACTCTCAGCAGCCCAACACACCAACCTCAGATTGGCCCTGAGGGACTCACGGCGGGACGCGGTCCGTGCCGCCCCGGCGGCGGCGGCGGCGGCGTAATTGACGATACATTGGCATCTCTGTTTGTCGTTTATTGGGTTTTTTGGTTTTTCAGTTGTGTTCTTTTGGGTCGTTCTCTTTCTGTCTTGAATACTGAAAAGTGTAAATGCTGTTTGTATTTTTCGTGGGTGCTGTTTTGTTTTATTTTGTTTATTTGTTTTTTCCTTAATTTATTTTCGAAACTAGAACAGCCTAGATATATACCACATTGGCCTTGTGACTTGTATTTAGTGAAGAGATGAATGAATAATACTAATAATAGATATATAAACATTTTTCTAAGGCATTAAGAATAAAAAAAAAATTAACATTTGTTTGGTATGGTTCAAAACATACGGGTTTAAAAGATCTTCTTTTCTTCTTTTTTTTTCAATTTTAGATACTGTGTCTGAAAATATTGTTTATAATATCATGATTTTATTTCCTTGAAGAGAAAAATCCATCGTCATGACGAAAGCATTTAAGATTTTAAGCGTCAGGTCGTCTTTGCGTTCAGTTTTCTTCGTCTTTGTGAGGATTCAGTTTGTCATCAGTTTGTTTCGTGAATTGTTTTACCTCTTATTCATGCCTAATTTACAGATTTATTTCGATTTGTTTTTCTTCAATTGTACATTTTTTTTATTTAACTTTTTTTTTCTATTTATTGGATATAAAATGTTCTCCCCCCTGTTTCGGGTTATCAGAGATGTCTAAGGGTTTTTTGGGGGGGTTTTGTAGTTGCTCTATAATTGTTAAAGGAGAGATCCGAAGGTGCTTAATCCCTTAAACTCTTCTTATGGTCTATATGAATATATTAAAAGAACATTAATTCTTTAATGACTATAGCTTCACTTTTCTGTAGATTGTAGGATGCAGAGCAGATGTAGTTTGTCTAACTAAAGCTGTCTTTTGTATACAAGAGCAAAAAGCCACTTTTTTCACAGACATTGGCAGCAAAAACGAAATGCAATTGATGATCACTGCTGCGCATTATGACCCCTTATTCACTCGGATGGTTCCTTGGTTTTGTGGAATAAAAATGCGAATAAATACGGAGCTGTTTTTAAAGTATCTACACATTTAGTGGTGCTTGAGTTTGTTTGAGCTGTGTTCTGGGAGAACACGGTCATGGTGCCAACCAAGGCCCGGATCTCTGCTTCTACACAAATTGACTGCAGTTGGTTGTCAGAAACCAAAAACTTTTTGGGGGCTTTTGTTGGTTTGTTTGTTTTTTTTATATATCACATCAAACTGTAAATACTCTGGCATTTTACTGGAATGAGTTTTTAAGTGTGAATCGAATTACACTTTCGATGGATAACTGTAATTTTTTCCTTTTTTTAAGTTTTAGTCTTAAGCTTGAATCAGTTATTTCACATAAGAAAATGTTGGTTACGATCACGATATATAAGGTGCTGAGTTCTCTTTGAACTACTCTTGTCTCTTTTTTTTTGTTTATGTTTGTTTCTAAAGAAAAAAAAATCTATTTTTCCTGTTGCAATATAATCCTCTTCTTTTGTGGTTGTTTATTTAAAATCTGCACTGTTTTTAGAGAGTTCACACAGAAAGCAAACTGAGCCAGACAAGTCTTAAACACTTCGTGAATTTGTGTGACGTTCCTATGATTATTAATATTAAATGCTTTTGATAAACTTGGGAGTGTAAGTGATTTCTTCACTGAAGAACATGTTTCGTGATGTAAACTCCTGGAGGCAGTTTTTGATTGATGGGAAACTACGACATGAGTGGGACAAGATATTATTACTCAAAAAAAGCTGAATTAATGAAAAAAAAGTTATGAACAGCGGAAGGCTAATGTATCTGTTACCCAAATGTGATGTAGCAGTTTTAAAAGAGGAAAGTAGCAGCGTTTTGGGGAATCCTCATCCCAAACTAATTTACCTCCCAGCACTCAGTGCTGACTTGATATTTATCAGCTAAACGTGCTGTAGCCCAACACTAGGCTCACCTTATTGCTGTGTCTTGTGTGAGAGAGAAGACCTGAATCCCACACGTTCACACACATTCATCATAAACCAATTTTAGGGAAGAATACACTAAAAACCAGAAATAAATGTAACACCCCCTCGGAGGTTCAGTGGTAAGAAGCCAGACACTGAATGAAACGAATCAGAACAAGCACTGTTTTGAATCCATGGTGCGAGTAGTGGTTAGGGAGTTGCCCCTGCGACCAGAAGGTCATGGGTTTAAATCCCAGGACTACTAGTGGCACCACTGGGGTACCCTTGAGCAAAGGATTGTCCCTGCACCCCCGCACTGCTCCTGGGCTATTACTTCACTTGGGTGAATGGGTTAATAACAGAGGACTCAAGCATTTTTCTATTAGAGCACTATGGTATATAAGAATTTTTTTAATAAAAAATTCTAGGCACCCTCCTACATTTCTGGCAGGGATGTTTTACAGTGGATGTGAAGAATTAATTTTTAATGTATTTGCTTTATCAAGCTGGGATCCTAAAATGAGTCATCCTCACACAGGCCAGTTTGATACGGTCTTAAATTATGAGCACATCAGACCTCTCTGTGATAATGTACAAAGTTCATGGTTGTCAAATGGAGGCTAAGGTGCTTAATGTTTTTACTTCCACAAAACACACTGCTACACAGGCCAAGTGATAAAACTGCAATACGATTTGAACAAACCCCAATTGAAAATGGACTTTTTGACACTAATGGATAAAATAGTGGTGCAAAACGATCTTGGTTTCACAAGACATGATTTCAACACAAGACTCCCTAGTCAATACAGCACACTATTTATTAACTAAATGTTCCTTTCTTGTATTTTAATGCGAAAACTTTTTTGGAGCAACCGTGACCTTGGTTCTGTTCAATATAACAAAATTTTTTTTAAGAAATGTAAAATTAACTTCACTATAATTGACCAACTCTACATAGCCATGCTGTGAAAGGTAGTAGCAAGATTAAACAGACAGGAAAACACCATTTTATATGGTTCAGGTGTGATTTCCTTTGTACTAAATAAAATAATTGTCATAGCCCTGGTTGGAGTTTTGGTTGATGAACTAAATGATATATCAGTTGATGAACTAAAATGAAATAACTGAAGTTATTTGAGTGATTGGGTTGATACTGTTTTTAAATGTATGTTAGGTGCCTTTATACCTTGGCTTTGGCTTTTTTGGGTTGTTGCACTCAAGACATGGTGTGTACAGGGTCACATTAGCATGCACAAACATTCATATATGCATCCACAATGTGTGGGTGTCTTCTTCTTGTTGTGTATATTTCACTGTTTAGTAAATACAACAGTTTGCCTGCTTCAGTTCAGTATATTAAGCGGAGGTAACACCATTAAATATGTTAGATAACTTGGACATAACCCCCTGTTGGGTGTTACTTGTGCACTTTTGTGGCAGCTGGTGGCCTAGGGATTAGGCCCTGCAATAAGAAAGTTGTTGGTTTGAATCTCAAGACCACTAGTAGCACCACTGATGTAACCTTGAGCAAGGCACTGCCCCCACTCACTGTTCCCCATGTGCTGTGTTCCTGGCGGCCCAATGCCTCACTTGGTAAATAGGCTTGAATACAGGGGAAGAATTTCTCACTGTTCACACTGTGTGCCGTGCTGTGATCACGTATGACAGAATGGTACCTTTATACTTTGCAACTCGAAACTTTTTACACTAAATGCTGTATACACACATATAAAGAAAATGCAATTAACTATTCCCAATTAATGATGCCTAAATATTTCTAAAAGTGAAAATAAAGAATAAGAGTTGATCTGCTTTCTCATGTACTTGTGTAAAAAACAGAGGCATTCCCAGCTGAAACAAGCTAAATCAGTTGCAGGGGCGTATCAAGCTTTCCAAAAGTGTGGGTGTTCTGGGTTGGGGAAGCCAAGTTATAAATAAAGAATAATATGACAAAATTTAATAAAGAATAATGTGAAGAAAGTGGGGGGAATGGAATCGTGTTTCAACAAAAGTGGGGATGTTAAATATATACAGTCTGATCAATGATTGTACACAGACTATTATGATCACAGTTACAGTAAGATGACAGTCAAAATACACTGGACAAAAGTTTTAGGGCACCAGACCATTACACCAACAAAGACTTTAATGACATTGTATTATGTTACATAGCCTTTCATATGGGGTTGTTTCCCCCTTTGTAGCTATAAAAGCTTCCACTATTCTTGGGAGGCTTTTCACAAGTTTTTGTGGGAATTTGGGTCCATTCATTCTGTATAGCATTTATGAAGTCAGACACTGATTTTGGATGAGAGGGTCTGGCTCAGTGTTGGGTGGGGTTGAGGTCAGGGCCAGTTCTTGCACACCAAACTCACCCAGCCATGACTTTATGGACCTTGCTTTGTGCTTTGAGGCACAGTCATGGTGGAACAGAATAGGTTCTTCCCTAAACTGTGTCCACAAAGTTAGAAGCATGGTATGGTCCCAAATACCTTGTTATGCTGAAGATTGAGTTTCACTGAATGTAATGGGTCTAGCCCAAACACCGAAAAAAAAAAAGCAATGTCCCAATACTTTTGTCCATACATTGCCTATCCTCATTAAAAGATGATCAGTCAGCTTCAGCTTCATCTGGTATTAAAATGTATTCCCCAGTATTTCAACACCAAATGCATCCATGTGTTGCAATTACAGCAGGTTGTGAAAGGAATTCCGATTTGCGCAAGAACACTTAAGGATTCTCAGATCCTTACTGAAAGTAAACAACTCACCAGAGGTAAGATTTCTCTTCCTTTACGTCAGACTCCTTCTGAAGCCTTTTCTCCTCCTCTTCGCTGCGTGCTCTCATCCTCTGATGTCTGGCATCGGAGAAATAATATCTCGGATCAATGCCTGCAAAAACATAAACACGAGTTGAGCTAGGGAAGTGGAAAACATGTAATCTGACAAAACTTAATTACCAGCCTGTGATCCTTACTTCAAAATTTCTTATCTGCTAAGAAACATCTCAGCCCTTTCTTTCCCTTCGCTTTATGTTTGACCACTCCTCCTGTTTCTCAGATACGCTTTTCATCACTAAACACAAATCCTGCACCGCCTTTCCAGCCCTGATCCACATCGCCCCTCCAATCCAGTCTACTTCTCCACACAACTTGCTTTGGCCTTTGGCTGGATCTGCTTCGATTCTGGTGATGTGTGACCCATACATGAACTCCGGCACATCGCGGACACTGGCGAGGTCCCCTGGGGGTTTAAAAACCCATGTGCTTTCAGAACCCAGGCTCTGTGAGAGGTTAAAGAATGTTCAGAAAGCTCATTCCTACAAAGCGACAGGATAAATGCTTTGGAGGATTAAGACGCTTAAGTTCGATTCCAAGGCAAGTTTAAACTTCGGCTTTGTTCATCAGGTACTATTTAACATGGTCTAGGACGGTTTGGGTGCCGAAAAGGATTTTAAGAGTTATGCGTCCCCCAAAGAAACAGACTTTAAAGAACATTTTACAAACTCTCAGGTCCAGATCAGACCATGATGAATGTGTTTGGTTATACCTTAAGATAGAGAGTTAGAAACACATAGCTTTGAAACCCAACAGCCCAGAACAATCCAGGAAAATAAACCACATCTGGAATACTGTGTGTATGTGTGTGTAATAATATGCAGAAAAAAGTGAATATATTCAAGTAAACAAACGTTACAATTAAAAAACAGAAATACACACATTTTCTGGACCAAAATTGACCGCTTGTGTTATTTTCAACAAAAAATAGAACTGTTCCAATGGTTCTAGTTTTGTATGTGTTACCAAACTCATGCAAATGAATGTGAGTTAATTTCACTCCATCAGTATTTAAAAGCCCTTGTGCCCTGAGCTCTTTAAACAAACACCCAGCCCCCCAGACCCTCCACAGACTATCACTAAGAGAAGAAGGGGAGGTGGCCTCGCAGGGAGGGGAGGCTTGGGGGCAACAGAAAGGCATCTGTATATCTGCCCAGCTGACCCCCTCTCAGCTCTCAGTCTACCCAGAGGAGAGGCAGCCAGCGGAGAAAAGAAAAGGAGAAGGTCGAGAGAGCTGAGAGAGGATCTGTGTAAGAGACGGCCTAACTACTTAAAACACCCCAAAGATAAAGAAACAGGGATTGTACATCTGGCCGCGTAAACTGGACATTCAAGGGAAGAAAGCAGCTGAAAATCTGCTTCCACAGAGACTTCTGCAGAGATCCAGATGTGAACATTTGCAGAGGCTGGGGCTGATATTTAACTGAGGGAGCCAACAAGGATCTTATAACAGAAAAATACCTCAAACAGGGAGTCTGCTGTACAAGAAAAAAGCCCAACGAGAGCTGGAAGAGGACTACCAGGCTCCACGCCACACGGTGAGTAGAAGAGGAGGAGGAACGTGATGAAGTGCAGGCGAAGGCCACCTATCTCATCTAGTTCTCACGGAATGTGGGGTGTTCACAGGGACCACAGTAACTGAGGGGGCAAATTCCCAGCAACCGATTAAGCCTCTGAATGTGAATAATCTGAATAAAACCTTGCGTAGAAAATGATTATAAGGGTAGAATTAAAACAACATGTCTGAAAAATCCAGCCTGTTTGAATGGGTGTAGAAAACTGTCTCTTTGAGTTTATAATGTAAATTAGTTTGTGGCATTGAAGGTCTACTAATGCTTTAAACTGGCCATTATTATTGGACAGTGTTTTTGGCTGTACAAAGTTGATCTACAATTCTAAGCGTTTGTTAAATGATCGTGTGTTCTGTATTTGTGTTTAAATATCTCCATGTCTGTGAGTGGGAGACTGTAGAAAACACTCCACATGCCCAGAAGATCAAAGCATACTGACAAACATTTCTGATCATGGGAAAGTTAATTCATGGGGAAAAAAGGAAATAATCCACAAAAAAATTGTACAGAACTGGTTCTTGTGTGGGCAGGGGTTTCTAATTCAGATATGGCACTGACCCTACCTACCCCACATCATGACTTTCAGTTTAAGCACACAGTGTTTCAGTGCAGAAGTGTCTCAGCCATACTGCATGTGAATGTGTTTGCACTCCAGTAGATCCTACACCTATAATGTATGTCTATGGAATGAAGAGGCTGTTCTTTTTCTAGATGCTGCTGCATTGCCTGTTCTTCAGTAGCTGGATGTGGTTTATATGACCGCGTCGACATGAACCATTTTTTGTCAAAGTCTGTGATCAATTTAATATTTCCAGGTTTTTTTTGGAATCACCAATCTACAAAAACAAGGATGTTCATTTTTATTAACAGATCCTTAATTTCAGTTATCAGTATAACAACTTCTTGACGTAACCAAAAAACCTAAAATATTTCACATTTTGAAACATTTTGAAATATCTTCTGATTTCCAGCTTGTAATTGCCTTTACTGATAAATTAAAACCGCAGCTACTGGTATTAAATATTGCAATTAATATAAACAAGTGCCATTCCAAATATTTGAATGGGTTACAAATACAGGATCACACAAGAAAAAGGTGGTCTGAAGTCCACACATCTGCACTCACAGACATGGAGACAGGATAGCGGTTTTCAAGCCTCACTCTTTTCATCGCTCCCCTCATCATCCAAGCTTAGAACACAATCACATGCCAATTGGCTTCCTGGACACAGGGCCAATCAGTTTTCAGATAACAATCATCTGATAAAAGGACCAATTAAGAGATCACACAAGTTTGGCTTCCCAGTGATAAGAGATCTGCCCTTGCTGTGAACTCCTCTGGTCTGAGACTCGACACACAAATCTTGCACAACATATTCAGCCTTGGGAAGTGATGGAAATCAGCAATGAACAATAACGTTCTAACTAATACAATGATAAGACAAAGTGTAGAATTACAATAGACATGCAAAATTAGACTAAAATAAGAGCTAGTAGAAGCTAAGCTTTAGGCGTGGGTTACCTATTTCTTATTAAATCATTTTTCCCTTCCCTGTATGACCCTGGAGCTGAACTTCTTCCTCTCCTGACACAGTTCATTTACACACTGGACTGTTCTGCCTTAAACAGAATCACCGCAATACAAGTTGTTTTATTATTACTACATATTATATACTGAACATTCACTGTCCTGTTGCTGCTAATAATTGCTATTGTTGTTTATTGCTGTCTGCATCAGTATCTGTCATGATATTGACTACATGTCATTTTTTTCTTGTTATTTTATTACTGTCATTTTTCTTGCTCTCTCTCTCCTGCTGCTTTTGCACCCTATATTTTGTCCTGTCTTCCCTAACCTGGCGTTTCTGCTTTTGATTCTGTGTTGCTCCTTGTTTCTGGAGGAACGCTGTTGTTGTTTCTCTATGAAATGACAATAAACCTGCTTGACAGCAAGTAATGAAGGAGGTGCAGGTTAACACATTTTACTTCCATCTTTTGCAGCCAGAAGTTTTGTACATCAGTGGTTAAAGGCGGTGGTTTTACCAAAACAGTGTCACGAAATGGGAATGAAGTATCATGAGAAGACGGCCCACATGAAAGTAACTTGTAATAAACCTCATAATGACAGCAAACCCTTCTGTGCAGGTCATCATGAGTCTGAACGGCACTCTGGAGAAGGGAGCTCATCACCAGGTTCTGGACTTGTCTGAGGAGCTCCCTCCCCACAGCCACATCCATCACCATCAGCAAACCAGTCTCCAGCACAGCAACTCTCTGGCCTCCACCGCTCCAGCTGGGACTCCCATCAGCGCACCGGGGGTGGTGGTGCCTCCCCCATACTCCACTGCAGACGCTGGAGGGAGTGAGGCCCCCTTAGAGCTGAGGGGGTCTCTGGACTGCTGGGCGTGTTCGGTGCTGGTGACGGCGCAGAATTTGGTCATCGCCGCCATTAACGCATGCCTGGCTGGCCTGGTGTTCGGCCTGATCCTGACCCCCGCCATAGTCATGGTGGTGTTCGGATTTCTCTGCCACTCCACTGTAAGTACAAGAGCGTGTTATGGCTATTTTGCAGCTGTAAAGAAAATAATAATACACAAGCCAAATCAAGTTTTACACTTTAGAATTAGCAATAACTCAGATTCTCTTTTTTTTACCAAGAGATCAGGAGGGTGTTTGGTCTCTCTCCCTTTGATTTCTGGCATAATCTCTTAATCTTGGACATTTCTCAGATGTTTTAGAGGGAGTATTAGGAAGGTCAGGTCAGGAGAGCTGACGTCAGCCCTGGAAAGCCTCTGCAAACTGTTCAAGGGTCGTCTCTCTCTCTTTCTCTCTCTCTCTCTCTCTCTCTCACACACACACACACACACATGCACACAGGAGAGAGTGATCAGACTTACTTACACACTGCTCAAACTGTCTTCATTTGAGCTTTCTCCCTCACAATGCAACAACGATAGCTTAAGTTGTGACTCTCACCTCACATCTGTTCCTTACCACAGTTCTGATCCAGTAACTCCCAATTCAATCCATCATGCCTCTTAAACATGGTTTAAACAAACCAGAGTGTTTCTCTGTGACCTCAATGCCCTTAGTTTTGTTGCCCTTTTAGGTCAGCGTGGGTCAATGTGTGTGAATTGAGGACTTCCCTTCCTCTCCAATAAACACACACTTAAGGTTGTTCCCTGGCCATTCAGACCAATTAATGCTCCGAACGCGCTGCCCTGTGAGGGATTAAGTAAAGAGAATGGCTCTGAACAAAAGAAGGCAGGGATGATGAGTGAAAGTAGGCCACCAGTTAGTTGTCATGAAGGTCTCTGTTAACCAAAGAAAGTACAAACAGCGTCACTACAGACCTCTATCACTAAAAAGTATAAAAAGTACTCCAGGCCAGGGATTGATTCTAGGAGATTTGAGGTGTATTAGGTCAACTAAATTAGTCCACTCACAGTATCCATGCAAAAATAACAGCACGGTCCCTTACGAAAATTAACCATGGTTTTACTTTGATTAAATAACCATGGTTTACAATTGTTTGCTGGTATTTTTTAGGGGGGGAGGGGGGTAACTATGGAAACCATGGTTTATGACTATGATTTTCTCACGGTTTCGCTAGTGTTAAATCCTAGTATAATCTTGGTCATAACACATGGTTATGCTGGGTCTTTTTAAAACCGTAGTAGCACCATGGTTATAATGAAGTACTATGGACAAACCATGGTCGTTCTATGGGTAGCACCAAAGTACCATGAGGTACCATAGGAAATTTTTCATAAGGGATGAATCAATGAGACAAAAAGTATAACTTCCATGGCATAGCAGACTGTGGGACAGTTCAGAATAGTAATGTCACCCTTTAGACTTATAAGTGAGACAGTGTAGAGGTGCAGGACCGCTCCACGAGCTCGTAAAAGCAGAGGCAGGTTTACTTGAAGCAGATGACCAATAGTAATGATTCACAGCCTCAGCTCAGAAGGCGAAAGAACGCAAACACAGATGGGCTTATCAGCTCACCCCCTACCCTGCCCACCCTCCTCCGTTTACTCAGCCTCCTCTCTTTCTTCTTCAGTCTCTCTCTTTACAGAGGAATACCACTGGAATGTGGAGGAGACTAATCCTGCTCTGCTTTCTTCCCCTCCGACTTTAAACCAAATTTTCTCACACAGCTATGAACAGTGTTTTTCCTTTATTTCATGGTATTACATCGGTCATGTACTGCTTCATATAGTAGAAACTGGAATCCTTGTCACATATACTTTTGAATTAGATTTTTTTTTGTGAAAGTTTTAGAGAAAAGACCCTGATTTCTGGTCATTTGAGAATCTAAATGCTCTCTACTTGTAGATAAAAGTCCTGCTGGTGAGTAAACCTCAGTCTTTCACGGTGCATCTGTGTTCATGTTCATGTAACAGCGCCACAGAGATTTTAGACCCATTTATCTGTTCCTCGTCTGTCCTCACTTCAGAAACACATTCCTTCAGGAGCGCCCCCTAATTCCAATAGTGGCCTGTGACGTAAGGAGGCCCAGTGTAGATGTAATGCAGAGGTGGCAACCAAGCATAAACCAAAAATATGAAACAAAGGGTTGTACAAATGCAATTTGCTTTAAAGAGGTTTATTTATATATTTTTGGCAAGAAATGTAGAAATAAATAGAAAAATAGACAGAAAGATATTCAGACAGATGGACAGATACATGGCCACCCATTCATCCACAGATAAGTTGTTGAAACCTGTTAGACTGGATTTTCACAAAAAAATCCAAACAAATAAAAACGTTTTTTTAATTATTATATCGCATTACATTCATTTTCCAGACACTATTATCCAAAGCAACTTACAATATGAGGTAACACTGAATTTCAGGACAATGTGAGGACTAGAGGGAAGTGCAAAAAATTTATATTTTTGATAATATAATAAAATGGAACAAATATCCATATTTGAATCAGCCTGTGAGCCTTTGTGGCCATTTGTGTACGCTGTTACTTACCTGACTAAATGCTACCGTCCTCTCTTAGGTGCGTCCACACGGTTCCTCTGCTTACTGCTCTGACCTGCTCACCGATGGGGGCTGCGTGGCGCTCCTAGTGGTGGGTTTCCTGCTGGTGACTCCGCTGCTGGTCCTGGCGCTGGCTGCGTACTGCAGGCTGGCCCGTCACCTCCAGTTGGGCCTCTGCTTCATCCCATACAGCCGCGCCGTCTACAAGAACCTGCCTGCCACACAGCACCATGGCCTGGGAGGGGGCTGCTGCGGGGAAAGGGCAGGCAAAGACGAGGGGAAGGGAAAAGTGTGGGTATGAGTGGGATGAAGGGCCTCCGCAACAATTTAGATCCCCTGTACCAGTGTAGGGTGCCTTGGAATAGGTAAAGTAAGTGACAGCAATTAGTCAGACAATTCATAAAACATTTTTTACTGGACTTTTAATGATCCTTTGTAGACAAATTTTCAAACATTTGAATTTGAGTAACTTTACACTTTACTAAAATATTTATATGACATGCTGATCTACACTGAGTGGCTCAAGTTGCTCAGAATAGCTTCCATATATGCATATTTCACAATGGTGCACACCAACATTGAGTTATTCACCATCTCTAAAAGGCCTAAGTTGATTCTTAAAGCCGAAAAGACTTCTGTAACTTAGTGCTTTCGCCTAAAAGGAACACTGGATTATTTTATGAGACCAAAACTGGACTACTTACACTCTAGCTTGTATGCCTTTGTAACCTCATGAAAAATAGCCTTCAAAATGATGAAACACTTCTTGTTCTCTGTCACAGATGAATATTAAAACAAAAATGTAGACTGTAAATTGTTTCAACTGTCCTATAATGTGGGCTTATTGTTTTATACTCAAATAAAATGAACACAAAAAGTAAACGAAGTTTATAATGTCTTTTATCCTTTACATGTTTTTACACATACATCCCCATTAGCACAGCAACGTAAGACAAAAGGATGCATTTCCATTTAAAGGAGGCAGGGTCACATCACAGATTTTACCACATCAAAATCTGAACAATCCCAGGATAATTACATGTGAATTTTAGTGAGTGCAGCAACTTTTGCATATTTTCCTAGTTTTCCCACAGGTTCCTTCAATTTAGCAAATTAACTATAATTGCACAGAATTGCATTTCAAAATTGCGTTATTTTCTCCCCAGATATTGTACTGTGCATAAAACAAAAATACATTCCATTATAATTACTTGAAAATAGCCAGAAAATCAACGCAAATCTATGAAGAACACTTCCTTCTGGGGAGCATGCTTCAGTAGTGCGCCATCTGCTGGTAATACAGTTATACATGTCTGTGGGTGAGACCTACTGTGGTCAGGAGGAAACCTTTTAGAGCCATCTGGTGTTACAAATCTCACAATACACAAAGTATATTCAGTCACATTTCAGTTCTGTTTAGATAGATACACAGTTTCTCAGTATGTATGTGTGACGAACACTAATTGATCATTCAGTGCCAGTGTACATTTTTATACAACAGGTTTTTTTATAGATTACAACTCATCTCCGAAACAGCAGGTCTCGTGCTGAGTTTCTGGTCAGCAGTGGGAAGAACCCACCAAACGTGGTTCAAGAAAGGACAGCCAGTGAACAGGCAACAGGGTTATGAGCTCTCAGGGCTCAGTGATGGGTGTGGGGAGTGTGGGCAAGTTGATCTGATTCTACAGAAGAGCTACTGAGGTACAAAGTGCTGAAACAGTTCATGCTGACTGTGAAAGAAAGTCAAACATTGTCACATTTCATTAATTCACCTGATTTTATTGTGGTGGGCAAGAGTTTTAACAGATAGTTGGTTTAATGTTTGCTGTCACAGAGCACCACCTTTGACCCCTCTGCTCCCTCCTCATTGGTGGGCGGGACTTGTCAAAGCAGCCTATCAGAGTCTTACACTCCCCTGCACTACCCAGCTCAGCCAATGATTAAAGGGGGGCGTAAAATAGTTGGTCATCTTGCACATTTTCTATTTCCAGTGGGTCCTCTAGTTACAACACTAATCCGTTCTTACGGCAGTGATGTAACCCGAATTTTGCTCTATGTCGAAATATCATAATCTAGAAAATAAAACACAACCCAGCCACAGACAAAAGAAAATGAAATAAATATACTGTACTTGTACACAGTAAATAAAAAAAATTGTGTAAAAACACTTTTAACTGTCCAAAATTTCGTAGGTAAGTGTATTGGGGACGCCAACTCACTCACTCACATCACTGCGTATTCTGCGTATTCTGCGTGTATGTGCGCAACCAAACTAGTTCGCCCACAAAGTCCATAAGTATGACAGTAACAGCTTAATCTGAAATACTCACATTTCACTGGACAGTAAATAAAATAAAAACGCACTGTACTTAAGATCCAGTAGCAACAAATGATGCAGTTGCAGTGTGATTTTCTCATGTTCCGCATGCATGCTGGGGAGTGTGTGACATCACAGACATTCGGTGACATCACAATGGCCAGATGACCTCATCTTTAGTGAGTGGAAGCATCTTCATGAAAAGCAACTGAAGAAAATGGTGAAGATGAGTATCAGCATCTTGAAAACAAATCTGACTGTTTAATTGCAAGGTTTTCAAATAAGTGTCCTTGAAATGATCTAAATACATGACAACAGTAAGGCCAGGCTTGGAGAAATTTTGAGCTACTTTATTTACGAGGCTAAGAAAGAGGCAGATAATTCAAATAATTTATAGTGGAGGCAAGTGGTCCAAAAAATGGACAGCATGAAGAACCATACAGGGAGAAGAAAGAAAAGTGGGTTTCATAATAGTAAAAAAGAGAGAGTTCCAGATAGAGAACAAACATCCCCAGTAGCAAGATAAAGGCTAGCGAACAAGCTGTGCCTCACTGGGGTTAGATATTGATGTGTCTAGATTAGGTTCTCCAATAGTTTCTCAAAGCATAAAGGCTTTGTTCAAAGAATGAACTTGGAAGCAGGAGCAGGTTTTAACCAACTTGCATGTGGTGAGTTGGAGGAAAACCTGGAGCGGATTTCCAGTGGTGTGTGCTCTTCTATCAATTAAGAGGAGAGGATTATTTCACGAAAGTTTCAAGATTCAACAAGGTAGAGTTTAGAATTTCACATTTTCACATTAAAAATGCTTCCGATGCCCCTGGTCATGGGAGCTATTTCAAGCCGTTCTCAGAGGTGAGGTCCTCTATGTGCAAATGGAGGAGTGAGGATGGAATGTGAGTGGAAGATATAAGAATGCCATTAGCTTATGCTGACAAGTTTTGTGAGGTGTTTTGCATCAGACCTCAGAGGGTCTATGGAACAGCCTGAGAGCCTGAGAGTCTACGGTACAGCCGCTAAAGTCCCAAGAGGCCCAGTGGCAGATGGTTTCTTCACATTTGGAGTATGATCAGTCTCCAAGGATATTTCTGGAAGAAGAGCAGTGCCAATCAAGTGGCACTGGGAGCTTTTGGCAAAGCTAGTATGGCCCACAGTCCTCTATCCATTTATTTATTTTTTTTAGCACTGCCAATCAACAAAATTTGCACACGTTTCACTTGCCTCATCTGAGCCCTTGCCATTTGCACTACGTACTACATTTTTTTCTCAGTATGTATTTCCTTCATTAGCCACACACCATGATCTTGGCTTTTATTTTATTTAACATAGTTTAGTCAAAATGCTGAGCTGTGTGTGCTGGTCTGAACAGTGCAGGAAGTTGTGGCTGTGCATACCTTCAATATTGGTTTCAAAGTTTTTTATTTTAAAACTGCAGTTTAAAAATATAATGTTTATGTCAACTTGTATCACTATTTAGTAATCCTACCATATCTGTTTATTAGAACATCCACAGTTATTTTAGCAGGATCTCCTAGCAATTTACCATGTTTCACCCAAATCTTTAACATCTACCAATGAACCAATATTAATCCACACTTTTAAAGTACAAAATGTTCAAATACTCAGCCCAAACCATGCAAATGTATAAACTGTCCTGTTAACTGTAAGAAAACTTTGGCCTAAAGGGATACGTGCCAGTGTGAGCTATAAATAATCAGTAAATCAGATGAACAGAGATTAATCACTATAAATAGAACCTTTGTCTAATTTCTCAGTTAAATCAGTAAGTCCCTGGAGTTATTTTGAGGATTTTCGTCTGGCTTTAAAAGAGTTGCTATGAAAACTTAAACTAATGAGGAACTGAAACCCCATGATGCAAGACTACTACTCATGGGATGTTAATATTTGATTACATACAGACTTTAATTTTAATTACAGAGAGACTGGAAACTAAAATTTAACAGAAGAAAGGAAAGTAGTCCTCAAATTTTCATGATTTCCACATGATCGCCTGATTTTTGGGTTGTGTGAGTTTTGAGTATCGTCACACAATATGTTAAAAATAACACCAGTCATCATAAACGCAATAGGATCAAAGATAACATTCATCAGATCAGAGATAAATAGTAATCTAAAATATAATCATATTTACCCTAATGAATCATACACTGCAGATAAGAAGCATTTTATGTTAAGAGGGATATTTCCTAGTGACTAAAATGCGTTGGGGAGTTTCTGAGGGGGAAACAATGTGTGTGTGTGTGTGCGAGGGTGTGTGATTGGGTGTGTGTATGCATGTGTGTTTTTTTGTTGTTGTTCGTTTTGTGTTTGTTTTGTTCATCATGTGATTCGAGATTCGGATTTTTACCTGTTAAATTCTCAATTGTTTTTCAGAAAACATTTGAATTATAGACAGTCTTTTGGCTCCTTTGTCCTCTGAACTGTCCTCAGTTCAATTTCCTGTGTAATTTTCAATACAATGCTCCATTATCTCACATCCGTAGGCCTTGTAGATCTATGAGATAAATTCTATAAGCAGCGGGCGGCCATGGTTCCTGACCACAAGCTAAAAATGGAAAACATCAATGACAACAGCAACACCAAGCAATGTTTAGCCAGACGTACAAAACCAAATATATCTCTCACTTCAACTTCTTTAAACTTACTACCATATATGATGAGAAATTATGCCAGGATTATGGAGAGAAAAGTCGTTTAACCACTCAAGCCAACAGATTTACCGCATAGCAACCGCTAAGTAGCACCACAAAAAAGCCACTTAAACAGGCTAGTTACTCAAACGAATATGTATGTATGGATATGTGATGTGAGATTCATACATAGAAAAACACTCAAAACAAGTTTCTGCATTATCACTCCTAACCTGCTTCCAAATATGTGACTTTATACTAAAGCTATTAAGTGTAAAGTGTCCATTTGTCTTATATGAAATTCTTCCTCATGATTTAAACCCATTCACCAAGTGAAGCACACGTCTGTGAAATCAAACTGTCCACTTCAGAAGCAACACTGATTGACATTCAATTTCATATGCAAATGGTATAGACAACAGGTGGAAATTATAGACAATTAGCAAGACATCCCCAATAAAGGAGTAGTTGTACAGGTGACCACTTCTCAGTTCTTATTAGGGATGAGCGAGTACAGCATTATCTGTATCTGTATCTGTTAAACTGTTGAATTATCTGTCTCTGTATCTGTACTCGGACCGGGCGGTGCCTAATCCGGAAGTGGGTGGGGTTTAACCCCAAAGTGGGCTGTGTTGTCTTGAAATGGGCGGAGCTTGAACCAGTACATTATTTTAAGCATGCAATTGATATGTATTGTTCAGAAATTGTTATATTTATTGCTGATTAGAAAACTATTTACATGACAGTATCAGCATTG
>JBBMFX010000011.1:1931749-1964635 GCA_037832545.1 Rhabdalestes septentrionalis
ACACATTTAGACTGATTTGTGAACAATGTTTGAGAGAAATGGTAATATTGTGTATCTGGAATAAATTTTAGATCTTTGAGTCCATCTCATGAAAAATCGGAGCAGAAACAAAAGTGTTGCGTTTATATTTTTGTTGAGTGTAGTATGTTTTAGTAAATGTAAACCTTTTTTAACCTAAAAAACAACCAGCCGGACAGAATATTTAGGTGTCACGTCAATGACCCATAAATCACTGTGAATTCACTTAAAAATGTAATCATTTGCTAACTGCAAAACATTAATTGGAAAGGACTTATGAATGTGAATAAACGGTGTGGATATGTGTGATTTATTAAGGTGATAATTATTTTGATTTATTAAGGTGATAAATCAGTGTGAATTCATTTATAGTTGTGTATGTTAGTATGAATTAAAAAAATCAATCAATTTGAATAACAGTATAAATCAGTGTAAACTAACACTGGGAAATAACACATGAATGCATTAAATCCATGTGCAGCAACTTCTAAATGTAATACATCAATGTCAATTAACTTAGTGCAATGAAGCAATGTCAAATGGGAACAAATCAATATGTAAGTTTTCAACTGTACAGTATGTGTGTGTGTGGATGGTTGTGTGTGTGTGTTTAAAACAAACAGGTTCTGCTGCAGACCTCTGTAAGATGGCCATGATAAAAATCTGCTCACACATATCCTCCTCTACCATTTTCACTGCCAGGTATGACCATCTTCCCATCTATTCATCCACATATCCTCAAGTCAGTCCACTCATCTTCATATTTATCCTTTCACTCATCTTCCTTTCTACCCATCTGTCTTTCCATTTACACACACCAGTTCCATTTATATATCCATTCATCATGCCATCAATCTGCACTTTATTATATATTTAGCTCAAGTTAACTCCCAGCCTGTTGTTGGCGCGTTCTGCGATTTACCTCCTACACTACATCTTTTTATCCTTTTTATTCTATTGTTAGCAGGCCTAGCCACTTTGTGCTCCCTCTACCCATCTCTCCACTTTCTCTTCACCTCTCAATGTGAAGCACTCAATTAAGGACAGTGTAGCCTACAAGATCAAATCCATTTATCTCTGTTACCGTCATTCTTCTGTTCCTCTCCCAGTCTTTCCCTAAGCATCTTCAGACACCGTGTCTGCACTAGATGGGCTTGACTGTCTTAACCATGATCCATAGAGCTGAGTGCACTTAAACAACCTTTGATCTCGTCATATTTATGATTGTATCCAAGGTGGTACATTGGTCACAGTGCAGTTAATTAATATCCATCCTATATGATAGCAAGGGTCTTGGTCCATTTTACTGCATTTTCTATTTTAATTTACCCTAAAATGAACTAAGTAGCATTTCCAGTTGAAACCTGTTTAAGGTCATCAGTAGAGCTTTACAGGATTGAGAGTATTTATGATGTAAAAATAAAGCAGTCCCCTCTTAAATTGTTTCATCGAGATTCAAACATAAGCCAAATGATTGCATTGTCCTGCTAAAATATCTTGCCTATTTTTCTTGCATAAATAAAATTATTTTGGATATTTTAAACAGCATTTTCCATCTAAACTTAAAAAGGATCCTGAACTGGACATGAGTTCATATAGGATGCAATCAAAAGACTCATGGTTGAATAGTCACAACTACATATTGTGCATTTTTCCTATGATTCTACTATTGACTAAAAATCTGTGATGAGTGCAGTGGAGCAGCAAATTGAGTATTGAATTAAACTGGATTTAATTGAAGAGTTTGACTGTGTGGTCAGGCTGGTGGCTCAGATCCATGATGAACTGCTGTTTGAGGTGGAGGATTTGCAAGTGGAGGACTTTGCAGGTTAGCCCAATCCACACTATGTACTTGTCCAATCAAAGATCCCTATAGATTTTTATGTTCGTAGCCATGTGTTTTTTTGTGTCTGGAAACAGTGCTGGTGAAGAAAACTATGGAGTCCCTACAGCATATTGACTGTCTTGGAGTCAGCCTCACTGTGGGTAACCAAACAGTTTTGCTAATCATCATTATTATTATTAATATTATTGTTATTATTATTATTATTATAGTATGCATTGATATATTGTATATAGTGTTTCCTCTGCAAAAAACTAAATAATTTATTCAAAGTTAGCCAAATATATTCGAACACTCTGGAGTGAAGCATTGATTTAGGCCCATAGTAACGTTTTACAAGAGTTTGCGGATTCTTTAGCCGCTGTTTTTACATTTTACAGAAGGCTTTAAGTGTAACGCACTATTGATATAGTTGTTTAAAAACACAAATGTATGATTTATCCAATTACTCGATTAATCATTGAAAAAATCTACAGAATACTCAAATAGCCCTAATCAATATGTTTCAGTTTCTTAAATGTGTAAAGCCCACTCTCAACAACCTTTATCATGAAAAACTAATATAGTAGTTTTTATGCATTTTGAAAGATATATACTTCATAAGTATAAAAAATATGCCGCCGTACAAAACAGTAATAAAGTGGAACCAAACAAGGATGACCGCATCCTCTACCGCAATGCCGGACTGATAGATGTTGTACAACTCTGGAAATAAATAAGAGACCACTGCAATTTATTTTTAAATCTGCCTATCTAGGAGTATGACAACCATTCTTTGCTGTTAAATTCTTACACAAGCACATCATTCTACTTTATGAGGGACTGATTAATGATTACCTATTATTTAATGAGGGAAAGTATAAAAACACTGCTGTAATCGACACTCTCCTCTCACAGTGTGACCAACTGGATGGTAAAACACTACTAGAATGATGTCAAAGATTATTATTGCCATTTTGTTTGTTTGTTTCTCTTATTTTGATGTTTCAACCTTTCCTTTAAAATGTTATTTTTTATAATTTGGAGAAATTATCGTCAGCAGTTCTTAAAGACTGAGGCAAAGCTGTGAAGTTCAATACTTGCACCTATTAAAGATCAAACCTGAGAAACTAAGAACATTTTGCAGTGGTTTCATATATTTTTATGGAGCTGTATAGATTTTGGTATTTTGCTTAGGCAGTTATATAATTACAGAAATGTATTGATTACAGTTTACAGATTATAGATTGTAGTTATCTCCCTTGATTTGATCATTTTTATCAGGTGTTCTTAATATTCATTTCGTAAACTTTCTTAGTAATGATGACATTAAGCAAAAGATTTGTTCTTTATTCTGGACACTGTACAAATTAGTTGGAACTTGTACAATTGTGAAGCATGGGAGCATAAATGAAGTCCTGGAGGACTGGCATCCTGCACAGTTTTATGATTTCCCTGCCCCTCTGCCAAACTGTGTAAAATAAAATAATTAACACAAATCCATACTTTTGAATGGTGTTGCTGGAAGTTCTGAGGGGTTGTGAGGGGGTGGGATGATGGATGAATGCAGGTTTTAGAGAATATAGGTTCTATAATCGTGCTCTCCTGATCTCATTATGCTGCTGTGTGCAGGTGCCGCTGAAGGTTTCTGTGTCTAAAGGGCGATCGTGGGGCTCCATGTGTGAACTCATCCTCCCCCATGCTGCTACACACATCTCTCTTTAGCCTCCTTCTATTCTCCCTCAGCCGGTTCCACTGTGTGTTTGTCCTCTCTTGCTGTACCCCTCTACTGGCCCTACTGAGTCTTGCTTTTGCTTTGCCTTCTTTTTCTGTTTTGGCCTATCGTTCTCTCCCTCCGTTCCTGTCGATCTATCTCTCTTCCTGTCTGTCCATCTCTCTTTCCTTTCCTCTTTCTCTGGGCTGCAGCCCATCACCATGGTAACCGGACTGCGCAGCTCCCATTTCTCGTTTTTTCTCCAGCCGTATCCGGGGGCAACCGTAGGATCAGACTGGATTGCACCAGCTCTGCCGTTTTTCTCTCTGTCTTATTCTTCTTTTCCTTAAATCTTCTTTTTATCACTACTGTGCTTTCCTTCTCTCTGGTGTACACTTCCTTTTCAGCTGAAAATGAATTTTTCATCATAGATTCTTTTGCATTTTTAATTACAAGCTACATTTTCATCTTTTAACTTGATGACATTTTTTATTACTTATTTGTTGAATTTCAGCTTTGCTAGTTTTAGCAGATTTTTTTGCATTTAGTATTTATAATCTGACTTTGTTGCGACACAACTTGTGCCGATATTTGCAGCATAGCAGTAAATGGAAATGCATTAATTCTGGATTAAATATATGCAGTTTTGTTAACATACATTTATGTAAGTTTTTGCACACATAATTTGTTACTATGTTATTTTATGGTAATGTCATACAATGTTAATTATAACTAAATAGAAAAATGTTTTTTACAGATTTTAGCTCACTTGCTTTTATGAAGGGGATCCTGTTCCTCTCAGATCATGCAGCCTTGATGCTTTATCAACATCTAATTTGGCATGATCCCACCAGTTTTATTTTTCAAGTGAATGTAGACACTGTCCTCAAATACACACAACACAGTGTCACTGCCAAGCACACTGACCTAGTTTTTGAGTGTCTGGCAAAGGTGTCAGGTCCCCAAAGTCCCTTTTAGTAGGCCCCCTACCAACACACACTGCACACACTGAGATGAGCCCTCTGATAAATGTCCCTCAGTAACCGGCCCCATTACCGCTGAACTCTGTGCCTTTCACTGTCTGCAGCTCATAATGGCAGCCTCCTTTTAAGTCTTTATAGACATTTGGCATTGCTTATTATTAAAGGTTTAACACCCAACTTGGAATGAAAGTGTCTATTCATTTGTCACTGAACTTTATTACTATAGATAAAAAGAGAACATCCTTACATGCTAATTTCATAATCTCATTCAGTCTAGTAGGCATATTGTCATATATGTCTGATTCCATATATACAACCTAATCCAGACTAGGCTGAATCCCTGCCTGGTAAAGGGGTTGATCATAAAAGGACAAATCTAGAGAAGCCTGTACAAGCTTTAGGAATTGTTCTTTTAATTAATACATTATGTACATCCATTTCTTTCAGAATGCAGGAACTCTTTTCTTTACATCTTTACAATGTTTGTTGCGCAAAAAAAGAGACCAGGTCAAGAGAAAG
This sequence comes from Rhabdalestes septentrionalis, assembly GCA_037832545.1. Lineage (NCBI taxonomy): Eukaryota > Metazoa > Chordata > Actinopteri > Characiformes > Alestidae > Rhabdalestes > Rhabdalestes septentrionalis. Next base: position 1,936,806 of record JBBMFX010000011.1, read on the forward strand.
AAAAGGAAAAGAAACAAACAGTTACAGCAGGTTTAAAAATAACATCAAAAAGAATAAACATCTAAAGAAACTGAGGCATCCTCGTAATTACAGACCTCGAAAGATCAAGGTGATCACAGCGGCCACAGAGGTTTAAGCAAGGCCTTGCCTGCCTGGTTCTAAAGCCATACATTCTACCCTCCCCTGTTCACCCTTTGTACGTGGCCTGATTATTAGTATATTTAACAACCCCTACCGTACACAAACACCCCCATCCCCATGTTCCAGTTGACCCAGCCACTTGTGTAGTTGCATATTGTCTCCCTGCTGTGCTTTGTGTGAACTTGTTTCCATAGAGACTTGCGGCCAGTGACTGGACTAAAACCCTCCCATTAACAGCACTGTTGTATCAAGGGGCTTGCTAGCAATACATGATAACCAACACAGGTAAAGGAAACTGTTAAAAGCTCCATAACAAATGTCTTGAGAAAAGAGTGAAGTGTTTCTGCACAGCACAGAGATACCCAGACGTCTAGCAAACTGTCAGGGACATACAGTGCACTATACTTTGATCTTATTTTTTTTGCTACACCAATAACAGATTGCTCCAAACTGAAAAGCCCCTTGCTACCTTCAGCACTGAGAAGATGTGCCCCCCCCCCCTGAAAGCTGCTCTTGACTGCCAAAAATGTATGCTGTTTGTATACTGTAGATTAGAAGTGCATCTTTGTTTTGAAGTTAAATTTCAGTAAGTTCCATGAAAATATCTTAAATTTAGTTAACATTTTTTCATAGAATTTGTTACAAAACAATCATAAAAGATTCCCCAGCTGCTATTTACAGTAAAATACACTTTACAACTTTACATATATTAAAATGGTATTAAAAAAAGTTAACTCCTTATTTTTGTTCTCTTTTTGTTCTCAAGAAAAATCATAAAAGCTTTCTTGATGGTGCAGCATTCCAGTTAAAGTGTTGCTTACATTGCTACTGTTGTTGTCTATAGTATTTAATGCAGAAATAGACTTCTGCATCTGACCAAATACAGGTTAGAACAAGGAACAGCTTTCAGAGGGCTTGGAGCATCGCTCATTACAGTCAGCTCAAGCGGTCACCTCTCCGTGGACTGCCAAACTGTACAATGCATTACATACAGCAGTAGATCTCGTAAACCATGTAATTCATATTCAAGTTTAGTAAAAACACATTAGTCGGTTAATAGAAGAAAAAGAAACAAAAAAAAAACAACCCGACAGTCATGCCTAACCAACAGGCCTTGACCTGTCAGAGGTGACTGTCACCAACACAGCCACCATCGCCAGTGCAGCATGAGGGATCAAACATGAATGCAGCATTTTTACCTTTTGATTCCTAAGTTTGCACTTTGTAATATTCATGTTTGTCTTTTTCTCCCCCGTACATGTTCACTTTTTATTGCTCAATTAGATGGCACACGGGCTCTATCTCCGAATGATTCCTCACGAGCAGTGGTAATAACACTTGCACACACAGACAGGTAAACATCAAAACGCAGCAAAAGAACACCTTTGGCAAATTCAGCCTTCTGGAAAAAAAAAAAAAAAAAAAAGTTTTTCAGTAATACACTTTAATATGGTGTGCCGTACATTTGCATATGGTACATACTTTCTATTAGCAACAAAAAAGCAGGAAATACTTTAAAAAACCTGAAAGGAAATCCATAAAATAAAAACACAATTGATTTGTTACAAGTGCTTCTGCATTATTGGCAACTGCATCCATGATCAAGAAAGAGTGCTGATCAAGACAAGCAGAGGAGTGAATGGGGGCGGCTGGGGATCCATGCCTTGACGCCTTCGCTTGTACCAGATCCCTTGAGGGAGAACAACTGAAGAAGCAATGCATTCTTCCACTGTGAATCCTCCATGCACTCCTCACCCCCGTCCTCTAAAAAGTGGAATATTCCTGTAGCAGCCATCTTCTCATGCAGGTTACTTAGGTTCCTCTGAATGTCTCACATTAGCAGTAACTTCCAGCTCGTTATTCAGACACACATGCTGGATATTAATATACAACAGACACTTGAATGCTGTTGTGTATTCTAAAAACAATGTGAATCTTAGCTGCTCATTAACATTTCATTAACTTGGAGTTTTGTCTCTGAAGAAATTCCCATGTAGCAAAACCTAAACATTCCCCCGTACTTTCTTTTTAACACCTCTGAACCATTCCTCTGCACATCCTAGTTGCTATGCCTCAGCCTTCACTGTTACAGCATTCATCAGTATTACAGCTGGCTGCAATATTAACATGTTTACAGTCATTCAAATGCACATTTAATTTCTCATGCCTTGTGTGCAAAACTTTCTTATCTTGTGCAAACTACAGTAATACACTTTGCATGTTAGCAACACTCCAGTAATTGTGATTCAGTTGACATGTGCTGTCACATGGCTGCCATAAATCAGGCTCTCGGTAAAGGCGGTGTCGAAACAGAACAGTTGCAGCACACACAGTAAACAAGCTCTAGAGCATCCAAGAGCTCATACATTACATCCTGCCTTTTACATTCAGTAATCCTTCTCTGCCATCACTGGCTTTGTGATCTTAACATATATTGAACAAAACATTGTTAACTCACAGACAAACTGGCATTTGTGCAGTATGGGTTTTTGCTGATTTTCTACAAACATGCACTGGATCAGGGTGTGCTCCTGCTTGGTCCTGCTTGCGGAAGTGAGCTTGGGGTATGTGGTACTACTTAAGTTAAGGCCTTTTTTAAAGAGCTGTGTAAAATGGAGTTCGTTTAGGTTACCAGCTCTGAGATAGGAGCTATATGTAGGTTCGTTTTTCTGTGCAAGTTTCAATTAATGCTGTTTTGGTGGTCTTATAAATCATTGGCAGATACTGAACAAGAACCAACTTACTACTATTGGTCTTCTAACTGTTTCTCAATGAACTTACAACCCTGTTTTTTACGCTAAATTTGGCCAAATATGGCCAATATGCAGTTACAAAAACATCACATCCACTGACCAAAAGTTCAAAAATAGCTCTGCATAATCAACAACAGACTTTAAGTTTGCTTAATTGTACATGTAGCTCCTTTAAGTGAGTTTAGTAACCTGTCATCTATGGATCCTGTCAGCAGCATTCAGTTAAAATATCCAGACATCTCACAAATCCAATTTCTTTTACAACTTTGAGGTTGTTTGTCTCGGTTTTGATAGTTCAGTTTGGTGTTGCACTTCATGTTTGTGATGTTTGGTAAGATGTCCAATTTTGACAGCAAGAGTAGTTTTAATGAATCAGAGAGCATCTGCTTGCAAATCAACTCCTGTGTCTAAGCAAGGTGGGTCATCTTACTTATTACAGTGAAAAGCTCCTAAAGCCACTTGTGTCATAAGCCTGTCATTTTAGGTTAATAAAAATATAATGCTGCATTCAGTTGAATACTTGTATCAGGCTTCTTACAGTAAGCAGGATATTCACCACCTCCATAGCTTAAGGTGAAAACAACTTCTTCTTTTTTTGTACATTAAACAAATAACATGAAAAAAAATTGTTCCACTGTTAAGACTTCAGTTCTGATAGATTGTGTTTTTCGTAAACATTGTTCATTCAAAGACATGTTCATGCAAAACAGTAGTTTCTTTTAACAAAGACACACATTGTTATATGTTTTGCTAAAAATAAAAAAGAAGCTTGTTCTACTTTTTTTAAACAGTTTACTTTTCCAGGGCAGGCACCGTACGCACAAACCAGGTACAGAGGCATGCCACACACTTGCATTGCTTTTGCATTCTACTTTTGGCAGCTGTGATGTCATTGAAGCAGCGAACCAGTAAGTGTGTGTATTTCAATTCCTAGACTTTGTCCTCTATAATGCGTTGCGGTCCACCACAGACTTTCTTGGATACCAAAGGATCTGTGCTGCGACCATGACATCACAGAAGGAATTTTAGGGATAGTACAAGCTTGTGGAGAAAAAGCAGCGCAACAAGGCTCAGTGGCACATGCAGAGATGAAGTGGAGTTTGAGGGGGGTGGGGATGGGGATGGGGGTCTGGCCCAGGGTTGCAGTCAGATTAATGGATGGGAATGGGGAAAAGTCAAGGAAAATTGGTAAGGGTCTTTTTTTTTTCTTGCACTATGTTACTTATTTTTAAATCACATTTAGTTTCTTAACTCTATACAAGAATATGTAACAAATGAGGCTTGCTGTGGTTAATATCTCTCCTGTTGCTGGTACTGGGATAGGAGACTGCAGGTGACGAGAGATTTCGGTTAGGTCTGTCATGTGTGTGTAAATTCAAATATTTCACATCTACATATTGAATATGTATGCAAAACATTAACATTTATAGATTGTGTCTGTATGCAGTCAGTTTTCAGATCAAAATTTCTGCTCAGGTTGTTTCTTTTCTGCCAAGGAAAATTGCAGAAATGTCACTAACGTAATGTAAGTCAAATGTCTAGACTTCTCACGAATTGTTTTAGTAACATTTTAGTTTCAGATATTGTGAAGCATTTGACAGTTGTAATACTTATAAAACTGTAACATTATGATTGATCATTTTCCCTTATGTCAGTGTTGAAAAGAAAATCGAATAATGTTTGGAAAAAAAAGATCTTGTATGATTTAATGCATTTATTTATGTAGTAATGTTTCAGTGGATTAAAAAGTTATTCATTTGTTTAATTTCTGTAACTGGTCCACGTTTAATTGCCAATTTTTGTGTTTTTTCAAGGAATATTAATATCTGTTCAATATCTGGACTGTCATGAGAAATGAGTAATCTATTAAAGTGAGAGGCAAAGAGTCTTTTATATGCTTTTCCCACAGTACACTCATCATTTTGTTTGACTTTATCTTGGAATTATTTCAGTGACTTCACTGTTTATTTCTCTTCTTTTTCTTAAGACAGTAACTGGCTGCCTGCTAGATTCATCACGTATGTTGTGTGTCTAAAAGTGTGGTGTGATATTGGAAAGTGTGGACTGAGCCTTAATGATATCAATCCACATTTCCTCTCTACACCCCTCCGCTGATTCCCCTATCTTTCAGAAAAGTCCATGCTGGCTCAGATCAGCCCTTACAGTAGATGCAAAAGAGTCTGACAGACCGACATTTTGCCTTGGTTTGGTGTATGGATATTTGGTTTCGGGAGATTGACAATATATTACTAATTGGGAGGTTTAATCAATACTAGGTTTTTACATGTACGAAAAATGACTGAAATAAGAAACATTAGCTAAATTCCAAAAATACCAACTAAACCAAAAAGACAAAAAAAAACTTTGCAGTTTAAGAATGAATAGAAATAGTGGTACAAAGAACACTTACGACCTTTTAAAAAAATAATAAATAAGTTGGTTTAAGAGGAGTGGGTTGGGTTTGAGTGATTCTGAGGGTCGTTGCCGGCGTTCATACTCTTTCACGTGTGTTCTCACGTTCACTCTTTCGTTCACTCTCACATTTTCTCACTCTTCGTGGAGCTGTAGCCTGTAGCGGCTGTAGCGGATCTGGAAGAAGAGCCTCTCAAAGAGCGAGCGGCTCATTCCAGGCAGGGTGTAGTCCTCACTCTCGCCCACTCTCTGGAAACCCAACGATTCATACAGCTTGTGGGCGGCCATCTTGACTGCTGTCGTTCCCAGAACCACGGCCGAGTAGTTGTTGAGCATAGCAAACTCCAGCACCCGCCGGCCCAGCACCTTCGCAATGCCTTTCCCACGGAAACGAGAGTCCACCGACATGCGCCGCAGCTCCACTGTGTTGTCTTCCTCTCGTCCCTGTGCCGCTACGATGCCCACCACTTGGCCTTCCAGAACCGCAACCCAAAAACGAGAACCTGCAGAAATACCACAAGGAGAACTCAACATTTGCAGAATACAACAGTTCTTACTAGTGAAGGCTCAATGCTCCAGTACTACAGCATGATGATTCTAGTGCTTCTCATTGTTTGTAAAATAAAACTATAGTGATATTGTATTCCACCTGTATTAAACTGCATAGCAAATTTGATTCAGACAGGGAGAGGCACATGCATACGTATATATAAAACATACAGGAGAACACTTTTCAGAAAAGTAGGCTTACACTGCTAGAAATAAACAACACAAAGTACGGCTCTTTATTTGTTTCACATTTGATTGTCATCACTGTTCATGGAGAACAAAAACACTTAATAGCCTATATCTGAAGCTCTTATTAGGTTGATTTTTTTGTTGTTGATGGGACTGTGTTCGAAATGTTAGAGAAATGTCAATTGAAATTAAATTATTTGAACAATGTTGTTCAACAAAGCATTCATAAAATGACAAACTGCAATAGTATCATTCTGGTATTGGAACACTGTGATTCTCTAATTGTGAAATTTGTAGTTGCCGGTTTTTGGAAAACAATAAACATTTAAAAGCCCTTTTCCCCAAAAAGTCCTCACAAATTAACTAAATTCCCTGCTAGTCATCAACAGAAAACTACTACACAATAAAATTCTCTTTTGTACTCATTGAACTTAAAGGCAGACATGATGCAGACATCACCGATGGTTTTTCCCTAAAAAGAACTCATCTCCTGGGTGCTGTCCTCCACCAGCTTATTCCACTTTCCAGGAGCGGATCTCTTCCTGTCTAAGAACATACTGTCTTAGTACTGGATGACTTTCTACCTTGAAGCCTTCAGGCAGATACTTTCAAGCAATCTGAACTCCAGCTATTTCCATTTGGCCACTGCACAGCGCTGTTCATTAGCCCAGCTGTAGTTGTTTCATTAAACATATGCCACATGCAGTACTGCTGCATTATTAAAGATATGGTAATGGAGAAAGTGATTGAAGTCTTTTAAAAATAGCCTATGCTAAGATGTCTGGTGTTTACACTGAGTGAATCGAGTAGGGTAGTGTTTTGATTTGTGCATCTGAAATCGCTGGCGGTCTGAGCAGAGTCAGCTGATACCTGATGTATTTAACTGGAGTAAAGTTTGTCAGTATGAATGTTACTACAAACAGAGCCACATATCTTTTGAAATGTGAAACTACCTGATCAGCACACTGTACTCTGGCAGTCATGTTGTTACACCAGACCCAGGATCAATATTAATGTCAGAGTGTTCCATAGGTATGAAGCAGTGTTATAAATAGAGCACTTCAATCAGAAATGCTGACAAGAAATGAAAGCCAATAGCTACCAATCTTATACTCAATCAGTGGATTTGCTAAAATTATTTCAAAGTAGAGCTGAGGTAAAAACTGATTTTTTTATCTTCTTCTTAATGACTTGACTGACTCCAAAATATTTTTTGAGTTTGATCACTTCACCACATACCAGTGAGGGGGGGAAAAATAATAACCAATGATTTAACATTTCACCTACCCCTTCCACCACACTCCCTTCCATTATGGGAAACACTCAGCTTGCTCAGAGACCATTTCTGATACTGTGTTTCACATGTCAGGGTACAGAAAAACAATGCATTATGAAATGGCTATGATTCACATTGATTTTTACTCCGATTTAAAATTGTTTTCATGGGTTTGAGAAAGAGTTAGGACAAAATACTTTATTAGAATAAATATCCAGTTGTGACTACTTGAAGCTCTGAGTAAATCAATAAATTAATCGAACAGGTTTTTCATGGGGGACACTGCAGTGGTGCCTGGGGACTTGGCTGAAGGAGGAACATCATTTTGTATTTTTTTGTTTTTTTCCATAAAACTAAAGCGTCTGACTTTATCCGTCCTTTCACACTCTCATTCAGTAGTGGCATTACTGCAGCAGGATGATGACTCAGGGTTTCAGTGTTTAGAATTATTGGATTAAACCTCTCGTATGCTTGTTTTACCTACCATAACAACTGTCATCTATGGGCAAGATCATTTCAATAACCATGTTATTATTATAAACATTAAAAACATAATTAAAAACAAAGTGTCGTCATTTCTTAGAACCTAAAAGACTGACTCTCAGTAAATTATCATTTTCAACATGTTGCAGAAAGAATACATTTCAAATCCTTTAATCCTTTGGCTTTTAACGTGGGAACTATAGTTTCAAGGCTTAGCCGTCATAACTTTTAGCTAGTGCAGCTCAGGCCTGAAACTCTGATCCTGAAATACAAGGTAAATTAAGCTGTCCATAATTTTTTACTTTAGATTGCTTCACATTTTCTCTTTGGACGATTTCCCTGGAGGAAGGAGGTCAGCTGTTTCTGTAATGTCTGTAATGTCTAGCAACTGATCTCAGACCCCATCCAGAGTAGCAGCAGATTATACCAGAGAGGCTGCACCGACCATGCCTGTCATCTCTGTGATCAAGGAGATTGCTCTGTGTGTGTGTGTGTGTATGTGTGTGACTGTGTGAGAGTGAGAGAGTGTGTTGGGACTGAAGCACTCTGTACCATCTGTTTTGAAAGATTCAGAGCCAGGAAAATTGTATTCGTGTGTGTGTGTGTGTGTGTGTGTGTGTGTGTGTGTGTGTGTAGGGACTGTTAATTTGGAATGCCAGTTCTGCAGCCATGTGTGCATTCACAGTGCAATGACCGACAAAGAGCATGTCACTGCTGAAAGCGGAGAGTAATTTTTAGACTTGCAGTGAAAATGAATGCCGAGAACCATGACTTCGCTCAATGTATCATCAGTGTGAGTCCAGTTTTACAGCACGGGTATTCAACTCTGCTCCTGTAGGGCCCATGTCCAGCACAGTTGGGGACTTTTTAAAATAGACCCCACTTAACCTAGCAATTAACAGGTGAGCTGAATGAGGTATGACATATGAGTAGGAATCAGGCACAGAAATCAAGAAACCAGGCCCCCAGGACAGGATACCTCCTGATCCAAGGGCTTACACTGCAATCATATGTTCAGAGATAGTCAAAAGCAAGCTCAAATATAAACAGCGATTAACCCGTAGGCAAAACTACATGGGTAAAATGTTTCCAATATTGGTTGACTGGGCTTTCAGAAGATGTTTTTTTTAACACTCCATAATTTAAATTCCATTTTTGAAATGTTGTTTTCTGGTTACTCCCTTGTTATTTACAGATGGTGTTTTACAGCATGGTTTTAGGACAAGAGATTGGTAATAGCGGTTTGAGTGGGGGCTTAATATCTCTCATATTACTCACTCTTCCTCTCTGCTGTTCATCTTAAAATGATTAACCATCAAACCTACTGCATAAAGGAAACTGAGCCTTTAATGTGTCTCACATCTTTCTAAACTTTGTATAGGGCTTGACTAGGGAATACATGTCAGATATTTTGAGTGAGAATGGATTGCATGTTTTTTATTTGCATTTCATTTCACTTGTGCATTCATATTTTTCTTATCAATATTATTGTGTAATGTGCTTTCTATAGTAATCTCTGCAGTTTTTGTGCCCCAATTTTTACTCCCCCATATGGGTGCCATAGTGAAAAGAGAGCATGGTTAGGGTATCTGTGCACAGTTTAGCAAGACCAAGTCAGCATTTTCATGCTGTCTGTCCATCATCTCACCCTGAATAACCACACACCCACACACACATATGGGCTCATACACAATGAACCAAGCTCATACACTTATTAAAATAGCCATACACGGCTTTAAATAACTCTCTTGCATGTACAGCTAAAAGTGTGCATTAGTACAGATAAACTGAGCAAATCCTCATACGAGGTTATTTAATTATTTTACAATTATTGGGGTTTTTTTTTCCAAAGATTAGCTTGGTTCCATTCCAATGTAAATATACTATAATGAATTTATAGAAATGAACTTTTTTGCATGTACTGCATGCAGCTAGCATGAAAGATTATCTGTACTTGGACATTCTGGACATTTAGTGATTTATCTTTGTCTTTTAGCTATTTGTGATTTATTTGTGATTATTTTATCATTTTATCAACTCTTCAGTAATCAGATATAAAGCAAAAGATAAAAGCGATCGTCTGTGCAGATACACCAGAGAGACTCATGCAGATCTTCACACTATTTTATGTTAACTACATTTGACCTGTTGATGAAACGAAATACACTTTTACATGTACTCAAATTCTTAACCCTGATCTACCCTTGTATATATCATACAAATCACATACACTCTCATGTTTACCACACACACTATATCCCACTCTCTCTCATTTTTCCAATGTGTGTGCGTGTGCACGTGGACGTTTAATGGCTCCATTAACTCTAAGGCTATTACAGTGAGGTTATTAATCACTACGGCAGTGCAGCTCTTGGTGTAAACACAGTTTTAATGTTGTACTTGTGTGTAAGTAGAAACACAATCTCTGCAACAGCTTTCAATCTTTGTCAGATCATTTTGTGTGTGGTGAAGGACCACTATGACCACATATGTGAGTAGATTTTAATAAAGTAAAAGCCAAAACCATTATGAGTGGTCACTTGAATGTCTCACGCGCTTCAAAAGGTTCATGTTTTAGATACTTTATCTTTGTGCTTCAATGCTACTGTAAGTACCTTTAAAGAAATGCTGAATCTCAGTTGGAGCTTTAACCTCTATATAATGCAAATGCCATTTTATTTGTCCAGAAAAACAAGTAGTGATAATAATATTAGTAGTAGTAGTAGTAATAGTGAAGTATTAGTAGTATACAACTACTGTTTGTATAATTGCATGCTAATTTAAGATTGTAAATCTTTTACAGGAACTAATAGACATTCAAATAATGCTTTATTTGCGTATGAGTCTAAATGTGCATGTAATCCTACCTTTCCAACACTACTGTTTCCACCCACAAGCCCACTTCCTCATAATTAAGTGACTAACCCAGCTAGAGGTCGCGACCTTAACGTCATAAAGAGGGCATACCTTCTGTTCCAGTAAAACAAGTTCACAGGCTACATTTAAAACACATGAGTGGATTTGAGGGGGTAGAGCAGTTAACTACACTTTACTATGCCTTGGGGCTCTGGGCTAGTACCACCCAACAGATTCTAAGATAAGAATGCAAACTTAAATGTTAGAAGATGTGTGTCAGTCTTCTACTGGTTCATGACCTGAACTTCATGTAAAACACAAGCAACCTCAGGCTTTAATGGCCAGTTTACCTTTTAAATTTTGGTTTAACCCAGTTTCAGTGTTGTTTTGTTTAGCTTTGGTTCTTTTGTCCCCACTTGCCTAAGGAATCCACTTGAGATGAATATTCAACACAAAATGATATTCAAAACTTCTGTTTTGACAGTGATGTGTGGAATATTTAAAAATGTATTGTATTATGATCTTGTGTATCATGTATAATAACCATTACGTTGCTTGGAAATCATATCCGATGTTAACAAACTACATTGCTTGATACAAGAACTCTTTATATATTTATTATAATTAATAGTAAAGTTACTGTTAAGTTATAAGTTCTAATTGAATATTTTCATTACTCTAGAAAATCATAAAGACACCCACGTGTTCAAGTGATTATGCTATGGTTAAAGGGTTTAACTGTTCAGTGTTGTGCCTCACACTCCTCACACAATGCAAGGCCTCAAATAGCCTATTTCTTTGTTAGGTTATTCTACATACTGAATGCACTGCACTGACAATGCCTGTTGTTAACTTCCATATGCTTCCATTATCTGAATGGAATATTTCTATTGTCCTGCCGACATAGAAATAGATTGATTCTCTGTGAGGATAATCAAAGTGATCTGGAAAAAAATGCAGATCTGCAACATTAAAGGAGCATCTCTCTGAAGCTGACAGATAACGCATCTCCTCCTGCAGCAGCTTGGAGCAAAAGAGGGAGAGAGGGAGGTTTCCACATTAACATAAAGAGTCGAAGACAGTCAGAGAGAGAGAGAGCTTCCCCAGGGAGACCCCTTTGTCTGCATGCTAGCAATATGCAAAACCACCTCACACAAATGCACGCGCATGCTGAAGCTCTGCTTTACAGCCATATCCTGACCCAACTCTCCCATTCTCACTCTTTTTTTATCCCAGCTAAAATAAGACGCCTGTACTGAGCCGATATTCTAGAACAATCAGGTGATGTTTTTTAAGGACAACAGCCTGCGTCTCACTAACTCCCTCAGCATCTCCTCTAATGCCTTTTCACAATATCCAGAGCATATTTTTTGCTGATTACATTTTAGATACAGTTCTACCATCTACGGTACTTATTTTTACCATTTCTTTACTTACCATGGAATGTTCAGGTATTATAATCAAAAGGTGCCAAACTGGAAACAGTTGTTAGGTTTTTAAATGACAAAAACTTGTAGATGTCATCATGTGTAGGGCTACTGACTATTGACCTGTGTGGACACTGGGGTGCTTCTCTACAAGGAGCTGTCCAATATATCAATATACCGGAGACAATAATCTGAGTTCACTCAGCAGGCTAATTATTATTATAACATAAGTGTAAATGCTTGCCAAATCTTTTTTCAAAAGTGCATAGAGGATTGCAAGCCCCAATACACTCATCAAACATGCATTTCATATTTATATATAATAAGGGCTATTGGCCTTTAGTGACAGACATTTCCTTTGTGTCAATAAATGAAACACATACATAAGATGCAGGGGAGATTAGAGTATTGGTTGGCTGAATTGGGCAGGGACCATTGGCAGTGGGACACAGATGTGTGTGTGGTGGAGTGAGGGGTGGGGGGTTGTTCAGACCATGGGATACTCATCCTTACTCATGAGTGGGACCAATTTATGTAATGCTTGTCTGCAGAATCACATTGTATTCATACATTTGTGTGTGTGTTTTCCTTGGTTTACTTGTTGGTAGTCATTATGAAGCGAGCGACAACATTCCATCCAGACTGATGAATGTCTTAACTGCAGTTGATTAGCCAAAGCAGAGGTCAATCACTCTCGGGCTGAAGGAAGCAATCACTGATGGATTTGCAAACATCTGCCCGGCAAATTGACTCTGAGCGTGACACATTTTACTCATGTTTGAGAAACAAATTATTTGGGGGTTTTTGGGGGGGAAGGGTGGGTAATTCCCTCAAGTCTTGTTCACCTAATCATGTACCTTAAGGATAAACGATTCCTAGATTAAGAAAATTTTTCAAAACATATAAAACTTAGTTAATATTGTTCACTCTCCATGCCTTGTTTGAAACTATGCAGCATAAATAGAAGTTACTGGAATACAGTAGACCTGTTTTTGAAAAACGCTGTGTACTACAGTATAACTAAGGCTAAACTGTGTCCGATCGTATCATTTTGCACACAAGCAGCAGAAACGAGTCTCGTCATTCTTGGTGCTATGCGGCACCAAAGTGTGTATCAGCGATTTTTCCCCTCCCGCGATCAATAGACCCACGTGACCCTGAGCGCTGAGCCAAGCCCAAGCTGAGCACAGACTTGCTGCATATTTTATGAGTCCACTGCATCAAAGAAGCACTTCAGCCAATTAACCCATACTGGACCACTAAAGGGAACCGTTTAAGACGGATTCTATGTAACTTCCCTGATGACAACTCTTTCTGAAGGGTTAGTGCCGTGTACTCTGGCAGTGTGCTTTGTAGGACTCCTCCAGGACTGGAGGTGAGGTGGAAGGGACTACTTTACACTTGGACATACAAGAAGATGATTGTGCATATTTAAACAAAACAGGGAAAACTTGAGCTGAGTATGTCGCACATAAATCTTACGAGTTTCTCCCTTGGCTACAAATAACTATAAATATTCAGTGTTAATGAATTGTTAAAAATCAATGCAAGTACCCAGATTTCCATTCGCAACGTGTGAAATTGGCAAAGTGGGTGCCTAGTGTTCCATCTTACCTGTTGGTTTCATGTAGTATGCTTCGATATCGGCCATATCTGTGTGAAGCGCGCAGTCCAGGTAGCTGAGGATGACTTTCCTGCTATAATAATAGCGCGCTCCCATTAGAATGAGCGGCGTGCAGCATGTCAGCATGACGGATTTGGTCATGACAAAGCACATTACTATGGAGAAATGGAAGAAAAATAAACGTCACCTGTCAGAAAAGAGAACCAAAGGTTTGATTTTTGGTAGAGGAAAGACCCACAAAAAAGACAGAACAGGCAATCACACATTTTGACACAATGTGGATTTATGCTATGGGTAATTCATGGTGAACATGATCCTATTACATTGTTCAGAGAAAAGAATGGGTGAGAATAGCTAACTGTAGAAATACTAGTAGTGTGAGGGTAGTGTCAGTGGAATAGTGCTGTGAGGAAACAGAGGTCTGAAGATGGCAGTGTGTTGGTGTTGATTAGTTGGAGGCATGACCACACGGTGGCACTTCTGAGAACGGACTCAGAAAAAGCTGCGCCACATGTGCTGCAATACCGCTTCTCTCCGCTGCACAAACACGGGCGCTGTGGAGCACACACACTCAGTCCTGTTGCCCACTACACACACACACTTCAAATTTACCAGTAGCCCATAGCACATTTATGATTTGTGCTAAACTTAAATCCTTACATCTGCCGCTTGTAACACCAATAATACATTTTAGCAACGTTATGCAGTTTGATGCAACACTTAGGTTGAAAAAATAACTGTAATGGTATGCAACTGCATTTTTTCTTAAACTGAAATGTAATTTAGTTCCCAATGAAAACTGAGCATGAGCACTGAACTTATAGCTGAAAGAACCCTCAACTGTTCCTAAAATTATCCACTCTTTCAATTAAATATTTTTACTCAAGCATGCATTCATTCATTATTTCAACATGCATAGAGCATGCTTCTAAACCCCCAGGCTCTTTGTGGGATGCAAATGTACAAGTTCTATTCGTGAGCATGAATGAAACAGAGAAACCCACTCCAGCTGGACCTCAATATTGTGTGTGTTACAATGCTTACTTAATCAATTGTCAAAATAATCAATAGGTTATTGATTTTTTTTATTATGATTAAATATTTACCTTCTCAATGTAAACTCAAAGGTACAATAAACAATCATTACTTTGGTGTTTGCTATGGGATATTATAAGATATAATATAGATACATGTGCTCACATTAACCTAGGAATTAGTCTGTCAGTTTTGCATTTGACTCTATAGTGTTTCTAATATGATTCTTGCGTCGAGACAAAGGGTTTTGAATCAGGGGTCTTAGAATTGGCCTGAGAGAGGTTGTCTCCGTTTAAAGTGTCATATTATCATCAGTATAATCAGCAACAGCATTACTATGCAGGGTTTGATAGTTATCAAAATCTGCACCCCATTCACATGGACGACGTGAAAAAAGAGAAAACGTGGCCGTGATGCAGCACGCACGTACCCCCTTGTCCTCCCCTTCCCCGTCCCCCCCTCCCCCATACCTGTCAGCACTGCGTAGAGAAGCTGTGTGTGCGGCTGCTGTCTGAGCCCCCTGAAGGCTGTGTTGGGTATCCTCTCCATGATGCCCTCGTAGAAGATGCGCCGCACCTCCGCGTGGTCCTCGCGCTCGAACTCGCGGATGAAGACCCTATCGCGTCTCACGCCCTTCCCGGGACTAGGGGGCCACATGGCCAGGGGCTCGCGCTCGGGCCCCGGTATGGACTCGTGCTCGTCCGAAACGATTTTAGTCTCGCAAACCATTTTTTCAGAAGGAGACGAACAATGCATGCAAACCAGTTAAATCTGGGGGAAGAAGAAAAAAAGAGGAGAAAGGGAAAAAACTCGAAAATGTAAAAAACAGTGGGTGAAGATGGGGTTTCTCCTGTTGTGTTTGGGGAATGGGTATAAAATAGGAAAAGAAAAGAGAGATGACACTGCAACCCTGAGCTTTGTCACGACCGAGGGATGCCGGTCGACCCTCAGCACCGTTTATACACCCCGTGAACACGCGCTGCTTGGGGCGGGGCCTGCTGCGGGGCGCTGATTGGACAAGAGAGCGCCACATGGATCTTATTGGAGGAGTGAGATCAAAGGAGAAATATCCCTTTATCAAATAAAGATGGGGAGAAAGAAAGACATGCAAGAGAGAGGGAGGGAAAGAGGGATACAATACTAATAGAGGAGGGATGGAGAAAGTTATCGGGTGGAAAAAGAGAGACAAACAGATGGAAGACTCAAAAGGAGAGAGTGCGAACAGAGACTGGGATAAAGAGTAATAAAGAAAAGAGGGCGAGGAGAGCGGGAGACTGGGATAAGAGATAGAGTGACAGAAAAAAGAAACGTGATAAAAAGGAACAAAAAAGAAAAGAGATACAAATCATGAGAAACGAAAGGAAAGCAATACTACATTCCTTACGTGTGTGTTTTTGGGGGAGTGGGTAAGAACTGTGCATCATTACATAAAGAACTGCCTTAGGTTTGTATGTGGGTGTGTCTGGGGGTTCGAGAGTGAGATGGAACTGGTCTGAAAATGTTTCTGTCGCATCTCGATATGTGTGTATTGGGAAGGGGTGTGTCTGTGTGGGTGTTTGCGTGTGTGTATGTGTATCTGTCTCACTCTGTGAGGCATTTTTGCTGCACTGCAGTGCTCCTGATGAGGTTTTTGTTCCCCAACCCTCCCTCTTCTGGTCTTGGGCTTCCCGCCTTCTCTTGTGTGTGTGTGTGTGTGTGTGAGAGAGAGAGAGAGAGAGACGCACAGCATTGTGCTCACGATTCTCCGCCAAATTCCTGACCAAAAAAACGAAAACGGTCCTTCACTCATTTTCCCACATCCTGTACCCCGTTAGACCCCACTCCATTGATGTGTTTGTAACTGACGGAGGTGTGTGTGTGTGTCTGACAGTAAAGCTGCCCACCAGTGTGCAAAACAAAGCGCCTCCCACGTGCTCGTTTATTAAACGGCGCGGAAGCATTAATCACCTCCAGGTCCAGCCAGTGCTAAACGCATGCACAGAAAACACCAAAGAGCCTCCTACATCTCAATAAGGTCGCATTCCGATCGCTTTGTACTGAACTAGTTCAAACTGGATCTCTCCCTCCTTACCCTCCCCCTCCCCCACCCAAGACACACAGCTTTGGTCTGGGAGTCTGGTCCATACAGCGTGCCAGCATACCCCCACGTCTCTTACAATTAAAATATTAATACTAATAAGAAGAAAAATATCAATACTCGTTTTCAGTAAGCGTAATACCTGTACTTATTAATGCCTTTATTCCCTTTCATCGAGTCTTGTCCGTACAACATCCAAGCTTGTCTCTTAAAGTCTATTTTTATACTAATATTAATATATTAATATTATTCACTATTATTTTTACTGCACTCGTTGCTCCTTGTACTCGAGTCTCGTCCGTACAACATGCCAGCACCCCCACATCTCTAAAAACCTCAAGCCGATAGATATCTTTAAAAAAAAGTAAAATGTATGTACTCGTTTCTCAGCATCAGCACCTGCAGCGTGCAGCTAGCAGACCGGCCCTTCTGCGCATGCGCGGAGCTGCTGCGTTGGAGATGGTGAGAAGTGCTGTCTGTAGTTATTTGCTGCTACGTGTTGGACATGAGGAATGGGCTTTTAACGCATTTGAGGCAATTAATTTGGCTCCAAATTGAGTAGAATTACAGCCTAAACCATCTTTCACATTTCCTTTCTTCCGCATGTTCGCTGAGCTCAAATATGTGGTGGAAATGTCTCAAATTGCTCAAATTGTATGGCTGAAAAAATAAGATGAGATAATAAAGAACTTTTTTTCAGGTCCCATTAGCATGCTCAATGCAACAAGTAAGAATAAAATATAAAAAGATAATAGAAAAAAAAAGGATTTAAATAAATATACAATCAACAATGGTGCTACAAGAACATTATTGTGGCATTATAATAGTGTAATTTATAACATTGCAGTGTATAATGTTTTAGTGTGCTGTTACAGCAGATCATTTGCCCAAAATGTTGTCTGAAAGTGACTTAGTGTTAATGCACTAAATAAACAAACACATGCAATAAAATATCAGCAGATGATTAGGGATGGGATTTTAAAATGTGTTTTCTAAACTAATTATATTGCGTCCAGTCAATATAAGTATGTACACTCAAGTATTGAGACCAAAAAACGCAGTGAAACTTCCCACTACATCCAGCAAAGCTTCCATTAGCAAAAACACTCACAGGGAGGGGAGAAAATAGTATATGACGCACGACCTTAGAGTTGAACTGCGTTACGTCCCCAATACCTTTATCCATTTAGAGGCACTGTGAATAAAAGTTATCTGCCTGAACCCGAACCTGCGGTTCGAGCCGACATTTCCTGCCACTCTCCTCGGTCCGGGCCGGTCCGTAATCCAGCATTTGAGTGGCAGGGAGCGCTCGGAGTGTCAGTTTACGAACGGACCCACAGTTGAAAACGTGTTTTACAACTGCATACGTATTTTTTTAAAATCGGATTTAAATCAGTTAATATATTGGGGCGGGTTGGCCTCGGACACAAGCCGCACTGGCTCGGGTCGGGTTTCATTTTGTTTGGCCCAATCTAAACTCTGATGTGAATTAAATGCATCTATAGTGAACAAAAGTTTTGGGACGCAGAGCCATTAAAGTGCAAGTGAGAGAGAAACGATACACACAGAGTCACACAGACACAAAGTCTCACACACAGCATTTTGATAAGCTGCCTTTCCCATATCCATGCAAAAAGGCTGATCCTAAATTGTTCTGATTTGGTTGTGTAGATAATTTTTGTTCAGGGGAAAAAAACATTCAGGTGAGTTCAGGCCCACAGACTAAATGTGAAGACTTTTACCAGTTTAACAAATGTGGGTTATATGGCAGACACACACACACACATTTTTATTTTATTTGCACTTTTTTGTGATAAGATTATTCATTTATTTTATTTCAATGTTGTGTGTGTTCTAAGTTCTAACATGGTTGGTTGGCAAAATAAGTGTCTTAAATTCAAATCAAAGTGTCTTCTATGTCTGGAATGTATGTACAGTATTCTTGAGTCTATGAGGTAACAGTATTATAATCAGATAACCTTGTTGGAATTGTGAAATAGGCTTGACTGAAATTTTAGATTTTGTCTATTCTACTAAATTCTTGTACTATTTTGACTGTGTTAAATAGAATTCCATTAATAAAAAAGACTAAAATATACATTCCATTGACTAAAACCAGACTAAAATGTCTGCAGTTTTCATTGACTAAAACTAGACAAAAGAAGACGTGGATCATTCTGACTAAAATAAGACTAAAATGCTTTTAGTCTACTAAAACTTGACTAGACTAAAAAGAGTATGGACATGACTTAGACTAATAAAAACTCAAATGACAGCTTGACACAAAGACTAGACTAAAACTAAAATTAAAACAGGCCATCAAAAACAACTCTACTGAAGACTGTGTCTATTTCTCTCTCACTGGGTTTCTTTATCCTAAAATAAAATTATAAAACATAAAAGTGAAAATAAAAGCTACAGCAAAGCAGAACAGAGAGCAGTTAATCATTTTAAAAAAAACTAGTAAATAAAAGTGAAAAACGGAAATGATGGTAAATGGAAATTCATTTCCTGAATTTTGTCACAAATATACTTGAGTAGAGGTCAATAATATTATCACCAGAAAATATTCAAGAAAGTACTAATCTCTCAAAATTGTACTTACTTAAGCGTAACTATACCCTACTGCCCTAATTACTACAGACAATACTAAAATGCAAAAAGGTCTTATTTGCATTTGTTTGAATAAGTACAATTATAATTGATGTTCTTTTAGTCAATTAGAAGACACTCTTACAAATAATGCAAGGTTCTTATATGGTGATATATGGTATATACTGATGAATATATAAATATATGTTACAAGAGTATAATAGATGTTATTACAGTACAATATAATAATGCTAAATAATATAATCTGTAATGTAATATAGTCTATATAACAATCCAAGAAACAAGAGACATATTACAGCTTGATGCAGCCAAATAAATAAATAAAGACATTTGTAAGAGGGGAGTGGGTAATTTTAGGACGCTGGCAATGAGACCTAGCATGTTTAGAGTTAAAGAAGGGTCTTGTCATCAAAGACCTCGATTGGTATTTTGACTCTGATATTAGTTGTGGTTTTGGGGTTTTAAACATCAGTATTTTTGCTCAGCTTTAGGTACCAGGGAAAGGGATATGCTGTCATAAAGTTCAAATTCAAGCTTGTTGTTCACACCGAAAGTTCAGTTTGTCAGGAAGATAAATATATAAGTTATTATGGTTGAAACTAAGTTTTCGGCCTTCGCCCTTATTGCTGTCTTGTTGTCCTTTTTATATTCTGACCCCAGCTTCGACCCCCGCTTTCCGTAAAACAAGGAAGCAGTGACCCCAGAGGCCACAAAGACTGAGCAAAACTTCCCAAACTGCATCTTAGATCATTAAAACCTCTAGAGCAAACTCTCTGAGGACTTCACTATGATGTGCGGGCAGAAGTTACTCATTTAGGCCGAATCAGGTATAGTTCCGTCTTCAACCACAGCCAAGTGTTAAACCACTGTGAAAGAGGCTACAACTGGTCTGAGTTCAGGAGGAGGCCGACTGGAGAAGGAAACAGAGCAGACATGTCAGGGGCAGTGTCACACTGTGTGGTAAAGGGGTGAGGGGTCTGAAACATGCTGAAAATGGCAGACGGATTTTTCCCCTACAGGCAAGTCACCAGAACAATGCATGCAGATCTGCTATTGACAAAAAAGTATTGTCTTAAAAAGCTTAAATGAAATTATATGGTCACTCGTCTTTCTGCCTATAAATGCAAATGTACCTTTAAAACCCATTATAGTTACAGACCATGTTGTACCTTTGAGTGTACACTTATGCTGTGAACAGGCTAACAAAAGTGGGCAATAATAAACTGTACCAGTGCTGTTAGATGTTCTGCCTTTTCTGTGTTAATGAGAAATTTGCTCAGGGGGTATTTGCAATATTTTTTTGTGTTCTAACTTTCTGACAACTAAAGCTGTCAAAAGGGTTCTTCTGAGCCATGTTCTGAGTGTTCTTACTTTACATGAGATGTAAAAGTACAACAAATCTCAACATCATGTAAAACCTCCAAAAACGTGAAAACTTTTCACTAAAACTCTATAACCGAAATTAAAACCATTGAGGTACATCTATAAAGTATTGGCAGAGCCTTTATTTTTTGAGTGCGCTGCATTTGGGAGCAGTTTTGTGGGGAAAGGTGCTGTTGAAGGAACAGTGGAAGCTTTTGGTAGATGGTTGAGGCACAGGCTTCTGACTTGAACCTGAATGATTGAGACAGAGCAATGCAAATTAACTTGTTGAAAGGATGTGGGCCTCTCATGAATGGATGCCTGTGTGTGTGTGTGTGTGTGTGTGTGTGTGTGTGTGTGTGTCTGCTTGTGTTTGTGTGAGAGTGAGAGAGCTTGAGGGGGGTGCACATGTGTGCAGCATGCTTATGTGCACTATAGGTGATATGACACAGACTCAGCATGATGCCAACTGCACTCACACCGAGTCAGTGTGTTTTTGGAAGTGGGTCAGTGTGAACAGAGGGAAACAATCAAAGTTTTGAGAGTAGCTCCATCATTAGGACCTCAAAAGGCTTTTTTTAAATGCCAGGTTATACAAAAAACTAGCTTTTTGTATGCCTTCTTTGTCTCTGTTTCAGCAAAGAATTGTAGGAGAACATTTTGTGTTCATTTCATAGATGAGTACAAAAGGTAACACACGCTTTATGATCTATGGTAAGTTTGGCTGCTAATGGTAACTCATTCAGGGTCATTCTTGTCATTTAATAGGAAATTCCACTCATTTGTTTTTATTTCTGCATAATGAATACAATGTGAATAAAGTCATTCAGAGTAGTTTGATGTGAAACGTTTCGTTCTAAAAGCTCCCTCCCTGAAAGCTAATACATCAAATGGGTATAAATAGACTGTCTGATGTTAGACATTATCTCAGTAGTTTTGAGAAGATTTTGGGCCAAACAGTGTCTGAGGAAACTGTATTGTTTCACATTTAACTCTATTTCACCATCCGTAGCATTAAATATAAACACTGGTAATGAAGAGTAAATGAAAGAACTGTATTTGTGTTGTAGACATCCTGGTTTGCCTCACCACCACTGTTAAAAGAACATTTTCTAAGCTCACCGTTTCTCACTGCATGACTGCTTCATCATCACAAAAACTGAACTATGTGTGAAATGTAAAAAATGGGTGGAATTCCCCTTTAGACTGGAACAGCCCAGTTAGATACACGGGTGCTGTGGTTACTCTGCTGGCTTCTCTGAACTGTTTGTGCTGTTGTTAATCGATTTTAGCGAGTGAAAGTTCTAATGATGACAGTCTATAATAATGTGTCTGATTAACCAGTCTAAAGAACATTAGCCTTAATATACAGAGCAAATACAGAGCAAAAATGTATTTGAATGAAAAGAAAGATGAGTGTATAAAAATAAACAAATATAAACATGCGCATGTAAAAAAATAAATGACTTTTTCCTTTGTTAGTGTATGATGCAGAGGTGTGGAGGTGTCCTTTATAAAATAAACTCAACTGAGACATGTGCTTTGAAGACCTGAATGAAATAAACGAATGAGTATTTTCAGTGTTCAGCAATACAGTAATTATTAAATAAAGAACAAGTTTCCCATGATGCTGATAAAATATATATTAACAAAATACTGTAACAATAATTTATTCCCGAACACTCTGCATATGCTAATACTTCACAAAAGTTGTTTCTGCATTTTATTTCAAAGTTTATGTGGGTTATTAAATGCAAGATTAAAAGGTTATATGCTTTCCACTGGGTCAAAAACTGCTTTAAACCTTTAATGCACAACATGGGTCCCAAGGGACCCGGCTACATGTAATTTGCTTTATATCTCTGCAATAACTCATTTTCAGTAGCCAACACTCCATGAATTCCTCAATTAACTTATTTTGGTTCATTTCAAAACTTTTTTTATTTATATCTCTAAATCGTTTTAAATAAAAATACTTTTTTGTCTCTACCCCTCCAACGCACAACATGGGTCCCAAGTGACCCGCATTCATTTTCTTTGGAGTTTTGTTGAAGGGTTAAAGTTTCTTAGCTAGTTTTTAAAATAATAATTGATTTTGTCATTAAATATACCAAGTTTCCATCACTTATTTAGTTTTTTTACAAACATCAATCATTAGTTTCATTCATTTATGTTTACTCCTCGAATTATGACACTTTTTATGCACCTATATTATAATTGCACACGTGGGTCACAAATGACCCACATTCATTTAATATCTAAAATTAAGCAAGAATCAGATTTTCTTTGTAGTATTGTTTGAAATCAGTTTAATTCATCATTTAATTTCAAAATGTATTATATTTTTAGCTTTTAACAAACAGCAATAATTATGTTCATTCCACTATGGCTACTCCATGAATGGGAATACATTTGGGTAAAACAATACCTTGGTTGAACACTCAAAGTGATTGTGACTAAAATAATGAAAATTATTAGAACAATTTTTAATACAAACAACAACATAAAAATAATTTATAATACTGATCTGACTAAACCACTATATATAGTGAGCCATGGAGAACTGGATTATTATCTTTCAAACTGTGAGGAAAATATAGAGAATAGAGAACATAGAGAATGCGCCTAGCTGTCTCAGTGCTTCCATGAATCACAAATGAGCGCAGTCACCTAGCTTTAGCCTCTCTCGATCATCAAGGTCAAGTTATGTTAATTTCTGTACATCTATGTGTCTGTGTACAATACTACACAATTATCTTCAATAATAACTATGTAATAATACTGTAATATTATAACTGAAAATTAATACTTACATGTAGTTTTGCAGAAGTAGCTCTGTAAACTTCTAAAATGGGTGTCAACAGTCAATGGTCAACAGTGGTTCGCATTAAATGTTTTCCTGACTGGAAACACTTGCAAATATTATAGTTCCTCAGAATTTCCACAGGGAATAAATATGGGTCATTTACAATACTACCTAATTAAGAAACCTTTACAACCTTACAACATGAAAAGGATTGATTTGAAAAGTTATCAGAGAGAAAACCATATCCATGCCAATACATTAGAAATGAATGCGGTTCACTTTCAAACTATGTCTGGAAAACAATGGGGAAATTTTTTTAAAAACATGTATACATAAGATAGTTAATATTTAATGGTAATTAAGGGAAAAAAAATATATCCATGCTTGGAATTACATTGGAAATGTATGCGGGTCACTTGGGACCCATGTCTGCAAATTAATGGAGAAATTCAAAATTTATGTTTATATATAAGATATGAAAGTAAAAATGATAAAAAATGTTTTAAACCCTACCTAATTTATAAAGTTATAAAATATTATAGGGTTGAATGTAGTGTTTTCAGAAGTTGTAAGAGAGAAAACCATGTCCATGCTTGGAATTATATTGGAAGTGAATGTTGTGCGTTAGAGGGGGTTCCAATAGCTTGCGTATTAAAGGGTTAAAATAATCAAGTTCAAAGTAAGGAGCTCTGTGTAAACAGTAAGTAAAAGGGAATTGGTGAACTAAGGTCTTCTCTAACAAATCTACAAATATGTATTGTGAACATTTAAAATTTGATTAAAAAAACATTTACAGACAAACTTGTGAGTCTGCCCCTTTATGTTATATTTTCATTGCATTTTACAGTGCTAAAACATCAGAATGGCATCTCAGTTAAAATAATTACCCATTCGTGTACTTTGTTATTGTTGTTTTTGACCTATAGGAGTTTATTGCAGGGTCAGTGAAAGTGGCCAGAGGGTGACCACCCCTGATCACACTCAGTGGAGCCTTGTGAGGATAAGAGGTGGGTGATAATGGTCTGGTGATTTCTCTTTAAAGACTGTGAAGGGTGTCAATGGCCTGTCAGATTGTGATTCAAAATAGAAGTAGTTTTACACAGTAAAGCAGTGTGAGTGCTCAACATTTTTAGGGCACTACTCATATTTGCATATCAAATACAAACACAAAAACACTAAGCATGATGCCTGAATGGCTCTTAGCTTACACATATGGTTCTAGGAAAATCTATTAATTGGTTCAGACACCACTGTATTATATTGGGCTTCATCAAAATGTTAACTATCACACATTTGCATTAAGGGTTCTTTAATAAACAAAAAGTGGTTATTACATGTCTTTATTTATAAGCATAAGAGCTGCAAGCTGAAAGTTGCCAGGTTAGAAGATATTCATAGAGTAATACGCAAAACTGTCTTCTTGTTCAATTACATGTTATGTTCATTGCGATAGTGAAATAATTATCCTCCCCAGACAAAAAAAGGAACATTTGTCCATATATTTATTGCACTTAACAGAGACACATGCACATCTAAATTATGCCATGATGATGCCCCCAGTATGTTATATTTAGCAAGTGTGTTTTAAAAAATTTGAATATTTTTTAAAATCAATTTAGTGAAGTGAAGTCTGGTCATTTGTTTTGCTGTGATTTGTTACTCTATGCGAGCATGTGAGGTTTATGATTTGGATGTAATAATGAGAATGAGCTGTTCTCATGTAATTCTGTGTCCTTTCCTGTGCGCCTAAAAGTCACTGGCTTCATTTAGCTGTGAAGGATGTTGGCGATTGACTACACATCTGTCAGAGTTATATGAGAGAGAAAGAGAGAGAGAGAGAGAGAGAGAGAGAAAGAGAGAGAGAGATCAAAGAGGTGCCAAGACAGAGGTTCTGGGGGAGTGAGAGGAGTTCAAAGACTGTTATTTTCATTTGGATGCTTCCGAACTGGACACACATATTAATTAGTAAGGTGAAGGCTGTGTGTGCTTAGGGTGTGAAGGAGGGGATTGTCCACACTGGGGATGTGCACATACTGGGGTTGTCCACACTGGGGATCTGTACACCATTTTAGTTTCAAACTGAAAATAAGTGCTTTTCCTGTACAGAGAGAACACTTCTGCAAATGTTACTGCACAAAAAAGCAAAGGAAAAATAATTGTCTACAGTATAATAATTAAGGAAAATATTTTTAATCAAGTAAATAAACAGAATCTTTTCCTTTAAATTTGTAGAAAATGCCTTTAAGTGTGTTCTCTGTAGAGGCTGTGGTGGTTAAACTTTTACACACCATTGTATATCTTCAAAAGTGCCAACAGTGGTCTTCACAACTGAGTTTTGAAGGTACACTACATTCACTTTCCCAGAGAAAAGGAGCACACAGTCAACTTTTCAGAGTGTAACATTTAAAAAATATACTCATAAAATAAAATGCCTGGAATAAAGATCTTAAGTATATGATAGTATGGGGAAAGAAACTCTTCATACTAAGGACAGCACTTTGATGAACAAATGCTGAGGGTTCAAACTATATCCAAAGCATTATTAATAACTGTTTGTCATTCCATAACATAATATTTTACCACAAAATCTGTACAGACATTATGATTTATTCTTAAAAAGAAAACTGAATTGCTTTTATTGAAAATTCTGTATAATTTAATGGTCTGATTCTTGAAAATCTTTAGAATAGATCACTGTATGCTGAACCAGATGCTTAAGGTTTAATGCACGTAAAATGTCATGGCTCAAACTATATGGCATAGTATATATATTTTTAAACATCATCAACATTACCCATAAAACTCATGTAGGTGTACTAAGGATTTTGAGTGAAAAAAAACGGCTATTGTTGAGAAAATAACCATTTGTTGACGGTGTTTGGGGAACCAAAAGAGCTTTTTCTAGGGCATTTCTCCAAAAAGCTCTTCTTGAGTCAAATTTTTCTACATTAAACTGTTTACAGAAGAAAATAAGTCCATATTTCATGTGTTTCTATTGGTTTACTAAACGGGGTGTGTCTCGCTATCCAGCCATTTCTGGACAGGTCTGGTGCCAGCAGCATCACACATTCCATGACACATTCCCTTGTTTGTGTACTTTGTTTTAGCTATGCAGAGGTCAGAGGTCACAGGGTTAACATTGACCCCTCACGGCATCTCAAAAGCCTCCGGCGTTTGTTCCCTCCGGACGCTCTCACAGCAGAGCCCCATTACAGCTGAGCCTGGTATGTCTGGAGCAGACCGACTGACCATACAGCACTAACACCACCAGATCACACGGACTACTTGCTTAACTGTACAGAACCGTCCTAGTGTGAATGGAACATGACCTAAGGTGCTTCTTTCCAACCTGTTCCCTCAGAAAGCTGCCATCAGAGGTGAAAAAAAGAGGAAAAGTTGCCTCCAAGGTTAGCTGGAGCTTTGAAGGAAAACACTTTTTCTGCTACATCTGAAGCCCACAGTGAGTCAGAAGAAGTGGACATTAATGTCAACACACTTCTTGAGAACAGAAACAATTTCCTCTAATCACTTTTGTTCAAATGGAAGATAGCTGGACTTTTACTTTAACACAGAACAGGTTTCAGAGGGACGACTGAAGCTGATCTAGGATTAGTCTAGAGTGTGACAGAGAGAATGGGGGAGGGGCGCATGGGGAGATTTGGAGGGAATCCAGCAGTACTGTGGTGTGGAATATTTGTTAATGGGGCTCAATGGACCCTTGTGTCATCCTGTCACACACACACACACACACACACACACTAGTGACTCCCCCATCCAAAGCCGAGTTCATTCAGAATCATGTGTGTTATTTAAGGTCGGAACATCACAGTTTGACTCAGTGGTACTCTGGTAACTCTTAACTGTTTGTACTGTTGTCAGACAGATTGATTTTATCCATTTAAAGTTCTAATAATGACAGTCTGGGGATGAACCAGTCCAAAGAACCACATCCCTCTATTAGATAGACACACAGACCAGCTCTGAGAGAAAGAAAGATATATATACAGCAAGACAGATGGATAGACAAATAGACAGATTTATAAACAGACAGACAGCTCTATGGTTTCACAGACAGAAACAGTGAAGGCTGAAAAGACTTTATAGCTTTGTAGACAAACAGATAAACTGATATGAAGATATACATGTAAATTGGTAGACAAAGATAAATGGAGAGACAGATTCATATGTGCATATTGTTTACACATGTTAAAGTATTGCATATATAAA
>JBBMFX010000011.1:1964735-1975597 GCA_037832545.1 Rhabdalestes septentrionalis
CAGCGACACCGGCCTGTGGCTTCACAACAAGCTGGGCTCCACGGACGAGCTGTGGACTCCGTCCAGCATCGGATCGCTGCTCACCGTGTCCGTCATCGACAACATACGGCTGTGCTTTTCCTCGCTCTCCCCGGCCGTCAAGCTGAAGCTGCTGCTGGGCATGCTGCACCTCCCGCGGAGGACCGTGGACGAGGTGGGGCTGCGGCGCGACTCTCGCACACACACTCTCTCAAATACACGCACACCTTCACACACAGTCTCACTACTACTGCTGCGACTTATTTACATTTCCTTACACACTTCTATTGCTCTTAAATCTCTTAAACATCCAGCACTGACCTGCTGCACCCACAGCAGCATTCATGTCTGTTTGTTTTGGTTTGCCTGGAGAGATAAAAGTGGCTCCTGATGTCTACGAAAGAAAAGAAGTGCAACCATCTTTAGCTAAACCTCAAAGCAAAGTTTGGTCTGAGCTGCAGCAAATCTAGCTACCTCTCTTGTTTATTTTCTGCTCAAATAAAACCTATATTTTCTTTCGTACGCAACAGCAGATCTAAACAAACCCAGCCAACTGCTCAGCAGGCAGCGGGAATGCTAAAATAGGGCTAAAGTTAATGGTATGGGTTTTCAGACAATAGATGAGACTTTTTAAACAGGTTTGGTTCAGTTTTGTGTGAGTTTTCTCCAAAAGGAAGGCTAAAACTAGCAGAGTACAGTCTAGGTTACCGTTAGAGCAGCCCAGCCTAGCAACCGTTGGGCCAGTTGGAGAAGAAAAGATCCCAGGGCTTGGAGAACAGAAAACAGCTTTTCACTGGGTTAAGACCCTGTGTGGTGTTTATGGGAAAATATACTTGTTGTGGTGTTGCAGCTGAATGTTTGGAGTGTTCTTGTGCTGCCCGCTCTTTTGGAGGCAGGAGTCTATAAAAGAGTGGTTGTCTCTTACAACTGAGTAGTCTTCTTTCAGGTAGAGACTAAGGAGATTCTCAACACATGTTTGGTCTTCATGATATTTATAAGCTTTATTCCTCTGATTGTATTGCTTTTTCATTTCTGCAAGACATAAATGCTGGGTGGGTTTCTATTCTTGTCCAACATATTACATTAATTGTAAAGAGACCACTGTGAACAGCGCGGTATTCTTCTCTGCCTTAAACCCATTCACCAATTGAAGCTGCGGGCAGACAGAAAAACTGTGTGGGGATGGTACCTTGCTTAACGGGAGCTCAGTGGTGCCAATAGCAACCCTGGGATTTGAACCACAACCCTCTCATTCTCTAAACACTAGGCCACCAACTGCCCTTTTTGTTGATGCTGTGTTAATATGTATATAATTATTAAAAACATGGTGACCATGAAATGCCTTGATTGTAAATACTAGTTGACATATTGCACCATGTTGCTGACTCTCTTGCCATTTTGTAATTTGCTTTTGTGGTGCTTTTGTTCATTTTGATAAGGGCTCATAGAATTCCATATTTTCCTATGCATTTTTAGGAGTTTGGTCTGTAAATATTAGGTTTCAAGCTATTCCTTTTAATCCAAATTCCATATGATCCTTAAATGATCAAGCTTTAAAAGCCCATTTTCAAGTCACTTTTTTCACAAAAAATAGTATGGTTACATAGTGCAGTTAAGCTCCACTCAAGTGACAACACTGCTTAGTAAGTCATAGGTTATTTACATAATTAGCCTTAAAGGAACACTAATCAAAACAGCCTGTTTAATTGAAAGAAACCAGGAGGCTGAAAAATATGGTCATGTACAAGTAATTATTTTTACTGACACTCACAGCACAAGTAAATCTTGGGGGATAAACAAAATATAGGAAAAGTGTGGCATATGGTCACTTTAGCCTGTCTTGTGGACACGCCCCTTTGTTTACATCACAGATAAAACTGATGACCAAATCATAAAAGCAGCACCTAATCGCTAGATTTCTGACAGGGAAAAAAGGCAGGATTTCTAAATAATTTCACTTCTTAAGCCTCTGGACTATCAAAGTGGTTAACTACATTTTATCAGTGCATGAACCTGGGGGCCTGTATGAACTTGTATGAGCCTGAGCCAGTGACAGCTTCCACACTTGAGGATGTGTTACACTTTCTCTTTTATAATTAAGTCCTCAGTAGGGTGTGAGTGAAGGTACTTCAGGATTGCTTTAGTAATGATTTTATTCACTGGTTAGTGATTATTGATTGATTGTTTTGAATTGATCATGATGGAGGAATGACCAACAGCATTATGCTCGCAAATGAAGCAGCATTTTTTCCCATGGCATCCATAATTATGCATCTGGAAATCAAAGGGAAGTTTGCACACTGACACCCACCCCCTCACTCCAAATACATATTTTGGTTTACTCAGATGAAGGAGGCTCTATCAGAGATCATTCAGCTAGCCACTGTAGACTCTGAGCCATGGGTGCTGATGGTGGCTGACATCCTGAAGTCATTTCCTGAGACGGGATCCCTCAATTTGGACCTGGAGGAGCAAAACCCCAACGTGCAGGACATTCTGGGAGAGCTTCGAGAAAAAGGTCAGCAAAGGTCATGAGATGGTCAAAGTTCATAAAATGTTATTTTAGATGGGAGGCGTAAGATGCGGAAGCACTTTATCTTTGGCCATAGTTTCTAATTTTGGAAAAGATCAAGTCCCACATCTAAAATGACGTCGTATGGTTTGGCTTTGACTGAATAATCATACCTACTGCTCTTTTGTAACACCTCACTGGACTTAGAATAGTCTAACAACTGAAAACATCCAGCCAACAGTGTCCTGTTTTCAGAGGCTTATGTCTGATAACAGACAAAATGATTACTAAAACAAACTGTGCAGGATCAGGTGACCTATCAATAACTTTACATCTTCAGGGTGGAGTAACACGTTAGAATTGCCTAATAAAGTGGAGAGTGAGTGTTTATTCAGGATCATGACACAGTATTTATTGGTTAGAGGGAGCATATTGTTAAACCTATATTGCCAAGCAATTTATTGTGTAGTCCTAATAAGTAGACTTAATGTTTGTGCTATACTGTTTGTGTGTTTATCTCTCCTCAGTGAGTGAGTGTGAGGCGTCGGCTATGTTGCCTCTTGAGTGTCAGTATCTGAACAAGAGTGCTCTGACCACATTGGTGGGCCCCCTCACACCCCCCATTAAACATTTCCAGCTCAAAAGAAAACCCAAGAGCGCCACCCTCAGAGCTGAGCTTCTTCAAAAATGTAAGTGTGTATGTGTCTGTGAGAGTGAGAGGAACAAGGAGAAATTCATCCCAACTGGATTGTTTAGAGTTGCTTTGAAAGCATTTAATGTGTGTTTGTTAAGTGGGTGTGTGTTTTTTTATACGTTAACAGTTGTTTTGCTGTAAACTTCTTGCAGCTACAGAAACTGCACAGCAGTTAAAGAAAACCGCAGGAGTGCCTTTCCATGCCAAAGGAAGAGGACTTGTTAAGAAGATCGACACCACAAGTGAGTCTTATAACCTATTTTAAGGAGACAGAAATACCTCTGACCATAGTACTTTGGATATAATTTGATTTTAATCATGTTTTTAACAATTTTAACCTAATTTTGATGTTAACGTTGAAATAGAAATAGGCAGTTGAGTGTTGCAAAATGCAAGTACAATTGTTTGCAGACATTTGAATAACCCTGGTTATTGGAGTTTAATAGATTGCGGGGGAAAGATAAAACATTAAATATGAAAAGGGCCATAACTTTTGCACAAACCACACTTTGAACAGAGGAGCATTTGCAAGTTGCTGTAGCGACTTGTTTGTGGTTTCACACGCCCCAGCACACTGTAATAACTCCCATATTCTACCCCAGCGCCACTAAAAGGGATCCCTAAGGCTCCATTCCGGAGCCCTACAACCCCCAGCATGTTCAGCCCCCCCAGCAACAGAACGCCCATTGCCCCGGCCCGCACACCCCTGCGCAAAGAGAGAGGAGTGAAGGTAACCCATTAAAGCAACACTGCACTGCAAACACAGCATTTTCCCAGGGAGGGCTGACACATTGTGTTCTTCACACATTTTGTTGACTTTGTATTTGACATTTCTAGATGGACAAATATCAGACTTGTTGGGTGTTTCAGGGGAACATATCTGTAAACACCAGAAGAGACATATAGATTAAAATTCAGCAGGGCTGTGTTATTGTAAGCAGTATTGTTTATTGTTTGCCTAGTTATTAGACATCTCAGAGCTGGACATGGTTGGTGCAGGCAGAGAAGCCAAGAGGAGAAGAAAGACATTAGGTAACTTATTTTATGAGCCTTTTAAAATGACATTAACAAGTTGACTGTGGAATTTGAGGTTTATGACTGGCCCATTTTTCTCTCAGACACAGAAGCAGGGGAGAAAGCAGCCAAAGAGGAGGCAGTGGTGGAGAATGCTACTCCAGATTATGCTGCTGGTCTGGTGTCCACACAGGTATGGACAGAAAACATGATGCATTTAATAGTCCACACCATCAGAAGGAATCTGTAAAATCCACCTTACTGGTGTAATTAAATTACAAAAAAACATTTTTTTCCAGAAATTGGGGGCATTGAACAGTGAGAGTGCCCTACCATCGACAAGCTACCTCCCAGCCACGCCCAGCATGGTACCTTCCTCCTCATACATTCCCAGCTCAGAAACGCAGCCAGGTATTTATTGATCATTCTTACTTCATTACAATTTACCACATAATATAAGGTACCTTGGGTTACTGACATTTCATAGCTGGGTTAATAAGACCATCATATTTCCAGTCAGTTCTGTTATGAAACTTATGTCATCCATCAAAATATGTTTGTTCTTAGCTAAAAACACTTATTAAAACATCAAGTGTTTCCTTTTTTCTTTTTCTTTTTTCTTTTTAAGCCAATGCAGGGGGTTCAGGGCGTGAAGCTACAAACCGGCAACCAGATGAGTCCACAGCAGCCAGTGCCACTGCCGCCACACTGCCGGGCCAGTTCAAACAGAGACCGCCCATGTACAACGCCAGCACTGCCAGTCCCACAGCCCCTACCTCCCCGACCACACCCACAAGCACGCCACTCAACAACGCCCCAGCTCCTGCTGCCACTGCAACACAAGCAGACACGGCCACTCCCCCACCTACCACCACAGCTCAGCCAGCCCCCACACCAGCCCCTCAGCAACCGCAGCCCAAAAAGAATCTGTCGCTCACGGTGAGTTACCACACTGACAACACTATTCTTATACATCATCTCCATTTCTAATACATTTCTAGTCTAGTCTTTCTTTTTTTGTCTTACTGTACAATACATTTTATGTATATTGAATTCAATGTTTACCATTGTGTGCTAGTTAGGGCCAAAATTAACATTTAACATGTTAATAATGTAGACATTTGACTGCAAAATCCAAATGAAGTAGTTTTAAATAAATTATAAGGATATTTAAGTGAATAATTGCCTGTACCTTCATATTTCTTCTATGTGTATTTCTTCAGAATCCTCTTTTTTTAAAATACAAATGCATTTAAAAAAAAGACAAAAAATCCTGTCTTCGACAAAACCTACGTAGGATTGTGTCTGCATGTATAACTTTTGTCACCACAGGCCCTTGTGCATGTGCAGTGCAATGTCCCTGTCAAATTAATATTTCTTTTGTCGCTACAGAGAGAACAGATGTATGCTGCACAGGAAATGTTCAAGACTGCAAACAAAGTCACTCGACCAGAAAAGGCTCTTATCTTGGGTTTCATGGCAGGATCAAGAGGTACTGTTAGAAACAATCAAAATTGTTCTGTGAGCATTAACACATAGTTGCATATTTATCTCTTTTAAGCTTGTTCTCCGAAAATTAGCTCAGCTATACAGAGCCTGTATTTCATTCAAGTACTACTGCACTAAATCTAAACCATCATAACATTACACTTTTGTGTGTTTTCATGCTTTTTTTCCACTCTTTCTTCTTGCCCCCCAGAGAACCCATGTCCAGAGCAGGGTGACATAATCCAGATCAAACTGAGTGAACACACAGAGGTTCTACCCAAAGCAGATGGTACAGGCAGCACTACCATGCTGGTGGACACAGTGTTTGAGATGAACTATTCCACAGGCCAGTGGACACGACTCAAAAAATACAAGCCCATTACCAATGCATCTTGAAAGAGGATGGAGTTTGTCTTTCACACAGACACACATGCATATGCTCACACACATTACGTTATCTTCTGAAGAAGACAAAAAAAACACGCACACAAGCGTAAACACAGACAAATCAAATACATGAAACTTACATCCACATACCGTATGTGGGCCAAATCACGAATGGCTGGCGCTAGGGCAATGTTTGACGGGTTTTTGGGGGGATTGGTTTAACAGCTGTGAGGTGGACTTCTTGATTCAGCTGACCTCACTGGACTGTCCCTGTGTTCCTGCATTGCAAAAAGCCAGGGACCTTCTTTCTTTCTTTGTTCCTTTTTTCCTTTTTGTGCTTTGTAATATGTTCATTCATTTTTATGGTCCTTTGGGGCATACAAATCCCCCAGAGATTCAAGTATGTTCATGATGTTGGAACAGAATTGGGGTTCTTGTTCTGGAAGGCTGTGACCTTCTTTGATGGACAGCAGCTGTGAATATGGCACCCAGTGCCATCAACAGTGTAAAAACAAACAGAAAACATGTCCACCTGCCTCAGTGTGAGAAGAATTGAATAACACCACCAGAAATGAAAAATCAAGGAAACACAAGGTTTTTTGGTGCCTTGGCTGGTTACGTTTTTTGGGTTATTCTGGAGAATGTTTGTTTTTCAGATTCACAGAAGAAGGGAACAAATAAACATGTTCAGGCCTGAATGAGTGTTTACTGCTTTTAACATGTGCTTGCATGGTGCTTATGCTTATTGAGTGTAGGGCAAATAAACACAAGGGAGTCCGCAAATTCAGTACAGTAAATTGATGTTGGAGTGGTAAAAAAAGGCCTATTTTTATAGCGTAAACCCTAAAAATGCCAAATAGGCTCCCAAAGCAATTGTTAAACTCAGTGTAATACATTACACTTAAAATGTTAAGGTAATCTTTATACATGCAGCAGAGCAGGGGTTACCAATCTTTCTGAAAATGAGAGCTACCTCATGGGTACTGAGCCATACGAAGGGCTACCAGTTTCATATACTAGTACAGAGTTTACCTAAACTTCATGGATAATAAACATGATTTAAATGCATTTTTTTATATTGTCATTTTTAAGTAGATATAAATGCAAATGCAATTAAAGAATAGCAACAGGATAAAATTACATGTTAGACGTTGCTCACTGGTGAGTTGTGCTATATTTTGGACCGGTCTGTGGGCTACTCATGTGGTCCTTGGGGGCACCACGCTGGTGACCCCTGCAGTAGAGGTTACAGTGAACTGCCGTCTCCTTCAGTGCTAGGATTTAAATACCGATATAACCCCTATATAAACTGCACCAATTCATGCACATCTGTTTTCTTTGATATAATTAGGGTAAATACAGAAATAATTTAATTTACCGAAATAGTAATACAGGGATTTAAGTAAACAACAGAAAATGAGAGAACAGTCGGAATCTACTGCTCTAAGAGGGAATCTGTTCTGATAATGCAAGGATCTGCCAGATATGCCGCACAGGGCAGCAACCAATCAGCAGTAAGGAGACATTAATAACGCTCTCGGATTGGTTACTTTCAAACCTCCCGCCAAGGAGTGCATTTCACCATCCTAAGATGTGTTTTCTTTGTGTTATCTAGACAATACCAAAAACATTTATAGTTAGAGTTTATATGAAAATTGAGCCTAATTTGTTAATATTTGTTACAACATAGTAAATATATTTCATGATGTTGCACTTAAATACATGACATAATATACATTACCACAAAAAGTATTACACACCAAAAAATGCAAAGGATAGTTGCGGTTTCCAAGAATTTGTGGGGAATTCTGTGAACAATTAGCCTATAAAGTTCTAAGAAAAACTGCGAACTCTTAACCGCAAATTCGTGGGGGTTTACCGCAGACCTTATACAGCACATAATTCCAAATGAGAAAAACACGCTGTGTAAGGGTTCACTTTGTTTATTTACTTCCCCAAAATGTTTTAATTATAAATCTGGCGGCTTAAAGCCTAATGATACATTTTACTATAAGACCTGGGGCTTTTACTACGAGGCGCAGTTAATTAACTCTGATTTAACTCGCGAAATCTCATTCGACAAAACGTGGTTGTTTCAGGTTGCATTAATCGGTACTACGACACCAGTTAATATGTTGATTGGTTGAGTCAGTCACAGTTCTGTGTGCGGGGTACGTTCAACAGCGCAAGTAACCGTTTCAAATCACGGTGCGATCATACTTCACGGAGGAAGAATGTTTGGACATGCAAGGCTGCGAGGAGCACAAATCAGTGCTGCAATGCAAGTCCAAGAGAACGCAGGCTGGTTGGAACGAATTGCGAATAAATGCGTACGTACATGTGCTTTGTCTTATGTTCTTAGCTGCGTAATACTTATTGGACTATTTAAATATCTGAAAATTAATGAAATATTTTAAATATAGAGGTATGTGTATGTCTCACATGACAGAAGTGAGTCTTTAATTAATTTAATAACCCTTAAATGCTATCACTGGGTGTTTACTCAGTATGTACCGATAATCCTGTGTTAATAACTATTAGCATTTCAGATGCAATAGCACTGGGAAGCACACAAGATTAAATACAGAAGCATAATTTCAAGTGGTAGGCTCATGTATTCATTGTTAATGTATTATTTTTTTTACTCATTATAAGAGATGTGGTGTGCCTCGGCCAGGGGCGTAGCACACAGGGGGTGGGGGGGATTCAACACCCCCACTTTTGCTAAAATGTGATTCCATCCCCCCACTTTTGTCAGATTATATTGTATTAAATTGATTAAATTGTATTTATAAGCATCCCTATCTCAGAAGTCCACTACTTTTGGAAAGCTTGATCCGCCCCTGGCCATTGGCCAACAATAGATGGAGGCATGTCCACACTTTATGTGCAGGGTAATATCACAATCACTCTGTACAGTGTGTAAATGTGTGCAGTCATGACATTCCGTTGCATATATTGTTCTCAGTGGAGTGGGAGTATTTTGAGCTGCTCCACCTGCACAGCCCAACATCTCCTGTTATCCTGCGGTACAGGTGAGTGTGCAGATATTTCACTAACATGAATGATGTTGATATGATATGACAAATGTACTCCTTGAATTTTCAGGAGGATGTGGTTGATGATACACAGAAAAGGGGATTACTGCTGATTCTCCTTTTTTGTTTATGTAGGCTGGAGCAGACAACCTGTGCAGCTTGTACAAGTGCATGCTCGACCTTGCCTGTGCTAAAAACAAAATTTGATATAAAAAATGATAGCTTGAAATTGAGAAACTTGAGCATTAAAATATGTGATTGCAGTATTTCAATGTCTTTTCACTTTCCTTTTGTAGAAATGGGAGCAAATACATGACTAAAGACAAAGCTTCAATGTGTTCATATTCTGTATCATTTTTATAATGATATAACTTTTAATTATATTATTACTTTTAATTATTTAATAGTGACAAGAGCAATAAAACCAACAATTTGGAATTATTTAATTGCAGAACCACTGGTCAACTGTTTTGTAAACAGATAAATCGAAAACCACTAACATACACATTATTGGGGGTTGCATCTTAACATGTTTTTATTTATTCACAGTGTTCTGTTTTACAATTAAAAATGTTCAAATAACTGATGTTCATTTGCATATGCGACTACTCACAATCTCTTAACCCTGTTTTATTGTTAGCATTAAAGAAGTATGAGGGACTTTTGCATTGCAGTCAAGGTTCAGCCAGAACAGGCAAGCTTCATCCACCTCATGAGTACAACAGGTCTTAAATTCGCACCAAATAATTAATAAGCACCACTTGTGAAACTGGCGTCACTAAACGTTTATGATTCTTTGCCCCAGTCTCAGGTAGCTCCCGGGTCTCTCCAGCCACCGAAGGCTTTCTGCAGGTACAGAGCCATAGCCAGAGTCAGGCGGTCCTGCAGCTTCCCTGCCACCACCTGAACACCCAGTGGCAGCCCCTCCACACTTAGCCCCAGAGGACACTGGGTGACAGGCAAGCCGAGAACATTGAAGATCCCTGTAAATCATTAATAAAACAGAAGAGCTGAGGATTACTTTTGGTGTGTTCAATTCAAGCTTAGTTTTGTAGAGTAATGGATTAACAGTTAAACATACAAAATGTTCCCCATTAAAGTGGAAAAAAATACAGATACATTTCATGCCTCAAGATGGCTATGATACATCCTCTTTTAAATATAGATAGCAGCGTGTCATACGGTGTCAGAAGCCACACAAGGCTCTTTGATCTTACATGCTACTATTTGAAGCAAATGTTTGATGATTTCTGCAACACCTACACAGTGCTAATATAAACTTCCATAACATGGTGTATTTATTGGCCTTGTAGCGCATTCCAAAGTAAATACACTAAATATGATTTTTGCTGAGTGACATCAGGGTAAAAGAAAATGTATTTATTCTTGCACACAACCAGTGCATGGGTCATCTTTTAATTATTATTATTATTTTCTTTTTCTGTCACAACCAACTGTCTGTATTTTGGGGTTTTACTCATTTGTATACGCCAGGGGTCTCCAACCTTTTTACCTCTGAGAGCTACTTTTGCAAAATGAAAATGGTAGGGAGCCACTCATTTTTGTATCATGAAAATAAATTTTCAGCCTCTTATTTGTATGGTGACCTGCCGCAGTCATGGTTCCTGCCCATTTCCCATCATCTGAATCTGAATCTGAATCCGAATCCGAATCTGAATCATCACCTTTGACTCATCAACCTTGACTGTTT
>JBBMFX010000011.1:1994496-2005081 GCA_037832545.1 Rhabdalestes septentrionalis
ACAGAAACGGCAGACAGGTGCTGCTGTTCCCAGCGGTTACTAGTTGCTCATCATGCACACAAACACACATGCTTCGCTCAGGGCTGGAGGCCTCCTGGATGCACTGACCCTCATCTGCTTCCATGGACTTAGCTCATAATGATGATGTCATGGACGTGTCTTTATTTTGTGACCTGACATGGACCTGGTCCATCTGAGGCTTTGGTGGATGTTTGGGAGAGGGAAGACCATAAAGAAAGAATTAAACTTTTATTGCACCACTGCTGCAGGTGTGTGAGTGCATGTGTGTGCATTCATTTCCCAGCCAAGGTTTGGGGAGAACTACGATTTCAAAACGTTTTTTATAAATCAATATGTATTCTTCGCTAGTTTACAGACAAATAGCAGGGCATTCCATCCACTGGGCATTCCATTCTAAAACTAAACTGTATCTAAAACCAGACTATATACTGTATCTATATTATGTTTACATTTTTGTGCACATTGCTTTACGCAAATACATTATACATTGGAAATGCCAGTGGTGACAATCAGTCCTCACTACAGCTACAGTCACAGATCTATGGACCACTATATGTAACCAAACTAGCATCAGAGTTGCATCAGTCACTGAACAAAATGGTAAAGAAAATAGCAATGCATATGATGCAGCCAGAGTAAATGCAGCCATAACATGCTATCAGTTGGGGTGGGAGGAATACTTTGATTTATTCATGAGATGCATTTTACCATAGTATGGCTATCATAAGGCCAAAAAGAGAATCACAAACAGCTCAACCTTGAAATCCTGAACTTGAACAGCTTAAATGTTTTTCAATCTCATTCATTGTATTGCAGTGGACTGTGGGAGTTCTTAATCACTGTTCCATTGTAAAACGTATCTGTACATCACAATTTAACTTCAACAGGGACTCATAATACAAGGAACAACCCAGTACTTCCTTTTGCAATTGTCTGTGTTAGTATATCATTATATTTTATTAATAGTGTGTAGAAAGTGAACAAAATTAGGGTATATGGAAAATTGTTCCTTTTTGCATATATTTTTTCTTAATAAAACAGAACAGTAAAGCATTTTAAAACGCATACTCAAAATGTGTTCTTTGAAAAAGTGTTTTAGGTGGTGAGTGTGGTTGATAGGTAGGTATGTATATGTTTTGGTCGGTCACGCAGGGAAAGGGAGATGTAATGTCCTTGAGCAGTTTTTTTTTTGCCTTGTTAAAGATTTCTAGTTAAGTTAGGTGATGAGTGTGACAGATCTGTTTATGTGTGTATTTGTGTCTTGAGGAGAGTGAGTGAGTTGCACTTAGTGTGTGAGTGTGTTATGAGAAGGCGTGTCAAGAATTCTAGGAGGGTTATGCTCTTTGAGCCAGAACCAAACATTACATACTCACCCTCACATTAGCTCATCTCTCATCCCTATCCCTATCAAGGTGGAAAAAGTTGCGATAGGAGAAACCAGCCTTTTCTTAAGAGGCCCAGGGGTGCCACAATTCTCCATTTGGAGCATTCATGCCCCTGTCACCCCCACAGTAGTTTGAGAGGCGTTGAAAGCTCCTTGCTGTGTCAGGCCTGTGGTGCTGCTACTCAGTGACTGGGCCACGCGCCGCAGTCTGGACAGAGTGACTCACCGCTGCCCCTCAGCTCCTGCCCTGTTCCTCTGAGGAACTCCAGACCCATGACTCTGCAGCACTTTCATGTTAGGAAGCTGTTCACTGTACACAAAATAAACCTTAGCCTGAAGACCCAAAGAGGCTTAAACAGAAAGTCACAATAAAAGAATAATCCAATCACTCCCATAAAAAACCTATGTCTCTCTAATTTGACTTCACCATACATTTTGGAGATAAGATACTGAAAAAATCATTTTTGAGAAGTGATTATATACCAATTTAAGGCACAAATTCCCCAAAGAGGGCCTAGAACAAGACTGCAAATATATCTATATCTTAAAAAAGTTTAAAGTGTCGAATTTTCATTCATGAGCTCACCGCCTCACAAAATTCTTCTCTGATTTAAGCCCACTCACCCAAGGAAAGCAGAGGGCAGCCAGGAATAGAGCACCCAGAAAGCAGTGTGTGGGGACGGTACCTTGCTCAAGGGAATCTCAGGGGTGTCCTTTGCATTCATAGGAATTAAACCCATAACCTATAGTCAGAGGGGTCACTCCCTAACCACTAGGCCACCAGCTGCCCCTGCCTGTTTTTTTTAAATATTTGTTCAATGAGGTGGTTTTATATCCTCATATAAATTGTGATATAAGAAGAAACAAGGAAAATTTGCGACA
Source organism: Rhabdalestes septentrionalis (assembly GCA_037832545.1). NCBI lineage: Eukaryota > Metazoa > Chordata > Actinopteri > Characiformes > Alestidae > Rhabdalestes > Rhabdalestes septentrionalis. Next base: position 1,996,784 of record JBBMFX010000011.1, read on the forward strand.
AAAAACTGCATTTTTTTATTAATTGTTTGATCATTTCAGTTACTAAGTGGAAAAGTTCCACTTAGTATCAATCATGTGAAAAAGAAACTGCCCCTTTATCTTAATAACTTTTAGCAGCAACAACTACAACCAAATGGTTCTTATAAACGGAGAAAAGTCTTTCACATGACTCTTGGAGACCTCTGACCCACTTTTCTTTGCATTAATTGAATTTCAACCGCATAAAATGGATTTCAGGCATGAACTTCCTGTTCAGGGTTCTGCAACAGCATCACGAGGACTTTGATTTGACCTGACCGTTTCTTAATGTTCTTTACTTTTAGCCATTTAACCAATACGGACTTAATCTCTTGCTTCAGCTTGGTGTCTTGCTGCATTACCCAATTATACTTGAGTTCAGATCACGGACTGATAAGCAAACATTCTTCGTCAGTGGCATTAGACGGTAAAATTAATGGTTCCTTCAATTATGGCAAGTTGCTCAGGCCCTGAAGCACCATACCACCTCCACACCATCACACCACCACCACCATGTTTGACTGTTAGTATGAGGTTATCATTATGGAATGTTTTTTTAACTTTATTTTAAGAGAAACAGGAACCCTGTCTTATTTTAACCTACCAGTACACTCTGTTCCTACATCCCACACAAAAGTCATACTTTAGAAGCATTTAGATAAATCAACATACATTTGGCAGTAACATACATATTGTGGCAGTAATTTAACTTGGCAGGTTTATAGACAGAAGGGTTGCATGTATGACTGCAATAACAGCACATCTGCTGTGAAGTATGCAGATTGGAGCATTGTAATAAGGTAAGGTATTTGTTATGTGACAAATGACATTGAACATTGAAATAAATAAAGACAGCAGAAACCATCATTTTACAGGAAAGGACGATGGACAGTGTTTTAAGTGGGCTGGAACGCAGTGGAATGCAGTTCTGGAACTTCTGTATTCTCGTCTTTTGGGTTCCGCCACTTTTTTCTGCGTTCCGGTGCTTACTGAAACTGATCCGATGCAGCGACAGTGGCCCGAGAATATGTCGGAAAATTAGAGTTCCTGCACTTATTTTTTTCCCACCTCAAGCACTGATGATGGATAAACATGACATGTATAGTTAAATAATTTTGAAAAGAAGACCAGTCTAACACTTTGTTTTTAAAAGTGCATTTTTCTAATAAAGGTAATATTAAACACAATAGAGAACTGACTGTTCTTACATGTATAAACCCATGCATTTCTCACGTTTCCCCATGTATCCTCACAATATTACATTGAGTTTTAAATCGTAGCCATCGTTTGATGTGTCTTTTTTCACATCAAAAATGGTTGCTTAACGTCAGTGCATGACATACGTATGAATGTATTTTGTTCTTTTTTGCTGCCAGTGTATAATTTCCTCTTAGGAAGTCACAGGTTCACGGGGTCTTTTCACCCTATCCTAACCAGTACAACTACCTACATCATTAAAACCCTCCCAGGATGTCACATAATATTATTCATAACCACTTGACCACGTTATGTCCACTCTGCTGCTCAATTTCAGCTTTGGCTTGGTGCTTGGGGCAGCTGGAAATCTTGACCATCCAAAGAACCCAATTGCTTCTTCGGGCATCAAGCCTCAAGAATGTGTGTTTGCGTCAGGGAGAGAGGCCAGAGACCCTGCTGGGAGTGTGCAGAAGAGCAATTGTCCTTGTCCTCTTAAACAGCTCTTTAACACTGAGAGCAGCATTTAGTGGAGCATGTAATGGAGCGAGGTGCTGCTCTGGTGTGGAGGTTGACTCACCAGCATGCGTTATATAACCATAGGCCAGCCCACAGCAGGGAAGCGAGAGTTCCACACTTGTAAACGGGCACTAATCAGGCTGAGCACAGACTGTTCATAAATGTGAATTAAATGAAGGAACAGTAAGTATCGTTGCTGGGTTTATTGGTTTGGTCCTTCATCTGCCCTCAAACAGAAAAGGAAAAGTACATTTGCATGCATTAGTGAATTATCATGATGCTTTGAGTGTTATCAAGCCTAGTGTTTTCATTACATGTGTACACAGAACATAAGAGAAGTGAAGATTCTGTCACACAGTTTGAACACCACAAAATACTTAACCTGCATTTAACCAAGCCACCAAGTAAAGCAGCGGACAGCCAGGAACAAAGCACCTGGCGTGCAGTGTGTGGGGAGGGTATTTTGTCCATTGGTTTCACTAGCAGTCTTGGGGTTCAAACCCACAACTCTCTGATTGCAGGGCAAATGCCCTAACCACTTGCCCATCAGCTGCCCTGAAGCACTTGCTGCTGCCAGTGTGTGTGAAATCACAATGTCAGTATAATTTCTGATTTAAAACAGGCTAAAAATACCTGAACATACAGGTCAAAAATCACTACAAGGAGAAGGTAAAAAAAAGGGCTTCCTCACTCACTTATCTGGCTTAAGAATTTCCAAGCTCCTGCAGTAGTTTGGTTTTGAGAGGTATCTCAATGGAACATTGTATTTAGATAACACTGTTTATTATTTATCAAAGTACATATGCTTCTTACAACTTTGTAAAAATGAGACTGATTACAGGACAATCTGTCAGGTACAGTGGTATAACAAGGATCTTATGGGCCACAGTACAAAATAAATCCCACCACACATATGAAAACATGACAACTGTTTAATTTATTCTCTTTTGTTATGTCTTAAACATGTTGATGCTCTCAAAGTACCATTAAAACTATGCTAACATGACAGCTTATATTAGACTACTTGTTTAAGATATGTATTTATCAACAATGAAAGTCATATGAAATGTCCATTATGAATAATAGGGAGATAATCTGATATCATTGCTGTGTGGATGGCTGCTGAAAGGCAATTGGGATAGCATGATATGAATTTGGTTATTTGATATATCTGTGTGAGGGGCCTTATAAACATTTTAGAATTTTAGAATCAGCATTAGAATTACAAAAATGTATCCTGGAGAAAATCGCTTATGACTCACAGAAATACAGAGGCAAGTACAATATAAACTAGTCTAAATAATCCCAATAAAATCTGTAGAAATACCTCAATAAGAAATATCTATACAAATGCTGAGTATAAATACTATAGATTAGTAAATTAAAGTTCGGTAAAATTTTGGTCTGAACCATGACATTTGCAACAGTTTTGTGAGCACATTTGTAAATGAGACTCAATGTAATATCCTCATGTTTTCTTAACAATAAAGACAATTGACTACGAAATCTGTGTAATCAACTTTTTTTTACAACTGGTAACACTCTCAATCGTTTCAAAAATTCCCTAAAATTATACAGTTCAAATTCATTTGTATAGCACATTATGATAGACAAAAGGTCATTCAATGTGTTTTACGGAATTAGAATGCCAAATAAAAAGAAAAAAAATAATGGAAGAAATAACATAAATAAATTAATGCGTAGTAAATCTGTAAAAGAAAAATGCAATAGAAGTGCAAATGTTTAAAAGAAGGATGAGGACAACAGTGGGGCTTTTTAAAATAAATGTAGAGTAGTATTTTGGGTTAAATGTTGATAATTATTTGATAATATTAATAATAAAAAAACACAAACATGATTTGTATTGAAGCAATTTTGTCCTACTTCACTTTCCATCCACAGCCCAGACTGGACTCCACTCAGGCAAGGCTAATCGGCTCAGTGAAGCAGGATGAACACTCGAAGCTTGGCTGTGTTCGAGGATTTGTTATCGATTGTGCGTGCCTGTCTGGATTGCTGTGTTCTGTTTTGCTGGGTGAATAAAGAAGCGCAGCATGGAGAAAGAGATGAGCAGAAAACCACTTTGTCATCTCTGTGATTAAATATTGCTGCCGCGTTTTTTAGCACTGATACTTTATGTTAATTCAGGCCGACCCTAGCAGTGATTTTGTGAGGTGTAGGAGAGAGGTTTAGCTATTAAAGTGAAAGTGCAGGACTGTGCTAGGCCTGCTTCACTAACGTTTCAGTATACAGTTATTATTTTATTTCTTTCATATCTGTAGTGCTTCTATTAGATTTTCCCCTACTTTTAAGTATCTGAAGATGGACACGGACAAGTTTAACTATGTTTACAGCTGCGACATGGATATAAACGTCCAGCTAAAAATGTGAGTGTGTTCCTACTGAGTCATTGTTTTGGTGGCATAGCAGAGAGCTTTGCTGCTAAGTTCACAATCTGTTTTTCTGTCTGTCAGGCGATATATTAGACAGTCAGGTTTCTCTGTCTAGCTTCTGTGTTTATTGCTAAAATTAAAAGTCTTAATGTAGCTGTCCTTGAAGTGAACCAGATATTTTGATTGTACAAAACAGACGTGACACCAACCAGTATTTTAGAATCAGAACATTTTATTGATCCAGGAGAATATTGCGTATGTAATGACTGCAAAGATACGCAGAGGCACGGAGACAAATATATGAAATACACTGTGCTATATACAGAATTGCTACTTATAAATACTATGTTGTAGTAATACAGTTGAGTGTAATGTACCGACACAAATGGTACTGCAGTATTTTATTGCGCTTAGCAGAGATCAGTCGTAATATTAAGACTTTTACACATAAGATATTCCCCGAAGGAAGTGTTTCAGCACATGTGTAGAAACCGTCATATTATACTGCATATGTTAAAGATAACCACACGTAAGATATTGCACATAATTACAATAACACCTGACAAGAACATTACACATTACTTGCACATGGTAGACTGTTTAATAGCTTTGCTTAATAGCTAAGCATTCTGGCTTTGTGAAACATACTTCTAACAAATTGAACTGTTTCAAATAATTAAATTTTTTCAAGATCAAGCAGAAAGATTATAGAATGTGAAGGAACAATGGTTATTTATTTCGACTCATTGAAGAATGGACTAGTGAATAACAAGATTATCCATCAGGCTGGTTCCAGCTTTTCAGAAATAGCAGTTGACATATCAGCTTTGCAAGATGGAGCTTTGAAATGGATAATTGTTTACATTTTCTATTTTGTATATACTTGCATCAGATTTAAGATTTTGGTGACTGGGAAAAAGCAATTTTAACACATTTGGTATTGGATTTCCTTTCTTTTATGATCCTTTCCATTGTTTCAATGCACTCTTGTTGGGTCCATGCATTCTTTCAGCTAGCCAGTCCAACAGCTGTGGATGCACATTCTTTTAACTGGAGATCACTTTTAGACATTTTTAGTACTGGTATTCGTTTTAGAAATGCAAATTACGTGGTGATACCTTGCTTGTTTCCATCTACATTGAGTGATTCCATTATTTTTCCCCTAGCTGATATGGGAAAAAATAGGTCATCCATTAAATTTATGTAATTTAATTTTGTTTCAGGAAGCCAGAATCCTAAGCTACTAATTAAAATTGAATAATAGTTATTTTTATAAAGCTGTGTGACCATCATCTAAATGTGGTAATTCTATATTTTTTGTTAGGGTTAATATATTAATAGAGTATTTTCTTGTCATTATTTTTCATGTTGTCACATATATTTGTGAGGACAGTAATCTGCTTCATACTCCTTTAGTTTTGTTATTATAACAGTTTCTAACATTTTTTAGACACAGATGGTAACATTCTTCTCTTTCTATTTTGTGTTAAATCTAAAAATTTATTTAGATTTGTGAAAGGTTTTATCGTTTCTTTATTTTTGGTTGTTCTCTTTTTCGTATGCCCCTTAGCTGAATATATGGAAGAATCCATACAAATAAATATTATACCTAATAGTATTGACGAACATTATTTCCAGAACACAAATGAAACATTGATTCAAACATTTGGCTCATTTAAAAGATTTAGTTCAGTAAAATGAATCAAACTTCCCATTACAACTTTGAACAGTAAAACTAAAATATTTGATGGACCGTATGAGGGTTTTAGTGGCGCTGGTAAAATTAATTGCACTTCTGTTGCGACGGCTGAATCTCTAGGTTCTGTTAAACACTCATGTAGAGAGATGTGAACGCACATCAGTGCCTATTAAAGCCACTCAGCATGAAAAGGAGCTCACACCCTTCCACATTCTTTCATGATAAGCAACTATTATGGAGACAGGTCCTCAAATTATGATGCATACTGGCTTTGCCTTGTTGCCCCTAACCAACTTCCCACCCTAAAGGACCCAATGGAACCATAGTTTTATTATGAAGTGATAAACATGATGTCAGTCGTGCTCCTATGTTTGTTTCTCTTTCACAGAGGGAGTTTGGAGGGCAAGCGAGAGCAGAAGAGCTACAAGGCCCTGCTGGAAGACCCAATGCTGCGTTTCTCTGGCCTTTACCAGGAGAACTGCTCCGACCTGTATGTGACCTGCCAGGTGTTTGCGGAGGGAAAGCCACTTGCCCTACCTGTTCGCACATCGTACAAAGCTTTTAGTACCCGATGGAAGTGAGTACCATTCACTAGGACCAGCCTTCACTGTAAGGTTGTCTAAGGAAATAGTCAGCCAGCCAGCCAAGAGATTGTTGGTTTGTTGTTGTTGTTTTTTTAATGAACAGAATATTATTCCTGAAAACAGTATTACCAATCATCATGTTGTGGAGAACAATATCACAAAAGTATGATATCACAAGTTGCAGTGTATGCTAGATGTCACAGTATATTTGTCTGATGTTTGATATTATGGAAGAGACAAAAAAGATCCAGTAATTGTATCACAACATGCTCAAAGTAGCGTCTTGTGACACAGTTAATGAAGATAACAATACATATTGCCATATTGCCCAGCTATATCATCAAGCCTGAGTTTTGTCTGTACATTTGTCAAAATGTATTGGTAACAGTATGTCAGACACTCTCAGGAACCATATACACGTACATATACATTTCTGTCTTTTGAGACAGCTTTTGAGACCAGAGTATGATAATTTAGTTTACACGGTGCTGACTTGTGGTTATACACTTCTGTTGCTTGTGAGTAAATTAACCTCATGACTTCAGTGCAATTTCAGACTTGCACTGTCTGATTAACGACATTTGAGGTATAGAGGAAAAATGTGAAATCAAGTCAAACAAGTGGTTTGTTCATACTGAGAAAGAGCATGGGGATGAAACCATGGTTAATTTCCTCCATTATTAATAAGTTCTTTCACTTGTGTCCTGCTTTGACATCCATACATATGTTACAACTAAAATTAAATTGGAATTGTCTCTTGGTGCATTATATTAAGAATTTAAGAATGTTTTGGTAATTATTTGAGAATAAGAGAATTTGGGTTTAGAATGTATAGATGTAACAAAAAATATGTGCTAAATATGGTTTCTGGTTGGTTTCCCAGAAGCATATTAACACAAAGATTTCCCCTAAATGAAAGCAAGCATCACACTACCTAGAATAATTAAGATAATCTTAACTCTGAGAATTAGTTACAGCTTTTACAGTAATTTCAGGAAGTGTTCATGGTTGTGTAAATGGATTGATTAACTGAAATGTGTTTGTGTGTTTGTAGCTGGAATGAATGGTTGAGGTTGCCAGTGAAGTATCCTGACCTGCCTCAGAGTGCTCAGGTAGCTCTTACTGTGTGGGACGTTTATGGGCCGGGCCGTGCCACACCTGTGGGTGGCACCACTGTAACTCTGTTCGGGAAATACGGGTAAGACACATATTACATACACGTGTTTAGCTTCTAAAAATTATTCTAAATTAGAAAAGGCTATGATTTTTTCAAGAGGTGTAAATGATCTAATTCAGTTTTGATTCCTCAGGAAACAATTCAATGTAGATTGGAGTCAAAACAGTTACATTTGATTCAGTAGGTTTTTGGGAGTTATTATTTTTTACAAAAGTGAATTGTAGTTTTTTCGCTAAAAAATTCTGCCTGATTTGGATGAAACGTAACACTGCAAAATAATAACCGCTACCTTCAGATCAATACATCATAATGCATCAGTGTATTTTTCTCCCCTAGTTTATAATCTTGTATTCACTCTCTCTCATATTCCGCTCTTTCAGAATGTTCAGACAGGGCATGCACGATTTAAAGGTGTGGCCGGGAGTGGAGGGGGACGGAGGAGAGCCCACTTGCACGCCAGGCAGAACCAGCAGCACACTGGCTGAGGACCAGATGGGCAGGCTGGCTAAGGTTGGAAACACATATTAAATTGTTAATGTGAATAGAAAGTAGTGTGAATCCGATTTGGGTGGATTCCTCATTTTAATGTGCACACTATTTGGAAGGGAAGAAAGAGAGTGTGTGTGCGTGTGTGTGTGCGTGTGTGTGTGCGTGTGTGTGTGCGTGCGTGTGTGCGTGCGCGTGTGAGTGCGTGTGTGCGTGCGTGTGTGTGTG
>JBBMFX010000011.1:2063427-2088802 GCA_037832545.1 Rhabdalestes septentrionalis
ACCCTTATAACAGCCCCCACTCCCCGAGGGAATAGATTGTGATGGCAATCCGTGGGAATGTGTTTCCATTGTGCCAAAAAAGCCTTTTGCAGAGGAAGGATGTTTAAAATTCTCTTCTTTTGGGCCCCTTACGTCCAGTGAAGGACAATCCTACTGCTTCAACACCTTTGGGATGATACACAATAATTTATATACAAAATGCTTGGATATAAATACTATAGATAAATAATTTACTGTTTAGTCATTTACTTGGATCATTTGTGCTCTTTTTTGTTGGGTTTTATTCATATGATAAACATAAAAAACACCACAGCACACAGTGCAATCAGTGTGAGAGTCTTCTCTGTATTTAACCTGTTTACCAAGTGAAGCAGTGATTCAGCAGCGGGGAGCAATATGTGGGGACTGCACAGTGCTAAAGGTCACCTCACTGTTGCAACTAGCAGTCCTGGGATTCAAACCCATGACCCTCTAACCACCAGGACATCAAGCTACCCCAGAAGCAGTAAAGCAGTAAAGAAGTTAGTATATGTTAACGAGTGAAATGTAGCCGAATAAAATTGAGAAAACTTTAGTCACAAATTGACTTGAGTAGATGTAAAAGTACAGCTAGAAGTAATGATCAGGTGTATTTACCCATAAGAGCCAGAATACTGCAAAGCCCTCTTCATCATGGTCTCATCAAATGAGATCGATTCTCCATTCTTCACTTTAATGGTAGCGGAGTGGAAGGGAAAGGTGTTGGGGTTCGGGGCTCCACCAGCGAGAGAAATGAGTGATGGGGGAGAGCGCTGCTGGAGCTCCGCTGGACAGGTGGAATGGACAGAAGACAAGAAGTGTAAGAGGAACAAGTTTTACTCGCATTTTTAAATTTTATTTGGAATTTAAAGAGGGGGTATTAAACCATTTTTGAGGCCCCTGAGGTCTGACCTACTTTCTAACACTACTTGGGCACCTATTTCTGTCTGCCATGTAAATGATCTGCACGCAGTCTGGTGGAATAACACAACACAGGTCGATGAAGCATGACTTACTCAGAAGGCGGATGGGGGACGGCCTCCGGGCGGCACTCACCGCTGTGAGGAACCTAGAGTAGTTCATGATCCCTGCAGGGAACAGTTAATAAGGCAGCAATTTAATAAAACCATGACAATATACCCAGTACTAATTGATCTAGGATCGTTTCCATTAGATTATAAACATTTTTATAATGAATTAGACCCACTGTTATATGTGATGACTGCATAACTATATATCAGGCTGAAAGCAAAGGAACAATTAATAAACTGATCATTTTAAATAAAATTACCTTTAAATCATATTCCGTACTAAAACATCTATGATCAAATCCCTAAGATTGTAAAAATCTGAGGATGTATTCAAACTAATGTAATAGTTGAATGCAGACAAATGACACATTATGAAAAAAAAAAAAAAATTAAGTTGATGATTATCCATTATAAGATAATAATACATGAAAATAATATTATTATAGGATATCACTATAGAACTTTTATAGGAGCAATATGATTAAAGTCTAAAGATATAATATAAGACTATACAAATCTAGTTACTTCTCATTTATGCAGGGAAATATGGCTGTAATACAACATCAACGCAACAGATTCTAGTAAAGGCACCCTCGATTCAACTACAATAACAGGTGAAACTGTTTGGAGACAGACTAGAGGGAATATAATGATTTTGCACATGCGGATAATTGTGTAACTGTCGAGTAGTATCGTAACTGGGCTCATTTTGATTATTAAATTAGAAGATCAAAGTGTTTTTCTACCCCTATGAAATCCACGTTTGTTATATTACTAACCTTGTGTGTCTCCAGGTCTCAAACGCAAAGGCTGCCGGTTAGTATAGTTCATAGTCGCGATCTACAAATGAAGAAAAAAAGAAGATTGGACTACATTACCCAGAGTCTGATGGGAACAGATTTCGCTGAGTGTAAACAGGGTCAGCTTGTAGTGTAGTTTTGGAATTTATTCTAAACCAAGGCTAAAATGGAGCGTTTGAAAGTGTTATTTATATTTTTTTCATTGTATTTATTATAATCGTAGTTGCTGGTTTTGTAGACCCACCACTGTTGTTTATGGGGGAGTTTTCGACTGCGCCTGGCTTGTTCAGTTAGCTTGCTTGCTAACACAGAAACTACAAGAGAGAGAAAAAAGGAGATTTTTGGGTAATTTTGTAAAGCACGACTACAAATGTGGACCAGCTAAGTGTCCGTAAAGAAAACATCAATGGGGAAAAGGAAAGATATGATTCATCCAAGGTTCCTCGTGGGTAAGTGCTGGAAACAGTAGAGTTCAGAGGAAACTACACGACATGGACAAAATTATTGGGACACACGTGTTTTAAAGAGTTTGTGCTAGGCTCTTTATTTTCAGTGAAGTAATGCTTCAGCATTCCAGGACCTTTTGGACAACATCATGCTTCCAAATTTGTGGACACAGTTTGGGGAAGAACCATTACTATTCCAGCATGACTGTCCCAGTGCACAAAGCCAGTTCTATAAAGACGTGGCTGGAGTTGTTTAGTGTGGAAGAACTAAACAGGCCCGCACCGAACCCAGAACTCAACCCCACCCTGCACCTTTGGGATGAACTGGAACGGAGATTACGAGCCAGTCTTCCAAGTAGTGCGGAAGCCTATTTTTGCTTCTAAGAGGGGACCGATTTCATAATAAATGCAATGTCGTTGTCACTGTAAGTAGAATGTTCATGCGTCCCAGTACTTTTGTCCATATTGTGTAGGTGTCCTTGGCATAGTTGAGTTATGGCATCAGGATGTTTAAACTGTTTTCTAGAGTGCTTTACAGGCAAGTTAAAACAAATAGTAGAAAAAGCAATATATCTTATGTGTATCCGTTTCCAAACCTGAAGTTCAAATTCAAAGTGATGGGAAACTAGATTAAGTTGTGCAACATCTTTTATTTGTCTGTATATAATTTACCACTTAAACCTCAAGCCCACTTGTCTTTTGCTGTCTGCCTCACTGTGATGCCTTTTTGTTCCTCAGGTGATGAGGATGAGTATGGCGCCCATAGGAAGAAACACAAGAAGCACAAGAAACATAAGAAGAAGCATCATCGTGATGATGGGCACAGCTTCTCCTCGGAGGCTCTAGAGTCGGACTCCAGCATCGTCCTGAAACCTCCACAGCTGAAGCTGAAGATCAAATTAGGAGGGCAGACACTGGGCACCAAGAAGTCAGTGTTGAAACCTGTACAATCTCTAAACCTGTACGAGAAATTAGCATCTTGATTTTATGATCTTCTCAGCTGCTCCAGCCTTGTAAAGACGTTTCTTTCACTCTGGTTTAGTGTCCCCACCTTTACGGTGGTACCGGAGGCACTGCGATCCATGTCCCCTCTTGTTGTGGACAGTGATGACGATGACGATTCTGATAATGATGACGATGATGATGAGGAGCCCTCAGAGGGGGTTCCTATTGAGCAGTACAGAGCCTGGCTGGGTGAGTTTATGGGTTTTTATTCTTATTTTTATAAACTTTTACACTGAGACCACCCTGCACGGTTTACAAGCTATCAGAATGAGCCCTTGGCAATTTCATGCATTTTCTGTTTAGTTATTGTACTCTGTGCCCTAGATGAGGACAGCAACCTGGATCCTTCTCCTTTGCCAGACATGGACACAGATTCTCTTGTGGACGGTCCCATGGATGAAGAGGAAAAGTGGCTGGATGCACTGGAGAAAGGAGAACTGGATGATAACGGAGAGCTCAAGAAAGAGATTGATGAGACTCTTCTCACCGCCAGACAGGTATTTTGGATGTTAGAGAATATAACAGCAATGCATACAAGTACTCCTGTCTCAAGACATATATTAAGATAAACCTTTATAAGTTTTGATTTAAAATTCTCTTCTGTTCTCCCACCAGAAAGCACTGTTGCACAAGCAGCAGAGCCAGCCCCTGCTGGAGTTGCCTATGGGCTACAAAGAGAAGGAGATGACGGCCGAGATGCTGCAGAAGCGGGAGGAACGAGCCCGCAAGAGACGCCTGCAGGCAGCTAAAAAGGCGGAGGAGAACAAGAACCAGACGATCGAGAGGCTCACCAAGACTAGCAAGTCCAAGATCAAGAGCATTAAGGAGCGAAAGTCCAAGCAGACTCAGGTGCCCATGGTGCGATACTCGGATTCTGTCCAAGGGATGGCGATCTCTTTTCCCGCTGGCGTTCCTGCTCCGGCCCCTACTCCTCCACAGCCACCTCCTCCCGCTCCTGTGAGCTGTGGCGTCTCTGGTTGCTCCAAACTGAAGAAATATTCCTGCTCTAAGACTGGCGTCCCTCTCTGCAGCATAGACTGCTACAAGAAGAACTTGTCACTTGTGGAGAGTGCAGCTTGATGAGCATAAACCTCATGTCTTGTGTCTTTTTTTTTTTTTAGTCGCCATCATGCCAATGTTACGGTCTGAACTGGTTTTGCCTGTAAGTTAAATGAACATTTTTCAAAAATCGGTGCACACAGTCACAGCCTGGACAAGGAGGTCCCAAAGCCAGTACATTTTCTTCTCTGTATGTTTTCTCCAGAATGTCGCTGGATACTGTGAACAGCAAGGTCCTTTAGGAGGGAGAATGTAAACGTACATATATGCGAGGTTTTGGCTACTGAAAACTAGTCTTGGCCCAATGTGGCCTAAGCCTCACATATATGTACATTAAACTGACTGTCTTAATATTGGATACTAATAAGTAATAAAATGCAATACATTGACAATGTAATGCTGGCTACTGTTATGTCATCTTAATTAATTCAAGAATGAGAGCACAGACTATAAGCAAGTACAGTTCTTACCTTGCTGAGGTATTCTCCTAAATATAATCCCTGGGGCTCTGTTGTGTTGCAGGATCTGTTTCTCGGAACTGGCCTACAAAAGTATCTGGTTACTGCTGGTGGACACAATTGTACATCACTTCCTTAGACTCTGATCCACTAACTTTCTTTCCTTAGCCTCAGGTCTTCATTTACTTTTAACCTATTTGTTTTAGTTCCTTTAAATTTTAACTTCAGATAGGTCACAAAGAGAAACCAGACTCTGATCCAGCACTCGTACTGTACTTCTGTAAATGTTCGTCAGAACCATGTGATAACAAAATGAAAGTGAAGTCTATGCGAAACATTTATCATGTGACTCAAATTATGTTCAATTCCATGAAAACACAGTGGAACCAATGAAAAAGTGATCCTTACGTTTAATGTATTTATTCAGTGGGAGTCTGAAGCTTTTGTGTGCAATACCCTTGTGGTTTTGACTTCTTGACTGAATATTTTCTTTATTTTTGTAAAAATCGATGAAATAAACAGATTATTACAAGGTAACATGACGAATTTCTTTGCCTTTATTTCACACATTTGATGTGCACTTCAAAGGACAACAGGTTACAAAGATTTCGTAGAAAACAAATGAAATGCTACATCTTCAATTAACAAAATACTCCCCTGTAACAAAACACTGGAGGTGAAGGTTGATGTAAGGTTTTCACTGCATGTGCATAAATATGGCAAGCCATTCAATTCCATTTGGTCCTGTTTGATAAAAAGGTAATTTGGTAAACAACCAACAAACAAACAATCAAAAGACAATGTACATGACCATTCAGTCTCCATCATGATGAAAAATGTTCTTTCTCCAGAACAGCAGCTTGAACTAAGCTGTTTTGGTCTCATTGGAAATCCTGCTTCTTTTTTTTAACCTATTGTCTTATTTGCTGCATATGGCACATTTCCCAGTTCTTAGTCCACTGACTCATTTAACACTATTAAACACAGGCAGATGATGAAGTAGGTGTGGGCAATATGATGAGACTCATCACCACTTGTTAAAATTTGGTCACAACAAGCCTGTGGTTGGAGAACACTGCACAAGCCCCGTATTTCAAACAGAGCATCATTAGTCCAGTTCATTCAGACTTGGTGCAGATTTAGTGAAACACTAAATGTATTTTTTAATAGTGTTCTTTAAACCTAATGTTCTTTTTTTGTCCCTTCCAACTTTTTAAACCTAAACAGGAAATAATTTGGTGCAAAAAAAAAACAACCAGGTGGATGGTATTTTCCAAACATCTTTAAAATAAAGGAAGTTCCAGCTGACAACTTATAAATAGCTGTGTGCAAAAATGAACATATGAGCTTATATACTGCAATCATTTATTTCTGCAAAATTTTTCCATTCCACTATTTGCTGAGTTTATCATTTTGTAAAAAAAGACAAAAAAATATGAGGCAAAATGTTTGCACAGGCCACTAACTTTAGTTAGTGTGTAACATAAACAAAAATAAACAGTAAACAGGTCCCCATTTCTAAATAGAAGAACATGTGTAAAATCGATGGCCTGTGGAAAAATGATCATTATATGCAGATGCAGCAAATAGATATTAGGTTGCAAAGCACTGGAGTATTTCTTAAGTCACAAACTTGAAGATGTAGAGAGCTTGTCACCAACCCTGGTCCTGGAAATGTACCTTCTTTTGGAAGAGTCCAACCACAGCTGGCCTCACCAGCACCAGCCAGAAGTCCCAGAAGCCCTTGGCAGGTTGGATCAGATGCACAGGTTTCAGCTTGCTAGCACAGTGCTAGAATGCTGCTGGTTGGAGGGGAGACCTCCAAGAGGAGGCTTGGTGACCACTGCTGTACAATGCAACACAATACCAAACTGGAGGTAAGTTTTCTCACAACAGTGAGTGAATATTTTCAGTTTCCTCCTCAGCAATGATTCCCAAACTGGTGGTGGAGTATCCCCTGCCCTGCACATTTTACACACTAGACCCACTTAATTTCTCAATTGTTTTTGAGCTAAAGTGGGTGTATGAACACAAAAATGTGTAAAGTGACCATTCTGTTAAATGGGAACATACCACAGCACACAGTGTGAACAGTGTGAACTTCTTTCTCTGTATTTAACCCATTCAAATGAACACAGCGCCTGGGGAGCAGTGTGTGGGGATGGTACCTTGCACAGTGGTGCTGTGAGCAGTCCTGTGATTCAAACCCACAACCTTCTGATCACAGGGGCAACTCCCTAACCACCAGGCCACCAGCTGCCCCCTGTAGGGCCAGTTTGGGAAGTGCCGTTACAGAGGAAATAGGTGAGCTTGCAGTTTAGTCCCTAAGCCTGTTAGCTTTATTCTGCCCTTTTTTTAAGTACAGCACAATATGAGGTATCACTGTTGAGATTTTTCTGCCAGAGAGAGGCCTTACAAGGCACTGGCTTCAGGACAGGTTCGTCAGCTTCCCACGATTCAGTGACTGGACTATACATCTGCTCTGAACCCAGCAGTGACTTTCATCAAGTGCCAAAGCTGATTTCAGCCTATTGTTCTTTCTCTATTGCTATAAACAACTAGGCCTGAAGTCAGGTTTACAAAGTTTCCGACATGTTTTCCTCATTAGGAGCCCTTCTTCGTCAAAGAAAACATTTCACATGGCTGTGTGTGCTCCTCGGTCACAGGTAGAGCTGTGCTTCATACTCTGTACTCCCCTTCGCAAGGACATCACACGGCCAAACCGAACGACAGCCTGAACGCCATCTCCACCGGCACCTCCGCCACAGAGTCATGGAAACACACGTAGAACTCCTGAGGTACAGGTTCCAGAACCATCCGCCTGGAACACAACAAAGAAGAATGATGTGGGAAATCTATACCGATGTTTTTCTTTGTATGTGGTCACACAAAGGAGCAAACACCAGTGATTTATGCTTTAATTTTTACAGATCAAAGCACAATTCTGGTGTGTTTGACTCCTGAGTGACCGCAATAGGTGGCAGGTATGTAATGGAAAAATGCAGCATGTGCTGTGTGGAGACTGAGGCAGCGGACTGATAAATGACTGCACTTTCTGCTCCTGGTTTGGGTGTGAGGCCCAGCTGCAGGTGATCTGAGCTGCACTCAGACCTATTTACCTTTCCGTCTCTCCAGATTTATCAGTGCAGGTAACAAACCGCCCACGCCGAGTTCAGCAGCAATTTAACCAAGATGGAAAATTGCTTCAAGCTTTCTGTCAATTTAAAACCCCCACACTATAAAAGAGTAGCTCCCAGCCTTATCACATTGACAAATAATCTTACTTTATTTATTAATACTCAATTTATTACTCTATCCACTACACTAGACATTGTTACATCTGTAGTATAAATGAAATGAATTGAAATGTACCCGATAACCCAGTAGGTCATGGTGGGAGGAGGCTTCTTTTGGTCGGTCCAGTTCTCAGGTTTGCACTGGAACAGAACGCCGTGTTCTTTAATGGGACCGAGCCCTCGGGAGGCCTGCGGCCTCTCAGCTCTTCGTCTCTCCTGATGACAAAGCACCACACACAATTTAAGAAGAACAAGAATCACACCGCAGAGTTACAGACACTAACAAAACACATCTATCTACAGGATACATTATAGACTTTTAATTCTCACACATAGACCAACTAAACCCTTCATCAGGTACAGATATCTTGTATCTACACTCATTGTACATTTTATCAGCTCCACGTATCATGTAGGTATATTTGTATTTTGTTTCTCTGAATCATTTGTCAGCCAGTAATGACCAGGACCCCCATAGAGCAAACATTGACGCCAGTGTGTACTGCAACACAGCTGTATGTGTCCGCATCATAATACACACACAAGATTTTCACTACCATGTCTTTGTTATTGCTGGGCTGAAAATAATGCTCACTGGTGGTCCTCTGGGGGTCTTGATCATCACAGATAGAGGTAGATGATTCTAAACAGACTAAAGTCTGTAATTGTAAACTACAAAGTGCACCTATATAGTAAGTGGGGCTGATATATTAAACCATATGTGAAGATACAAGGTAGGTGGACCAAATGATGTGGCTAGTTGGTGTACAGTACTGTGCAAAACCATTAAGCCAAGAGAACAGTTTATAAATATTTATCCATATCTGGTTAGAAATATGTAGTTGGTGCTCCAGAGTGGCATAGCCATCTAATCTAGTTCTGCCTAACTCCCTGGAATTGCCAGGGCCTAGCATATTTTGGAATCTCCCATCCCAAACACACTCACTAAACCTGGCAAGTAAAAGGTGAGTTGAATCAGGTGTGTTTGTGAGAGAAATCACCAAACTATGCAGGACTCTGGACCCCCAGGCTCTGAATTGTGCCACCTGATTTAAGCACCGGTCTCATCATTACAAGTTTGATCCCTCTTGGTAACACAGCCATCTATGGATAGGATCCGAGCTATTCTCATCGTGTAGGTGAGAGTGCCCCAAATACAGCCCGTCTCTACATATCTGACTTCCAGATTTACATTGTGTTTGACAGTGGTTACAAAAATAAACACTGAATCTGCCGGTTCCAATTCGGCCCACTGTTGGGATTCACGTGACTTTTTCATTAATCTAAATCTAATATAATCTTCGTACGTGGCAACAATCAAACAGCTACTTAAAATCAGATTTACTTTGAGGAGCAAAAAAAAAACAGTCAAAGGAGCTTTAGTCAAAAGCCTCTTTGTCCAGTGTTTATAATCACCATTTTGCCACTGAATTCGGGTCCTATTCCTAGTGTTCTTCTTCACACCAATTAAAAGAAAGAAACAGAGCTTTGTTTTACTATTTTCTGTAAAAGTTGTTCATAAGGGTTTTTACTTTGTAGCATTTGTCCTTCTAGGTTTAACGAGTCTTCATTCTTCAGTAAAGACAGCAGATCTATTCTTGTTGCATGAGTGAGCCGAGATGTAAATGGAGCAATTTAACCTGCGGTCTAATCTCGCAAAATTAGCCTCACACATGTTGGATGATTCTCACTCTGTAATCACTAAGCTTGATCTTATTTATCCAATGTATGCTTGAGGCAGTTTGATTGGATATGGTAGTGGTTCACCTGTCTAGGGGGAAAAATGTGCTAGTTGTTGACCAACCAGTCTGGCAGAAAAAGATACAGGGAGATCTAGCTCCTTATATAGTGGGTGGGAACTGGCTATAACAAAACTAGGAAGAAAAATTGGGTCAAAAAAATTAATAAAAACAATTGGGTTCATCTTTTTCTTGGTGCATCCATTGAATTGATTTCATTTATTCCATTTCATTCCACAGACTTCCATTACCACCACCAATATCACTGAGTGCAGATTAGGTACCTTAGGGTGCTTTCACACATGTTTCATTTAGTTCAGTTGAATCACACTAGAGTTCGTTTTCCTAGTTAGTGCGATTTGTTTGGGCATGTGAGAATGCACCAAAAGTGGACCTTGAAGAGGTGGTCTCGGTACGCTTTCAAACTAATCCTTGAGCGGTTTGTTTGTGGTGAGAACACGATCCGGACAAGAACAGACCCAGCTGCAGGCAATACTGCACCTTTTTGCACTAATCCAGCTGCTGTAGTCCGCTGCACTGTGCATTATGGTATGAGGAGACGCATTTGTTTACAGTTAGCGCTTTAGCAACATAGCCCCATGGCGGCTCGCGTACAAATCTGGAGCTGGGAGAATGTGGGGAGCCTCGTCGAAATTTGGTCCGATGACCATATAGACTTTTAAAAACTGATAAGAACAGCAATATTTTGTTATTTAGCAAACAGTTCAGGGAAAGGGGGTTTAGTAGATCAGTAGAACAGTGCAGGTTAAGGCAAAAAAAAAATGCAGCAGTATCCAAGTGCGGGATACCCGCACATTAATTCTGACCAATCAAAAAGCAGTTTAGGAAGTACGTTTAATGGCAAATCTGGCCAACAAGTGATGTAGATGTTGTCACGTGACTGCATTTTGGTTCGTTTCAACAGGTACGGACCAGAGTATTCAAGTGTTGTGTGAAAAGGACTCAAAACGGCAAAAAATTCTATGTATCATTTGTTGTGCTTGGTCCGCACCAAATGATACAAACCACATATGGGAAAGCACCCTCAGACACTGGACAGGAAAGTTTAAAGTGGTAATTTTAAATACTGAACTTCCTCAGGGAGAGGTGTGGAAATGGTTAGAGTTAAAATGATAATAAATTACTAAATCCCTTTTTTGTACTATGCCATAATTATTTTAGTATATATTCCTAAGCAAAAAAGCTTAACACCTAGATAAACAGCTTTAAAATTTCTCAGATGACCCAGTAGTTCTGCACAGTACTCTACACTCCCTGGCGCAGCCTCCTGTACCCGCGGCGGCAGGCTCTGCTGGAAGGCGTGTCGGATGGACAGGCAGCAGTGGTGGAAGTTGCGGATGAGCTGAGGGTGGATGGAGCCGCTGAGCTGAGAAACCTCCCTGTGCGTGGGCGCAATGAAGATACCCTGCACCGTCTCCATCAAAACATAGTGGAAGAGTGTGTTCTCCACTCCTGCTGTGAGTCTGACACACACACACACACACACACACACACACACACACACACACACACACACCCACACACACACACACTTTAATCACTTTAATCTGCCATAATCTCAAAAAAGATGAAAGTACTTTTCATCTGTTCCTTTAATCAATGCTTGCAGTTACAGCAAGTGCCCTGAAACACCAGGAGGGAAGTTAAAAGCCGCTGGACTGGCATTTAAACAGTGATGCTCAGGACTCCCGCGTGCTCTTACGTAATGTTAATGAAAGAAGGCAATTTATTTCCAATGGACTGAATGCATCCACAAGCCCAGCTCGAGGTCAGTACTCACTTCAGAATGTTCTGCATCTCCTCACTCTCTCTCTCCGTCAGGCTTTTCCTCAGAGAGCCCAGATAAAACGGGTTTGGCTGCTTCAGTCTGGGCATCTGGAGTCGAACATGAACAACAAAGAGAGACTCATTTAGTAAATCCGACATAGGCAGAACCACTTTACCTGCTATACATCTAGAACTAAACATCCCTCCACAAAAGAGCAGTGTTGGTTTTATCTGTTTCATATCAACCCAGCCTTTGCTGAATCCACTCTGACTGTTTGCTTGCACAAGTGTGGTTTTCTCATAAGTTCTGATCTACCATCCGCGTTGCAGTATTTCAGTGAATGTGATGAAAGATAGTTTCCATTGTCTTTGTTGCGACCGTCTTTCTTTCTGCGGATTTACGAGCCACAGACTTTCTGTAAAACATGTCAAGCCAGCTAGAATCGGGAGACTGATGTCCGTGTATGATTCATTACTGCACCGTCTGATATTTCTATATATGTCTTAGATCTGGCGGAACCCAGGGAATAAAATGAATGATGGATTACTAAACCATACTTCACTGACATGATCTCCCAGTAAAAACTAGGCAAGACCCAAAAAAACATCAGAGCTATCTTTAACATCCTGATAAGCCAAAAAAGTCTGTACTTTCGGGATGAGGAATTTCTGCAAGGCAGTTAAAGTGCTGCACATATCTGACAGTCCACCCATGCGGTCAAGCTTAGGTTACAAGTTTAAACCAACAGGGATGCTTGAATGAGTAAACCAGGGCTAGGCAATATGAACACACATTTATATCACTATATTTCCCACCATTAAACTGTAACAATAGGAAAGTATCAGCAATAAATGAACCGTTATTGAAACCACGGTTGTCTTTCTCTGTCACTTCTCCTCTGGTCTGGTTTGACTTCACCACTCATCTTCAATTCCATTGTGCACTTTGGGCTGCAATAACTGCATGTATTTAGCTGTAAAATACATTTTCACTGTTTGCTGTATTTAATAAAGGCATCTTGCTATTCCACATTTAAGCTCTACTCTGCCTGTTGGAGTCTTTTTTCATATTGTTAGAATGATACAAAATCTAAACAATCACAAAGTAGTAAACATGTCATGGTGCTTGAGTTTATAAAGCAAATTAACAGTTACAATCAGTATTAATTAATAGTTACAATTTAATAGTTACAATCAGCATTATGAGTGAAGAAATATCTTAGATCAGTGGGCCTGAAAAATCCTGCCCTGTTTATTGAACTGTTCTAACCAGCTCCAAATTAGGAAAGTCTTGTTAATTACCTGATTAAATGTGATCTAATACCCTGATGTAAATTTCACTTCATATTGCCCCCCCTCCATTATCCATAATACTATATCATTGAATGTATAGTACAAAAAAATCCACCGGCACCTTAAACAGTCCCCCGCTTCCACCGCTGCCTTCTGAACCGCCGGACCCCAGGGAGTCCCTGCGTGAGCCACTAGGGGGCATCCTATATGCAGCGTCAGGTGTGAGGTGGGGACTGTGTCCCGCTGTAAAGGTCATGGCGGTCTCTCCACGTCCTTCACTCCCGCTGTCAGACAGACTCCTCTGAGGACTCGGCCTCCTGACCCTCAGCCCCGCAGGACCAGGTCCTGATCCCACCTCCCCAAACAGCGTTCGGCCAATCGCTCCAGGCGAAGGGGGCTTGATGGCGGCTGTGAGGCGGTTCAGGATAGGTGAGCTCCCGATACCATCCAGGCGGTCCCGACCACCAGAAGGAAGGAACCAGTCAGCACAGGACAGGCATGGGGTGGGAGGAGCGCAGAGACGTTCTTCTATGGATGAGTCGATGCTCTCGAGCTGGAGAAGAGTGGCTTTGACTTGGTCTACATAGATACAGTCAGGACCAGGGGTTCCAACAGCTGGGGATGCACAACCACCAGCCTCCAGTAATACACACTGCATAAAGTGCCTCTGGAAGACACAAGATACAGTAATAATAATGAGCCATTCTAATTTAAAGGGTTTTTTGGTGAGTTTTGAAAAGTTCCAAAAGTTGCAGAATGTGAGAACTGACATAAGCAGCAAGAATTTGAATGATTTGGTTGTTTCAGCAAGTGTACAAGGACCACTGGATTTATGTTCCGCAAAGATATAAAAAAAAACAATTTTAAACATGGGCACAAACGTGGAATACAGGAACCATGGAGGAATGTAGGAAATAACTTGTTGTAATGTCATTTTACGGTAGATTTGTTAGAAACTGGGCAAATTGCACCTATTTGCCATAGCAAATTTCTTTTGGACTGGTCATTGACGTGTTTTGAATTTGATTGGTCATTGGCGGCTACATTGTTTAGCAAGCCAAATGTAACTTTTGGAGACTTTGGCAAATGTAGCCAGGTGTAAGTATACCAATTTTTGAAATGTTTAGATATTTGAGCGCCCCATATGCATGAAATGTCATGTTTCCAAAGAATGTGGTAGTGATGCAGCAAATCAAAATTGGCCAGTGATGTGTTAGACTTCTGCATTAATGTAGAGGCCAGAGGCCAACTTGCCAAACAAATGTAATACAATTTGGTTAAATGTTTAAACGGTTGATAAGCCCACCCTATGATAGGGGGCGCTATCATACACATGGCTGCCTTAGGACACAAATCTTTTACACCATTTCAGGCATGTACGGCTACATGCATGCCAAGTTTTATGTGAATAATTGAAATCTATAATGTTGCTGACCAAAAATATGTGGGAAACAAATGCTGATAAAAACTACGTGACCATGCTTTACTGGAGGGACATTGAATCTTTATACAATAAAAACCATTTAATGTTTTTTTGAAATTGAGGTTGTCATTTTTTACCATTCCTCAGAGGCTTACTTATGATTCATAATTCAGTGGGAGGCACCGAAAAAATAAAGAGAATGACCAGAGCCATGTGCTGAATTGCTGGATTGAAGTAGCAAAGTGAGAGAGCCTGGTGGAAAAGTGGTGAGAGAAAAGAGTGATGGGATTAAGGCCCAAAGTGAGAGGATAAAACGAAAACAGTGTGAGTGAAAGTGTGAAAAAACACTGCCGCAAGGAGAAAATAATACAACGACGCTGGGGGTTCCACACTTCAGCTTGATAGGAATGTCTATCTCCCAGCCAGTAATAAGACTAACAGCAGGGAGAGAGAGCAAAAAAGGGAAGGATATTGGATAAAACAGCATGACATTTCATCAGAAACACACACACACACACACACACACACACACACACACACACACACGCTTAGGAGACCAATGCATTTGGATAAAAAGTTAACACATGTTTGGATGATGGTAAATACAGAGAGTGTGAGCTCAGACACTGACAGCGTATGAAGAGGAAATCTGAAACAGTCTGAAACACTTCCTTCAAATTAAATTACTTCACTGAAATCTATACATTGTTCTCAAATGAAAACACTCCTAAACTGACACACTGCCAAAAGTAACAAAACTGTGCTAATTTTATTCACATGGAAATGAATCAGTTTAGTTGACTCAATTCCTCAGTGTTTAAACATGAAAGTGTTTTTACTGTGCAAATGATATTGCACCAATGTCTTATAATTAAATGGACGATGACCTATAAGAGGTTCAGGTTCATGTCATGGATTACAACTTAAACAAGATTTTGGCAGCATACAGCTAAGTTGCACATATAATAAAATACATTTGACTATTTATGCACCCCTGTATTTAAGTGTGGTTGTACATAAACTACCAAACTTGGATTCTGACACGCTTACAGGAAAGCAGCATGTTGTTAGTAAGAGCCACTCCTCTGTAAGATGAAGACTGACAACTGACACTTTTAAATCAAGGGTCACAGGGTTAAAGTCAACTGACACCAAGCAAGAGCAAATTGATACTGCTGATACTTTACTGAGAAAAGTGTTTTCCTTATTTAGCATTTCCTGAACAGTGCAGAAATCATTGTCCAACAATGGTATGGTACACAATGTAATCTTAACGTAATGTAACTTTAATTAATGCATTTTAATAAAACAAGAAAAAAAAGTGATCGCATATGTGTGAGCATCAATCAAAATGTTCTCAGAAACTTTTTTATGTACGCTGTCCACCACAGGTTTGGGGACACTGAGTTTTCGTGAAGTTTTACATAAATTATAATCATTTTTGTTGCCAGTTTGAAATACACATTAGTAAACCTCAAGTTTTCTTTTGAAAAATGAACCACCTCAAAAGTCCTATTTAAGACTAAAGCTGTAGTTTACAGATTTTATCTTCCTTTCATCACCACCTAAACCACATTTAACCCAACTTTGGGTCAAAAGTGTTTCAGTATGTGTAAAAGAAAACTGTTAATTCATTATTTACACAAAACCTGCACATGACGAAGCTAAATACACCAAAACTATTAGACATTGTATTACAATGTCTTCTTTCCTGAAAGAAACTGTAAAATCATTTCATTAGAGTATTTTTAAAGAATGCAAGGTGTCCCTAAATGGTTGACTGAAAGTGTTTTCAGAATATTTCTATGCTCTCCGTCTGAATGTCTGTGATGTGATGGTCCACTCACCAGGCCCACGATCAGGAGGAAATATCGGGCGTGGGGCTCGCAGTAGCCCAGTCTGGGGGTGTGAGGGCTGGGCTGCGTGCGGCGCTGCAGGAACACCTCTCTCCACACCACCAGCTGACCCACACGCTGCTCTGCTGCCAGGGCCAGGAGGCAGTAGTGCTGGCAGTACAAACACACGTCCAGCAGGTCCTCCTTCGGGAGGTGGTTCGCTATTAGATAACCCTGCAGGGAACAGGACGGTGTAGGTGAATCAGGCAATTCATGCTGTATGAAATATTCCTAACCAGCCGGCCACCAGATGCCCCTACAAGCAGAAGGCTGTAGGTTCAAATCCCAGGACTGGCAGTGGCACCACTGATGTCCACACACACTATTTCACACTATTCACACTGTGTGCTGTGTTCACACATGGCAAAAAAGATTGGAAACCTTTCTGTTCTAGTTTCCTTGATTGACAAACTACTTCACAATATTAACCCTTCGAAATTGAATGTGACGGGGTAACATATTTCACACAATGTCTTGAATAAACATGAATAACTTGAATCAGAGGATCAGTGGGTCACAGCTTCCTGCCCTGGAGGAATTCTACTGAGCCCGCAAAGCCAGGAACATCTGCAGTGAACCAACCTGCACTACTGCCGTCTGGCAAGTGTTACGGAGCCCTGTGTGCTTGCAGAGCAGCCTTTACTCCAGAGCACTGGGCCCAATCCCCCTCTCATAACAGCCCCACAGTGTAACTGAGCACATCACACTCTACACATGGATATCCTTTCACAGTAATTGTACTTCAGTCATCGTACACTCACTCACGCTGACTGTGTGACAATGCAGCCATTATATTCCTCCCAGTACCATAACTGTGATCTATGTGAACCATTATACTGTGCAAATACAGCTAATCATACTCATTATGTTTCTTCTCCCAAAGGACTCTCATCCACTGTACCTGCTCCCTTATACAAACGGACAGTCCACTTCTGTTAGAAGCGTTACCCGTTAGTAAGGCAATAAGATATCCATCCATCCATTTTCTACCCCCCTTTATCCCGCACTCGTGGTCGGGTGGGGTGGGGTGGGGGTGGGGGGGTGGCTGGAGCCTATCCCAGCTGCTACGGGCGAAGGCGGGGTACACCCTGGACAGTCGCCAGCACGTCAAAGGGCAACACACTCACGCACATTCACACTCACAGTCACACCTAGGGGCAATTTAGCGTGCTCAATCAACCTATCCCCAATCACGCATGTTTTTGAATGTGGGAGGAAACCAGAGCTCCCGGAGGAAACCGCAATAAGACATATGCAGTTCTATTTATTTAATCTAAACTTTCTGCAAAGTGCAATTACATCCATGCAATCTTCATGTCCACTCTGATCTTGTATACGTGTTAAGTGTAAAGTTTTGACCCCTATTGTACAGCTTCGTCTCGTGTAAAGTAAATTCCCATATTGCTGCATGCAATTTCTAATTTAAAGAGAAAACAACAGTAGCAGTATAGGTGAAGTTTTAAACCGGGCCTCTAATGTGCCCAGAAAGATAAATAAAGGGTGTTTGAGAAGTTGAGAGGGCATTTGAGCTACAATCACATGCAAAATCTTGAACACTCGTTGTTAACTTGTTCCGATAATTATCTAAATCAAAAACACTCCTAATTAAATATGAAAACAAGTCAGGCCACATTTTATCATTTATTTTCTCCAATTTGTTCAGTTCAGCAAGTAACCAGTCACTGAGCATTAAACATGTGGAGAAGTGATTTTTCTGTCGAGGCTGTATACTTATTTATAACCATAGCATAACAAGTATGCAATAACAAATGTGCAATTTTGCCAGGGATGCACGGATTTATCAATGCAAAACACACTTCCCTGTCTCAGACCCACTTCTGCACTGTGTGTATAAAGCAGACTGGCCATATAGACCATATATTTGCTCTAAATGTACTGGTGTGCACAATAAACAGCAGAATATGATTTTAGCTCATAAAACCAAAGCAATAGTTCACTTAGCAAAACCTTGGTCTCAACACTTTCAAGTCTAATAAACACACTCATAAATCTGAACCATAGGTGTTGTGGATTATTAGCTCTTCGTAAATCCAAAACAACAAACACTCTTTGTGACTATAAAAATACCTTTACGTTACCTCTTGTTGAGTGAAGTATGTTTCCATGATTGTAAATACGAAGTTAAAAGTTTAATGTTTTGGAATCAATTAGAAGATTAAACTGACCATCCAGGTCCGAGAGTCACTGGCTATAGCCGTAGGTTTTAGGACCAAAATTATGATGATCTGATGAGTCCTAACTTAACTTGTTTCTGTTCACAGTCGAAGATGTTGGAACGCTCCTTTAAAGTAACAGAATCATCCTCCTGTCCTCATTCATAATTCAGCCCTTCACTTGTTCAGCAGATGGCTGGCATTTAGACAGGTGAAGTGTTGCTTAGTCTCATCCTTTCCAAAGTGTCTGAATGCAAGCAGTCTGGTGGCTTAAGTGGAAAACCAACTCACCTTGTAAAACAGACAGGAACCCAGGATGACATACAGTCGCCTCATACCACAGGAGTCTTCTGACTAACAGTGATGAAAGAGGAAATAAGAGGAGGAAAAGATCTTAACAATTAATCAACCAAGCAGTTGGCTACAAAAATAACTTTTATTACTGACTCACCATGTCTCCAAAATCTGAGGACTCAAAGTCTGACAGGACAGTGTCCACCTCCACCTGAAAAGTCAAAGAGAGCAGAGACGCCCATCAGCTATAGAGAAAATGGACGTCACACGTGAGGGGGACCATGTGATTATAATAGTGTGATAGCAGATCATAGTTGTCCAACAGACGTTATGTACTTGTGATTTTTAATTTAAGTTTTTTGGTGAAATGTGAACTTTATTTTGTAGAAAGCATTATTATTATAATACACGTTTTTCCATTAAAAGTGAAAATGTTGTTTTCTTTCCCCTTCTAAGTTATACTTTTGGAGATACTTGTTTTTAGAACAAAAAACTAAAGTAGACACCTTATAGGACAGCATTCGAACAACAGCCATCAGTATAACTACATGAGCTACATACTAGATTACCTACATAAACTGCACAGAAATAAGTATTTGGATGCTGGGTGTCATTTATTTGATTAATTTATTTTCACAAATTGTTTGCTTTTACATATTTCTCTTGTATGTTTAGTATACAGAACTGTTGAGCCACATTTGTTGGAGCATTTTGGGAATTATAGAACTTGTACACATGTACAGATTGTTTTTAGCATGTAATCCTCAAACCCCCCCTCTAAATCCCAAACGTATCTAATAGTACAGTCTAGGAATTTTAATGGACTGTATTCGGCTCATTTAAATCCACTAATTCAACTTGGTGTTCATTTCCAACAAAAAAGCAGAGGGCACCTCAAATTATGTACAACATAACATAGCAGAAGAGGATCAGCGCAATCGAAACTAGGGCTGGGAATTGTGGGAACGCTGTGTTAGTCTTGGGCAATGGACGTGCCTTTATGTCTGGTGGCAAAGTGAGCCAGCGTACGGCTGGTAATCCATCAAGAAAGAGCGTCCCGGAGACATCTGGAGGGGAGGGGCCAGAGCCGTCGCTCAAACGAGACGGCTGGATGAGCTGCTGGAAGAACAGGCAGAAGAAATGGTCCAAACGAGGAGTGTTCTCCACCTCACAGAACGCACTACAGAGAGACAGATAAAGAGAGAGAGAGAGAGAGAGAGAGAGAGAGAGAGAGAGAGAATAAATCAGGAGAAACCACACAAGTGCACAAAAACTCTCTCACACACAGCTTTAGAATCAAGGCCAAGCTCAACACAGCAGCTCCATCGAGGCCAAGAGAGCTAAATCTGGCAAAATTAATGTAAAAAAAAAAAAGCCTTAAAGCAATGTAGTCGCTAACACACTGTAGGGGCAAATATAACTAATAAATAATAGAGAATATATGTGCAGTGTGTGTAGCTTTGGAAAAATAGTGGTTGTTGAGTGGTTGGAAATGGTACAACAAAAAGATATACCTGAGTGGAGAGAAAAGATATTTCCCCCTGACATAAGTCTGGATCACACCCTTTCAATATAATACACCACACACACAGTCACAGCCTTTGTTAATTCAATGATATGAAGAGCTTTCCCAAAGTCTGTCCCACACAGAAATAACCTATATAAACACATATGTTTTAATATAGGTTTTGAATATATGTTACATATATAAAATTGACCATTTTCCTATATTATATGTACATATATGCACATATAAGCGTACATATATGCGTACATATATATGTGCATACATGTACCTATATAGGTACATATATGCATGTATTTTCACCTCAATTTTGCCTATATGTGGCATATATACGCATACCTGCAGCATATATATTATCATATATGTGCATATATCCTCATATAGGTTCTTTCCATGTGGGGTACTACAACTATGGCTCTCCAGGAGCTCCTGTTGCAGGAGGATAGCAAATGTAGCCCATGTTCTGGTTTAAAGGGACACAACAGAGCATTAAAACATCATTTGTAGTGTTTGTAACTAGAAACTACAAGCCAAAAGCTGCCTCCTTCTATGAGTGGAAATAATTCAGTACTTAAGGTAGGGGTGTGGAACTCCAGGCCTGGAAGGCGCTGATCCAGCATGTTTTGGTGACTTCCCTGCTCCGAAACTCCAGGTTCACCTCACCAGATAATCGTCAGGTTTAGAGAATGTGTTTGAGGAGGAGAACCATCAAACTGTGCTGGACAGTGCACCCCCAGGATAGGAGCCTGACACCCCTGCCTTGTAGGGTTTTGAGCCACAACCAGCTCTGCCATTTATTTTGCAGCCAATCACAATACTGACAGAATTTCAGTATATCATCTGCTTACCGTACATCAAAGAAAGAAGAAATTACACGTCTACTAGAAAACACTCATTTGATTTCATTCATGATTTAGTTTTAAAGGTTATTTAGGCGCTAAAAATATGTTCTACATGTTTATATGATTAAAACATTATATATTTAATGTTTTAATATAAACAAACATCCACTCTATTGAACTCTGGCAAAAAAAAGAATATGATGGGCATAAGTGGAAAGGTCAGATATCAGACAGGACTGCCTGAAACTAGCACTGGAAATAGTAAAAACAAAGACTTTAAGCTTAAATGTGCACCTTGTGAGTGCTAATATGTTAGTGGAATTAGATGAAACACTGCAAAAGTTAAACTGTAGCCTAAACTGGTTTTAGATTTAGCCTTAGTTTCAAAGGAATGAAAAGAATCACACAGAATTTTCATAAAAAAGCAAAAACAATAAAAAAAACCATGAATAACAATCAGTGTCTAGGTGTCACAGGATCATTGGAGGGTAATCAAAATAACTGGATAGGTGGAAAACTATAGTTGATTGGCGGGGGAAACACTGTGCTTTCTGTTTTCATAGATAACTGTTAGGAAGAAATCTTACACATGCACTCTTAGGAAGGTCTCACCTGTCTAGAGAGCCATACATGACCCTGAGAGTACGCACCACTCCCTCAATTACAGTCTGTAGATGCAGCAATGGCACCCTGTAGGACAGCCAGAGATACAACACACACACACACACACACACACACACACACACACACACACATACACACATACACACACACACATGGAGATTCTTTAAACTGTAAAATGGTTCTTCACACCTCTCTTAAGAATTTTAAATTAAAAGGTATTTTCATTGTTGTTTTTCTCTAGCACTCCATAAAGAACCCTTCTGGAACCTTTAGTTTCACGAGTGCAAAGTCAAGGTCTAAACAGACAGAGAATTAAATACAGCACACCATATACAGAGAGCACTGTCTCTACGGTCCAAGCCTACTAATCTACTCCAACACCTCTGATTCAGCTCATTATTGTGTACAGGGAGGCCACAGGGCGGGATGATGAAAAAAAGGTTTGGTGTTTAATTATAAATCAGCTTTTTTCTAGCTGGATTCAAAACCTGTGTGCTTTGTAACAGTAGTCTTTGATGAGCAGCGCCCCATGACTACCTGTCAGCAGGAAGGCCAATCACCAGCAGGCTGGCTTCCTCTTTCCAGTAACCAACATGCACCAGCTGCTTCCCGAGCAATAGAGATGAACTGCACACAGGGGAAGACAAAACAGAGAGAGGTGTGAATACAAACATACGACACTATGTTAAGCTTATGGATTCTTGTCCCAACTGTTCAAAGCCATTTATCGGATCTGTAAGAGATTTTCTGGTGGCAAATACACAAGATTAAAATAAAGCAAACAAACAAGAAAGCATTAAATAATTATATGAAGTTCTGTGAGTGGGTTACAGGAACACAGGTTCCGTTTCAGATTTCACCTCCAGCCTTTGTTTGGATTTGTGAGACTCTATCAGCAGCTCCTGATTTAATCTACTGAAGTGTCACCTGAGCTGAATAAGGTTTTTGAGGTGTTTGATTGGAACTACAGTGTAACACCAGGCTTCCATGAGGAGGAGACTGGGAATATTTACGCAAAAACACAGTTATTCATAAAATCACTATTCACAGTATTAATATTATTTGTATACATTAAAACATTAGCTTCACAACATCAATTCCTCAGTTGGAACTTGAATACACTTTCCAGTGATACATGGACATGTCATTCAAGTATCACTGGACGGTGTATTCAAGTTCCAGCTGAGGAATTCAATATTTAACTTCCCAGCTAATTATGTTTTAAGTATAATTATAAGACTTTTGCATGATATTGTATGTCATAAATATATCCACCAGTAAAAATCTAGATCAGAATTGGTTTGGTAAAAATTATTCTCTATGCAAATTTCATCTTATCCCAGACTAGACTGTTAAAAATGTATTGGTTGTAACACACAGCTTGGAATGCATTTATTTGGAGAGTCTTAAGTAAAAGGAGCCAATAGGACTTCTGGAAGGACCACAAACGAAGAAAGCCAGTCCTTGTGGAGATGTTTGCATCTGCAGTAGCCAGATCAAACTGGAAAAACAGCTTTTTTTCTATGTAATCTCTCCCAAATGGAACCAAAAATAAATGCAATGTGTCAGTATTTCACATATTGTTTTATTAAAAACATGTGTGATAAATTGATGTGGCTTCTAGTTTCACTACCTGATGCAAGTTTGTGTAAAGTGCAGCTGTTGTGTGTTGCACTACATACACGACAAAGGACTTTTCATCTAAGGCCCCTGGAATACAGAGCTGACCGATTAAAGAAGGGGCAAGAGAAAGAGGGAGAGAGAGAGAAATATGGGGAAAGGTGCCGTTAGGAAAAATAATCTCACTGATCTCACCTGACAATCTGTCCTCCAGTAACGTTCTCCAGCATGTCGCACAGAGTGAGGAAGATGCCTCTCACTCCTTTCAGCTGCGTCGAGGCCTCAGACAGCGGGTACTGGTACAGGATCTCCTGCTGCAGAACACAAAAAAAAGAAACAGACTAAGAGTCAGAATGGATATAATTAAAGAAATCTATTTATTTACAGAAATTATAGAGAAATACGGATTAGTTAAATACAACGACTGCTTAATAAAAGCACCAAAGAGGAATTGCTGCAGGGAGGACACTTTCCTGGTTGCATGAAACATATTTTCCCCTTTCATATAAAGAACAAGACAGTTTTCTCTCGCCCAAGGGAAAACGCTTAAAGGTGTTGCATTAAGTCCCAGCAAAATGCTAAGAGGTTTACAACAGTGGCCCTGGATTTGCTCCAGTAAAGTTCACTGTACCCATGAAAGTGTTCTTTTATAACATGAATTACACACAAAACTAATTAGTAAAACAAACCAACTTTACTTAACTGTCCCGTCAAATTTACTTCAATGAAAATGACTTTTGTGTAAAACGACAGCACATTGTACAGTTCTCCAACGATATAGTACAATTTGTACAGTTTATCCTGTACAACAAATGTGTGTTTATTAATGTTTATAAATAAAGTTTCACAGTTCTATTTGTTGTATGACCTGTTTCTTTCAGAATGCACCCTTCCTAAAATATCTGCTCTATGTAAAAAATAAAGTAGATTACTGCCGTGTTTCCATGTCCTACTACATATTTTGGAAAGACCTTGAACAGCTCTGGGTGCACAATAGGCCTTAAATGGGCTGTACTTTAGTAGTACAGCAGTGCAGAAAAAAACACAAATACAGTAATCAACTGTATTTAGAAATACAATAAAGTATTGTACTTTATAACAAAGTATTGTGAATAAACTGCAATTTGCTGCCAGTAAATGACTGTAATTTTCCACTAAAACACTCACATCACCACTAGTGGATCATTCGTGGTCAAAAAAATGCAACACATGAAAAATACAGAAAATGGGTTCTTTAATTCCCAAACCCAAACAGCTTAGTGAGGCGCCTCAGGCTCCATCAATGGCCTTTGTTTGAGAGGGACACAGCGGACAATGTAAAGCCCCAGTCAGGAACCGCTGAAACATCTTAATTTACAAACAGAAGCCATGGCAAACACACACTGCACGACTTAGTGGTGACTTTGTTGTTGGAAGATAATCTTTGTTGTGGGAGAACTTTTTAAATCGTTAAACCATTGTCATTAGAGCGCTGGAATGTAGTAAAACGGAGGGATACTTTTCCCACAGAAGGGTAGATATGTCCTATAAAGGCAAACCCTGCTCTTATTTAAAATGGTAATAAGCAGAGAATGAATGGAATGAATGGGGAATGCAATAATACTCATGTATTCAGAGAAAAAGAAAGGGTGTGACTTTCCTTTACTGGGCAGTGATTAGCATGCAGGACATGAACACTTTAACCAGACAGCATTCAGCAAACCTGAAGGGGTAGTAGGGCAGTGAGTGTGTGTGTTTGTCTGTGTGTGAGAAATAGAAACAGGAATGTACAAGTGGGGACGAATAGGGTCTCATTGTAAAGTGGCATCAAATAAAACACAAAAGCACCCTTTAAGAGACACACACACACACACACACACACACTCTCACACTTTCACACACTGACACACACACACTGACACACTCACAGACGCACACAAATACACACAAACACACTCAAACACACACGCAAGTATCTCTCACTATATATAAACTTGGACCATTTGTATTTTATATACAATGAGACCCCCCCCACACACTTTTGTCAGATTATATTGCATTAAATT
>JBBMFX010000011.1:2100127-2111567 GCA_037832545.1 Rhabdalestes septentrionalis
GTGTGTGTGTGTGTGTGTGTGTGTGTGTGTGTGTGTGTGTGTGTGTGTGTGTGGGTCTGTGTGTGTGTTTGTATGGGTATGTGTGTGTGTGTGTGTGTGTATGTGTGTGTGTAAAAATATGAAGATAAAGCATGTTTATGCCTCTTTGCATGTGTGCCCACAGAAACAATTTCGGTGTGGTGTGTGTCTTTTAAATGAGACGCTTGATGAAGGTGATGTGTGACCAAATAAAGGAGTAAGTGTGGAATGTATCATGTCTGTCCTTTCTGTCTAGACTGGCTGAAAAGTCTAACTTCATTCACGATGAATATCCAATATTTTCTGAGGAGAAACACATTCATTTACAACATAAAATAACACATACCAGTGCATAGCTCAGTATCACAATGCATTTAAAAAGTCAAAATTCTAAATAGAAACTAAAAGTAGCTTCATTTATTTGAATTCAGAAAGCAAATATTTTATTCAAAATCTGCACCACTGTCAACCAGTACAGGAACACCTCAATTTGCCCATTACACTGAGAAACAAAACCCAGTTGTTCAGACCAGGTTAGATACCCAGGAAATGTTGAGTCACAGGTATGATCTAACCATTAGCATGCTCAGCAATATCAGAACACACTAGGCTACCTTCATCCACAACTTTAATGCTAGAGCATATAGGGGCCTCCAGGATGGCCAGTGGCCAAAATGAGTGGCAGTATCCTTAGGTCTGGATTTAGGGTATTGTGAGAAAGGATGTTTACACACATCTTGTGAATAGTCTTTTCATAAAACATCTGCAGGCACTGAAAAAAACTGACATGTGACAGTAGTCTGCAAAAAATGCATCATAAAACTCAAATCTGGCTGTGGCCTGTAAACAGGCAGGGGTGGAAATCAATCACTTCACGAAGGCCATTGCAAGTTTTATGCCTTCTTACTGTGCAAATGAGCAGTGGGGTTTAAGATCACTGAAATAAACCATTTGAAATCAAATGGATTTGTTCTCTAAAAAGTAAATTACATTAAAAGCACTGTTGTTATTCAAGAACAACTGAATATAAGAACTAATCCTATATGTTTGTAGATTAGAAATGGAAACGAGTTACACTAAAGAAAGTGTTGAGCAGAATCTAACTGAAGTGACCACATATCATACAAGTAATATCAAAGTATGAAGATGGCACTTCGTAAAAGAGCAGCATCAACCACAGCATTGTCTTTAGTTCCGCTCGCCAATGTCGACAGACAACACCCACACACGCTGTTTCCTGTGCTGCACTTCGAATGAAAAAGTAACCACAGGCTAGTCATGTGACCTTGTTCCATCTTCAGTGTTCTGCTCTGTTGTTCCGCACAGCAACAGGAAGTAAACGCTCGTGTGCTCGTGTGAGTTACTGAACGGTAAAATGATGAGGATAGCGAAGAAATAAGTGGAACCAAGCAGGCCAAAGGACAAACGGAGGGCACGGGTTTACAGCAGAGTGATGGAAACACAGAGTGAAAGTCCGATCAGAGCTGGTAAGCTGTGCATGATCATGATTGGAGGGGAACTCAGAGCAGATGGGAGCCTGAGCGTTTTAAACTTCTGTTCAGGAAATGGATAATACATCTATAATGAAATGAATGAACACATTTTGCCCACTTTATACAAACCCACAATTAACTAAGGCTGAGTCACATAGAATATAAGTGGATAACACTTCCTAATGCAATTGTATTTGGATACTTTCTCTGTCTTTTGTAGAAGCCATGCAGCGACATCCTGCAAAAGTAGCCGAGACCACTTATCAAGAGAACTCCCCTCTCCCAGAGTTGCGCCTGGTCCTGCTAGGCCGCAAAGGAACAGGGAAGAGTTCTGCAGGCAACACTATTCTTGGCCTGACTGGGGCGTTTGAAACTGGCAAGCCAACAGAGGAGTGTGTGAAAAGACGGGCGGACACAGCAGGGCATCGTGTTACGGTAGTGGACACCCCAGGATGGGAATGGTATTACTCAAGCAATGCCACCCCAGGTTGGGTGCGAAGAGAGACGATGAGAAGTGTGTTGCTCTGCCCACCTGGACCCCATGCTTTGCTTCTCGTAGTACGGTCCTGTGCTTCGGTGACAGAGGACTATTTTCGACAGATTGAGGAGCACCTGGAGCTTTTGGGGAAGACAGTGTGGGGACATACCATAGTGCTGTTCACACGTGGGGATGAATTAGGCTCCATTCCTATTGAACAGAGAATCCAAAACGGAGGGAAATCCTTCCAGAAGCTGCTTGAAAGGTGCGGCAACCGGTTTCACGTTATAGAGAACAAACGCCGGGGTGACGATGGAACGCAGGTGATGGAGCTGATGAGGAAGATGGAGAAGATGGTGAAGGAAAGAGGGGGAAGACATTATGACTCTGATCCATTGTTGCCCGTCTTGGACGCAGAACGGAAAAGGAGAGCGAGAGAAAGAAGAAAGAAACAAAGACTCATGGAGGCCCAAACACAAAGAGGTGTCATAAAAGCCGTCCTCACAGGTGAGTGCTACAAGCCATAGAGCTGATTTGGTTAAATGTTGAATATCCAAAAAACTTGGGGCAATTGGTGCCCTGGTGGTTTAGGGATTTACCCCAGCGATCGGAAGGCTGTGGGTTCAAATCCCAGGACTGCCAGTGGCAACACTAAGGTCCTTTTGAGCAGAGTACCTCACACACTTCTCCCCAGGTGCTGCATTGCTGGCTGTTCACTTGGTGAATGAGGTAAAGGCAGAGAGTTTCACACTGTCCAAGCTGTGTGCTGTGTATAGATATATATATATAAATGTGTAAGGAAACACAACAAATTAATGATATTGCATGACATCTTTTCCTCAATCCAAACAGTTGATACTCCACAAAATGAAGATCTGGATGAGAGGACTTTGTTTTCCAGGGGTTCACGCCTCCTCCCTGAACTGCGACTCATCCTTCTGGGAGAAAGAGAGACAGGGAAGAGCTCTGCTGGAAATGCGATCCTCGGAAAAGCCAAGAACTTCCAAACAGGGCAGGCCACAGAGGAGTGCTCAAGGCAGCAGGCAGAAGTTTCCGGAAGACTGGTTACAGTGGTGGATGCTCCTGGATGGGAGGGTGGTCCTGATGGAATTACCCCAGAGAGAGTTAGGCGAGAGATAGGTGCTAGTGTGGCGTTGTGTCCTCCTGGTCCCCATGCTCTTCTGTTGACCCTGAGGGTGGATGCCCTGGTCAGAGCTACAGCAGTGAGGGAGCACTTAGAGTTACTTGGTGAAGGAGTATGGAGACATACCATACTGCTGTTCACTAGGGGTGACCAGCTTAGAGAAGGGGTCGCTATTGAGCAACATATTCAAGGTGGAGGCAGAGATCTTCAGTGGGTGATGGAGAAATGTGGCAACAGATATCATGTCATTAGTAGCATCGGCTGGGAAGATCACAAATCTACTGTGCAAGTAACTGACCTTTTAGAGAAGATTGAGAAAATGGTGGCAGGGAATCGCTGTGAGGCGTTCTCCCGACTTGTGCACGAGATTCAGGATCTTGGAAAGCAAAAGAATGAGCGGTTTAACCAGAAACTGAAAGAAATTCAAGAAAAGGTTCAACGGCAAGAAACGGAGCTGAAAAGGATGAGAGAGAGGGAGGTGAAGAGCATTAGGTGGTTTTTTGACAGAAAGAAGGATAAGGGAAAATCACCAGAGAAAACAAGCAAAGAAAGGGAAGCAATGGAAAGAGGGGAAGATGACAGGAAGAGTATCATGGGTGAACTGGAGGAGAGAATGGCGTGGTTAACAGAAGATCGGGAAAAAGAGATTCAGGAGCTGACTCTGGAAAACAAAAGGGTCATAGCAGCTCTAAATCAGGGCTATAGAGAGAAAGAGGAGCTGGCTCTAAATTTAGAGGAGAAAGCAAGAGAGATTGAAGAACTGAAAGAAAAAGTGGATGAACTACAAGTTAAAGGTCTGGATCTTGAACGTGTGAGCATGTTAAAGGAGCAAGAAAGAAAGGAGAGGGAAGGAGAGCTGATGAAATGGAATGAGAGTGTAGAAAAGGAGGTCAATATGCTGAAGAAGGAATTGGATCAGAAAAAAAAGGTGGAAGATGAGCTAAGGAGAAGAGTTGAGGAGAAAGAGCAAGAAATGGCACAGTCAAAACGGATGTATGAGGAAGAGATCCTACATGCAAAGCATGAGGCAAAGCAAGTATTAGCACAGAAGAACACTTTAGAAGAACAGCTTAATGAAAAACAAAAGGAGATGGAAGAGATGAATCTAAAGGCTGACAACAAACTTAGGGAGCAAGAGGAAAAGTGGAGAGAAATTAATGAAAAGAGGGAAAAGGAGATTAATAAACTAAGAGAAATAGTAGAGTTGATGACAAAAGAGATGGAAGGGCTACAGGTAGCTTTCCAGGAACAAGTGAAAACCTTAGAAGTAGAGAGACAAATGCATGAAAACACTGTAGTAAAATACAATGAACTCGTGGATAAACTTCTTGGGAAAGATGCAGAAATTATAGCCATTCAGCAAAGACAAAAGGAGCAAGAGATGGTCAAAAGTGTAGAGACTCAAGCAAAATTGCAGGAAAAGGATGCAGAGATAGACAATTTAACAAAAAGTCTCATGGAGACGGAGCAGGAGATTGAAGTGCTAAAGCAAACCATTGACGCCAAAGTCAAAACCATGGAAAATCTGAAAAATGACACTCAAGCAAAACATTTGGAATTCACCTCTAGAATAAAACTTCTAGAGGATGAGCACAAAGAGCTGGAAGAGTTTTTGAAAAGAGAAAATGTGATTATGAAAGAGGAAATGGAGATCACAAAGAGTCTGTATGAGGAGAACATGAGAAAGAAAGAAAATGACAGACAGAAGATGTTAGAGATGAAGGAAAACCTAATCAACCAGCTAAAGCAACAGAATAAAGACAGGGAGACAGATATTGAATATCTTAAAAAGCAGCTAAGTGAGGGCCAGAACCATGTAACACGATTGCAAAATCAAAATGAATCACTCGTGCAGGAGTCAGAAGGTCTTCTTTTGAACTGTGAAGACTATAAGAGAGACCTCCAGGCTCAGAAAGCTGAAACCCAGAGCAAAAAGAAAGAGATTAAAGACATAATTAACCAATATGAAGAGATGGGCAAACTAAAAGATGCACTGTCTCTAGAGCACATTGAAGAAAAAGAAAAGGAGATTGGTCTGCTGAAACAGACAAATCACACTCAACAAATGGAACTGGAATTCATGAAAGAAAGAGTAGATGAGCTAATTAAAAAGACGGAGGAGATGAAAAAATATTATGAGGAGAGGCTACTGGAAAGAATAGCAGAAATGGATGTTAAGGATGCAGAGAGGGAACGAGTGCTGCATAACAGAGAGCAGGAGCTCAGTGAAGGAGAGCATACTTTGAGGCAAAATGTGCAAGAGCTCGAAAGAAACAAAAAGAACCTGAAGAAGAGAGAGGATGAGTTCAGTCAAAGAGAACAAGAACTAAGAGATGAGAAACACCTGCTGGATAAGAGAGAGCATGAAGTAAGAGAAAAGGAGAACACACTAGACGACCAGACCAGGAGTAACTTGAACTACCATGATGACCTGGAGAGAAGAGAAAATGAGCTGAAGAGAAAAGAGGAAGAATTTTCAGATGCAGAGCAAAAGTTCGAGCACGAGGTTAAGAAGAAATACGAGGAACATGAGGCTGTAGAGAAGATCCTGGAAAGCAAGCAGCAAACACTGAAGGATCTATCAGAAAAGCAGGAAAAGGAAATGGAAAATGTTAGGAGGCAGCTCAAAGAGAGAGATAAAGAACTGCGGAAAATGGACGAGGAGCTTGTTTTGAAACAGCTTAATCTCAGGGAAGAAAGGAAAGCCTTGGAGAACCACAAAGAGAATGTGGAGATCAGGGAGCAGGGATTGAGGAAAAGACAGCAACAGTTAATCGATTCAGAGCAGGCGTATGACAGCAAAATGCAAGAACTTTCTAAAAGTGTTCAGGAACTGGAGAAAGACCGGCAGGACTATGAAAAAAGTGTCGCAGAACTGAAAAACAAGGAATGTGATCTGACGCAAAGACAAAATGAGTTTCAGAAAAAAGATCGGGAGCTGTCACAGAGAGAGCACGACCTTGGACTCAGAACTCAAGAGCTAATGGAAATAAATCAAGAGATTGAGAGGCGTGAACAAAGCCAGGCAATTTCTGCTGAAAAATGGAGAAAAGAAATTGAGGCCATTGAACTGAACTTAGCAAAAAAGGACAAAGAACTAAAAAATACCACAGAAGAGCTTGAGAAAAGAAATCAAGAACTTACAGAGAGAGAGAAAAACACAAGCATAAAGGAACTTGAAATTAACAGGAAATTTGATGAGTTTGAGGCTGTGGGGAAGATGCTGGAAAGCAAGGAGAAGGGGCAGATGACTGAGTTTGAACAGCACAAAAATGAGATAGAACGAATTAGGAAGCAGCTAGAAGAGAAAGAAAAAGAACTGAAGAGAATGGAAGAGGAGCTTGGCATGAAACAAGTAAAGCTTAAAGAAGACTTGGAGAACCTTAAAGAAACTCTAGACTTCAAGGAATCAGAATTGACAAAAAGAGAGCAACTACTAGCAGATTCAGTGCAGATTTGTGATGCCAAGAGACAAGAACTGTCTAAAAATATGCATGAACTTGAAAACACCAAACAGGAAAATGAAAAATGGCAAGCAGAACTAACTGTTAAAGAGTATGACTTGGTACAAAGATTAAATGAGATTGAGAAAAAAGAGCAGGAGCTTTTACAGAGAGAACAAGCCAGTGCACTTGCAGCCCAGGAGCTACATGAAACAAATCGAGAGAAAGAGATATATCAACAACAGTTGTTTATTGAACAGCACAACCAGACAAATGCAAAACTGGAAAAGGATTTAGAAGGTGTTCAACAGGCCTTGGAAATGAGGGAGCAGGAACTGAGCAAGGCAGAACAGGAGCTTCAAAAACGGGAAGAAAATCTTAGAAGTGCAGAAATATATTTGGACAAAAGAGAGGAAATTGTGCAGAAAAGAGAAGAAGAAGTGCAAATTAACAAGCAACAGCATGATGCCGCGTTAAATGATCTGAAGGAAAAACAAGAAAAGACAGAACAAATCATGTCTTCTTTGGAAACAAAACAACATGAGCTTGGTCATTTTGAGAAGGAGCTTAACAACAGAGAGCATAACCTTGAAGCAAAAGAACAGGACCTGGCCAACAGATGTAAAGAGCTTAACATGAAGGAGATCAATATGGAGAAAACCGAATTTAACCTAAACTCAAGAGAAAGTGCTTTCAAGAACAGAGAGCAAGAACTAAATAACCTGAAAGAAATCCTTGAGTCCAAGGAGATAGATTTAGCCAACAGCACAACTGAACTAGAGAACCAGAAACAGGAGCTAAACAATGACGAAAAAGTTGTGAAGACCAAAACAGAGGAGCTGGAAAAGTGGGAGAAATATTTGTACAACACGGAACTTCAAATGCTCAATAATAATCCCAACTCCACATTCCAACCATGGGGGCAAATAGCTGCATATAATGGCGTTATGGATTCTGAAACTGAGCATAGACAAAATGGTAAGGTGGAGAATGGTCAGAATTGTGACATTCTCTCCTCTGAATTGACCAACTGTGAGCTTGAAAACATAACATTGGCATTTCAAACCAAAAGCAAAGCAGCGCTAGAGGCCAAGTTGGAAGAGGAATGTCATGGCCTGAACTGGTGGAAAGAAGACTCTGGTGCTAAAGAGGAAGATGTTGAAGAATTCTTTGAGCCACCCAGTTCTGCCTACTCAATGAGTCAAGGAATCCATTCAGTGCCCCATGAGCTCAGATTAGTGCTGCTAGGGGAGACGCGGTCATCTCACCAGTCAGTCAAACATACCATTATGGGACGAGATGCTGAGATCAGCAACCCCTGGAGGGGAAGTGTTTCTGGCAGGCCTATCATGATTGTAGAGCCAGACGGGATAAAATGGCGGTCCACCAAAAATAAAAAAACGTTGTTCGATCAGGAACTCATACACAACGTGTCCCTGTGCAAACCCGGCCCTCACGCCTTCGTCCTTGTCCTGCCTGCTTACTTAACTTTCACGGGACAGTACAAGAGAGCAGTGGAGCAAACAATGGCAAAGTTGGGGGAGGCTTCATGGAAGCATGCCATTGTTCTGTTTACATGGGGAGAGGCTCTTGGAGAAAGTGGCACACAGCACATAAAGAGGAATGGGGATTTGGAATGGTTGGTGAAGAAATGTGAAGGCCGATTCCATGTGCTGGATAACAGAAGAAGGGATGTGCACGTGGTACAGTTGTTGGATAAGATTTCCAAAATGACAGTAGAAAACCCTGCGTGCTTTTACCAAGCAGAGGGACTCAGGGACTGATGAAGTGAGAAATTTTTCCTCTCAAAGTTAATGACATTTGAATAGATCATGAGATGAATTTCACATATTTGTATAAATAAATGAATAAATACATTTAAAAAGCATTTTTGTTTCTTTTTTGCCTATGTATATAGACACACTTATATTAATGTTATTAGACTTTACAAGAAAAAGCAAATGAACTCTGGGAAATTGTCATTGTTTCTCACAGGAAAACTGCCTCATTCAAAAAATCGATGTTTGAGATACAAGTTATTTTTCTCCTTCTCTTTCTCACTGTTCATTTTCTAATAATCAGCTGCTCTTTGCATTGTCTGAATCTTATGTTATCCTCTAAAGGAACATTTAGCAGCAGATCCTCCATAACCGAAAGTGGAGCCTTTATGTATGGGATTACTTTGTCCAGCACATATCCCAGAAGCTACATTGGACTGAGGTCAGGGGGCCAAGTCAACACCTTGAATTCTTTTTATGTTCACCTAAAAATTCCTTCCTGCAGTGTGGCAGGAGGCATTTTCTTGCTGCAAAAGGACACTGCTACTGACCCTGAAAGAGGTGGCCACGACCCTTATATTCGTTGGTAGCTAAGTCTGCAGACCTGGAACTCCCCACAAGATCTCCCGTGGCCCAGACATCACATTAATTCCCACATGCATTGCTGTAAATACTTTGAATTCAACCCTAAATTAGAAACAGAGGAAAAAGTTGCAGCTTGGCGCCCTCTGCTGGTGTAACTTTGGCAACTGCAATCACTTGTAACTGCTGCAAACAATTGTCTCTCAGGCTGTACAACTACGTGTAGTGTTTAATGCTTATGTGAACAATAAATTGGTTACAGACTTAAATATCGTGTCAATAAACCACAGTGTGTGTTGTGCCAGGTCTGAAATCTCAGTGGCCCTAGAAAAAGAAAAGAAAAAAGCCTTACTCACAAAACTTTCCACATTCAATGAAAAGAACAATGGGCTCAATGAAATGTTTCAAATGATTATTATGTCATCATTTTGTTAGAAATGTAAAATGGTCAGCCACAACATTAAAACCCCCTTTATTGAGTAGGTCCCCCTCAAAACACCAGAACAACTCTGAAACATAAGGGGATGGACTCCACAAGTCCATCAAATTGTAATGGGGCACCAAGTTGATTCTTAACGTATTGTATGGGGTCTCAGAGAGAAACACTTTGTTGTTACTGGCTTGCCCCTCTTCCCATAGAACATCCCAGAGCCATCTCTCCTCCCATACCAGGGTTGGGGAATCTCTGGATTCATGATTCATTAAAAAAAACAGAAAAATATATACATGGCTATTTTTCCCTGAAATAAAATACAATAAAATGATAATAATAAAATTGTTGTGAGGAGACTCTGGGTTGTGTCTGTGTGACAGGGCAGGTCACAGGTAGGGTGAATGCAAGTGGCCCTTCATCAGTTATTGCTGACACAATAGGGCATCAGCAAGGGAATTACTAAGAAGCTGAAAAATCCATCAGAAGAATTTTTAAAGGAGTGCCTTGTTGTTGCTGCAGAGATCCCAGCACATGACAAGTAAAATAAATCTGAAGTGTCAGTTTTTCTCAAAGGACTGTCGCAGAGTGTATATAGCTCAACATATTGAAGAATATTGCAAAAAATGTCCTTTTTTCTCTGGCCTGTGAAATAACAAATATAACAAATACGGCCCAATTAGCCAAGTTGTGCATGTGTTTACTAATGAGTTCGATACAAGAGAGGAATTGCAAAATCATGCATGGCACTACTAAAAGTTTTTGAGCTAATTGTTTTAGTCACTATCAATATTGAACTACTAGTTGAAAAGTTAAGTGTCCTTGCCAGAGATGAAGCCCCCTGCCATGG
This sequence comes from Rhabdalestes septentrionalis, assembly GCA_037832545.1. NCBI lineage: Eukaryota > Metazoa > Chordata > Actinopteri > Characiformes > Alestidae > Rhabdalestes > Rhabdalestes septentrionalis. The sequence goes on from JBBMFX010000011.1 coordinate 2,110,344, forward strand.
CTGGTCTGCAAAAGGGGGTGAAAAATAATGTTGTCCCTATCTGAGTGATTTAGGTGTATGTCGTTGTATCAATTCATTTAAATGAACATTTTATATTTATATAGCATTTCTACTAGCAATGTTGTCACAAAGCAACTTTACAGAATCTAGGTCCGAGGCCCCTAGTACTATAAACATAGGCAACGGATGTGAGGAAAAACTCTTGAAACCTTCAGGAACAAACTTAGCAGGAAACAAGACTCAGAGGGAGAACCCATCCTCCACAATAGAGGAACCCATTCTCCTATGACTAACAATAGAATGCCTTTGTGTACAGACTTCATCACTACAGAACAGATTACCAGTCTATGGCTAACAGAGTAAGTCCAGTTAAGTGTCAGTAGAGGTAGTTTTAGGAGTCTGAGTGAGGAGCAGTTTGAGTATCTCTAGTCCACAGCAACAGGAACAACAGCCTCCACCAAACTTTGAACAGCAGTGCCCTCGGCTATAGGAGGAGTTTGTGGGGAGTGAAAATCAGACAAACCTGTCAAGGCACTTGGGCAATTGACCCAAGAGTCTCAAGATCAGTCATGCTAGGCTGATGAGCAGCAGATCGTCTTGGAAAAATGGTCCAAAAACGTTCTGTTTATATTTACAGGGAATAATTTATATTTATATTTATATTTGTGCAGGTTGTGAATCTGGCATACCTCATAGCAGCCTAGCTAGAGAGAGGGGTATGTAAGACACAAGGACACCCTGGTACCACCCAAAGTGGTGGAACATAGAGAGGTGGGATGACAGCACCAGCATTCCAGTTTAATAAAATTCTCTGAGCCCACAACCTCCCACCTCTATTCCCTTAGTCAGGGTCAGAATGTTTATTTATTTATTTATTGGTCAGACCGACTCATGAGCAAATTAGAGGCCTGACTGACACTGGGCTGGCTTAACCAACTTTTTAAACAGCACCCCCCCTATCGCTTCAGTCCCTGTGTCTGTGTGATGCATTCACCAAAAAAAATCAGCAAAGGAGTTCCTGACCACTGGTCCATGAAACACTCATCTGCGGCCCAATGGTTCTTTTCTTTACTGCCACGGGGATGGTCCAGTGATCAAATCTTCGGGAATGGTGTTAGAGGCAGCTTTTCTGTAATTATTTATTAACATCTACAGACATGAAATCTCTCTCTCTCTCTCTCTCTCTCTCTCTCTCTCTCTCTCTCTCTCTCTCTCTCTCTCTCT
>JBBMFX010000011.1:2129385-2163224 GCA_037832545.1 Rhabdalestes septentrionalis
TGATGATGATGATGATGATGATGATGGTGATGATGATGATGATGATGATGATGATGATGATGATGATGATGATGGTGATGGTGATGATGATGATGGTTATGATGATGATGATGATGATGATGAGCTTAGTAAGAGAGCAATTCACAACAAAAGAGGATCAATAAGCCCCAGCTTTTTCTTGCCTATGTAGCCAATTCAAGTTTATTTACATTGCTTCTTATCATATAAATCGTTCTTTAATATGCTTTACAGGAATAGAGTTTTTTTTTTTTTAAAGAAACAAAAGAACACATAAACAATTGATAAAAGAAGACTGAAAGTGTATTAGGGCATATATTTAAAAGGAGGCATGGGAGAACAGTGCAGTTTTAGCACATTTTTAAACTACAGTTGGAGCAGATCTGATACTGATGGCATTTGGTTGGACAGCATAAATACAAATTAAGCGTGATTAGTTTCACCACTACCTGAACAGCTCCAAAAGAACTAAGAGACCCACCATAAATATAAACATCAGACATATCAGAGATGTGTTTAGGGGCCAAACCATTGAGTGACATGTCCACAATTACTAATGCTTTGAAATCAGTTCTGGATTGGTTGGGATTGAAAATAAGTGTTGTAAGCCTGAAACATCTTATGTCGAGACCATTGTAACTCAAGTCCTGCCTGTAGAAGTATCTGTACCAGCACTACCAGACATCACAAAAGTTTTGTCCCACAAGCCATTAGATTCCTGAAATCAGAGCCTGCACATAACATCAGGGTTCTGAACAGGGTCTGACCTCATAAAGAGACTGCTAAGAAATGCACATGACATTTCTGTAGCTATCCCACTTTGTCTGTTTTTTTAATACTATTTGCTTTGTATACTTTTTGCTTCAGAGAACGCTATTTCAACCCTCTGTGTACTCTGTGTACAGTTCCTGATTGTTGTGTGATTCATTTAAGGTTGAGCAGAAGTCTTAAGGTTAGAAGTTAGGGACCTATTGTCTCCAAAACATACATGTTGGAAGCAACTTTATGAATAGTATGGTCAAAAGGTCTTTGGTCAGTCAGGAGAACAACATGTGTTTTTCCTTCTGCTGTTTTGTGCTGCAATTAGCAAGGACATTCTGACGCCGGTTTCTAAGGCCTAGTCATAACATTGTCAGCCTCTGAAACCTTGTTTCATGGACAACCTTCTCTTCTCACTCAATTAATGTAGGCTAAAGGTGAAACCTAGGGGAGGTGACGTGCATTAAAGCTTCATAGGACTTTATTATAAAAACTGTAATTCAGAACAGAAGAGCAGAGACGACTTCAGAAGCTCTCAGGAGCCTCTGAATGCGATCCCTCCACATTTGCAATGGTGTAATAAACTTTTCTGATTTTTCTTGAGCAAGGCAATCCTTTGTAATTTTTGGCTGGGTGTTCTCACCTATGTGAGCAGATTGCGCCGACATGGTTAAAGGTTTAAAAGAAGCTGGAGGAAAATAATGCCGTTTTTAGCAGCTTTTTAAAGCTAAATGGACCTGAAAATTGGAGTAATGTGATCTCTTTCCTTGGTTAATGTTAGAACCCTGGTAGCAGCATTTTGAATGAGCTAGAGCTTTCTAATGGACTTTTTGTGAATCCCAGTGATGGGAGCGTTGTCATAGCCAAAATTTCTGAGTCTTGTTTGGACAAACTGTCTTACTTTGGCAATGTTTTTAAGGTGTCAACACCCTTTGCTTTATTACAGCTTTGATGTTATTCTTAAAACTAAGGTCTCCATTTTTACATGTGCGGATGTCTGAAGTTCTGTAGATTCCACGTGGGCACTAAGAATTGATCTTCCCAACAAGATAATCTCTATATCATCCCAATTTAATTAGAAAATGTTTTCATACATCCAGTTTTGTATTTATCAATGCACAGATCTTAGTGGATCTAAGTGACTTGGTGAGAGAACTAAGTAGATCTGCATAGTTGTGATAGGTCACATCATTCTCATTTGACTCAGAGGAAGCAGGTTGAACAGGATAGGTGCAAAAATGGACCCCTGACCCAATTCAAATGAGCTGATCGAGACAAAATAACCCTGGCCTACCAAGTATGACCTAAGCTAATTAAGTACTGTACCTCAGTTTTCAAGTCTGTCTAGGAGCATTTGATGGTTCAAAGTATCAAAGGCTGCACTCGGATGTAACAGCACCTGTAAAGTTATTTTGCCTGCATCTGTATTTACGTAACAATAATTCAGTACCTTAACAAGAGCAGTTTTATGATGGAAACCTGATTGAGTTATCAAAGAACAAAATGTGTCTAGGTAGTTACTGATCTGATTACAAACTATATTCTCCATAATCTTGCCTACAAAGGGAAGATTAGAGACTGGCCCATAACTGCTAAGTTTCATAAAAGGAGTTTTCAGTAGCGATGATTTCGGTGAGCCATTCACACTATGCAACAGGTCTCGCGCTAAGCTATTATATTCACTTTTAAATAGGCTTGCAGGTAGAATGCCCAGGGAGTGTGTAGATGGTTTACGATTAGCAGTGTTCAGGATCATCTTTAGGATCAAAGTTGGACATGATAGGCAAGTTATTTCTGTGGGTAGACAAGTTACTTGAGTAAGTTGACTCAAAGTTCTGTCGAATATTTTCACTTTTGTATTAAAAAATGAAACAATTTTGATGCATTTTAAAATTGTAAGGAACTCTAGGTGAAACTGCTCCTGAGGATTTGTTCGCTTCTCTGCTGTGACAAAGAATAGGAGTGTTCTTGGTGTTCCTGTTAGCAATATTAGAGAAATGTGCCCATTTTGCTCTACCCAACTCAAGGTTATATCTATGGAGTCTCTCTTTGAAAATGTCAAAGTCATCTTGAAGTTTAGTTGCCTCCAAAGGCATTCTACTCTCCTGCTTTCTCTCTTCTGAATTGTCAACACTGAGAAATTTCTCCACAGTGCTTTCTGTTCAATAGCATCAAGGACCCTGAGCATTTTAGAGTAAAATGATTAAGACATTCGTCTACAGAATAAGCTCATGTGGCTGCAGTCATATATGGCTTCCATAACGACAGCCCTGGTATTTTCTTTAATGTACATCTTTTTGATAGTCCTAGAGTCAGTTTGGATGATGGGAGAAATTAATGCATCAAAGAAAACACAATGATGATCTGATAGAACGTTGTAAAATGTTCACAGGGACAACACTGATTACCAAGTCCAGTGGGTGACCTGAGATTGTGAAAGCAATATGGAAGCAATTTCTTTGGCGGTGCTGTCACTCAAAAAGTCAGTGTGGATATTAAAATCTCCCGCTATGTTAAAAGAGTTAAAATCAGTGGAAAAAATCTATGACAGCATTTCAAAAAATCCGCCAACGAAGTTAGGGCCGCACTTCGGTGGCCTGTAGATGATTACAAGAAGAATTCTCATAGAGCACTTTGTAACAATACACAGATTTTCAAAAGAACTAAATTCGCCCAATAACAACTGCTTGCACTGAAATGTATCTCTACATACCACACTTACATCCCCAACTTGCCTGCCAACATAAAAGACTTTAAAAAAGATAAAGTTTCGAGGAGCTTTTTTATTAGTAACTGATCCACAGCAGCTGTCATCTAACCAAGTTTCTGTCCCTGGCTGCCCACTGTTTCATCGGTTAAATGCAGAGAAGAATTTCACATTGTTCACATTGTGTTCTGAGCTGGTATGTTCATGTGTAACTATATAAGGGCCACATATCTTATCTGAATTTTCACAATATATCTGGCGTCGCCTATAATGGTCTGATGGTGTCTACAGTGAATTTAAATAATTAATCATTAAATTTGTTATGAATATTACAAGAAACATTAGGCCTCCTGCGCTGTATGCCATGCACAGCACATGACATGGACTTAAGACTTGTCTGCACTGATTTGGGTGTTCACTTCAGGACCATGGTGTCTAGACTTACACTATATGAACAAAAGTATTTGGACCTGTTTTTCAGGGCTTGGGCTAGGCCCATACTTCAACACATCAATGCTTCAACACACCACCTTTTGGACAATATAAACATTTGGTCCATGCCAGTTTGGGAAGTGATTCCAGCATGACTGTGCTCCAGTGCACAAAGCAAGCTCCACAAAGACATGGCTGGATGAGTTCAGCGTGGAAGAACTTAAAGTCTACGTATTTGAATATAATGCCATTAAACTCCCTGTTGGTGTAATGGTCAGGCATCCCAATACATTTGTTCATTTAGTGTACTTGTTGCTTACAACTCGGCGGCTTGTTCCATCCTCTGGTGTCTGGACACTTTTGGTCATATTTGTATAATATCATGCTTTATGCAAACCCAAGGCTATTTTTTTCAACACATAACAAGAAATTTAAACAGAAAATTCAATCATAATTTTTAATAGAAAGTGCAGTGAGAGGCTACAATAAAGAAAGAACATTTCTGAAATTTGGGGAACATGGAACATTTTTGCTACACAAATTCCCATCCCTGTTTTCTGTAATATACGCATCCTTTACCATATTACCCCTCTCAACCACCCACTGACATCACACACAAAGACACAGAAATCATACACCTTACAACTCCTGGCATGAAACATAAATTCTTTATAATGTTTGCTAGATAAAGGGCTCTCTGCAGGGGGTAAAGAATCCGAATAGCAGGCAGAGAGCCGCCACCATGCAAATAATTCCTGTCCATTTACAATGCTTTTATCAAAGAACGGGGTCGTGGAGGTGTGAGGACAAAAAGCACCTCTCCTCGTCTCAGATGCTTCTTGATGGACGAATGAACCCACCTAAAGGCTTTTATGTGCACACAACATGCACACACAGACAGGCACACATGCACACACGCACATGCACACACGCACAAACACAAATGCACACACACAGCTCCCTCAAGTCTCGGAATAAAAACCTCATAACAAGAACCCAATTCTGATAAGCAGAGGAATCTATCAGGAGAGGCTGAGAGCAGGAAATTGGAAGGTGAAAAAGACAGAGTGTTTTAGTACCTCCTGAACTGTTCTAAATGTTCTTGAGGTCCTTGGATGGATTCTTTCAATACAGCGATGGCTGCAGAAGCAGACTGAATATCTGCACTTAACCTTGAAATAAAAATCTGTCAGCGGGACCATCGCCTTGAAGTCACAATTTGTTGAAAATGTGCGATTGACAGGAGACCAAAATATAGATTTTCACTTTACTTTGACTTTAGGAGGCTACTGCAGTGGAAAGCCATATTTTTCACTTTCATTTACTGCAGTTACCCTTGATGTATTCCATGAAACCTTGCATTTGTATTACTAATGCTGTGGTGTGTGTTGTAAGGTGCCTGCTTCAAACAAAAGAATGGCTTTCACACCAAATGCTCTTTCTTCTTCAGTTGTCCTCCCAGATGATGCATTCTGACGCTCTGACGCGTGTGCTCTTCTTCTCTGGGTTATTCTTCAGCCTCCGGAGAACAGGGGTGCTGCCACTTTCTGCTTGCCAGGGAGGCGAGTTGGAGTCTGGGGCTGCAGGAGGCGGGTCTAGGAGGAAGGAAGAACAGTGGACACTATAAACCAGTTGTGCTAAATTACAAATCAGAAAAAGCAAACTTATCCCAATCCTTACCCCAATCATGCTACTGCAGTACCTCGATTAATGGGTTCATTTTAATCTGTCTGAAGGTTTGAACTAGGGATGTCCCGATCCGATCACGTGATCGGAAATCGGGCCCAATCACGTGGTTTCAGACTCTATGGGAATCAGACCTTACCCGATCAGGACTCGGGTATGCGATGTTGTATCAGGTTCGTCTCGACCCCGCAGTCACTCGCCAGAGTACTGAGACTCTTACCCAGGACTCGCGTGAGTGACTGAGTGGCAGGCGGCAGGTGCCCAGCGCGCTGCTGTTCGCCGTGTCTCTGATCACAAGAACACCTGTGGGTGATTATTGAAGGGAATTGGGGATCATTGTCTGTGTTGTGTAATTGGAGGAGTGCGTAGACGAGTCAGCTCACGCTGCAGGAGAGTTTGAGAGGAGAGAAAAAAAGTCTCGTGACGACACAAAGGCACAGGACATCACAGCCAAGATAGCACAAATGATCGCAGTGAGTGACCTGCCATTCGCCTCAGTATATAGTATATAGAAGTATCGGATCGGGACTCGGTATCGGTAGATACTCAAAATCAAATGACTCGGACTCGGACTCGGACTTGAGGGCAAAAAAACCTGATCGGGACATCTCTAGTTTGAACTGACTGTCATTTCACATTCTGTATCGACTGATTCAATAAAGAATGCTCTTTTTCGTTGTCATAAAATTAGACATAGCAAAACAGTATGTTTCTTCTAAAAGAAAAAGAAAAAACAAGACAGGACAAACAACTTGTCATCAAATGCAAGAAATCATAAATGACAAAAATACATTCAAATCAAATCACAAATCATAAATCTCTTAAATACATTAAATCATGGAACATTCTACTTCTTATAAACAGTGTGGTATTGATTGAATCTAAGCTTTCAGCAGAACAGTTCTATATGTCTTATAAGTAGTCTTGATTAATTATTATTAAATTAATATTACATCATGGTGTCATGTAATATTAATTGAATAATAATGAATTAAGAGTGAGAACACTTAACTATTTCTCATTAAATTAATATTGAATTACACCACGATTTTATCTCCATCCTCTTCTGGACTTTCCCAGGGTCGTTGTTTTCCCTGCTCTGACATCCTAATGACTTACTGATGAGTTAAACTGAGTGTGGTAGAATAATGGTAACATTAAACAATACATTGAGGACTAATATTACTATTAAACAAATATTATGCATGACAGCAGAGGCTGAAGCATACAGAAAAAACTGTGTGGAATACCAACATATCTTGGCTGATTGATTACACCTTGAGGGAGTGGGCAGTAGAGTAAATTGTGAATGTGTTTTGCTGCCTTTAAACATTACTTATCAGTGAAAAATCATATTAATATTAATAATATTAGCCAATAAAATAATCATTCATTTCCATTTTCCACAACTCCTATTTATTATTAAGAGAAAATGCTCAGCCATCTCTGACCCTCTCCCAAATAAAACATCTCACTGAGAAATATATCACAGGCTAAAAAATTCATTAGAATTCCCAATTATTTTAAATCTACGTCATCAAAGGCTGGTCCAATCAATCGGATCCCTTTAATACAACCGAGTAAGGCAGCCTTCAGTCTAGCACTACCCGTGTATCTTTAGGGTGTAGAGTCGCTCATAATTCAAGATAGACTGTAGGCTGAAATGAACCGGCTTTAAGTGAGACGTTTCTATCTCGTAGGATAGCATTTCATTATAAACACATGAACAGGTCGTTCACAAAATAGAGCCTAATATTCCCCTCACAGCCATATTTTAGATACCAGACACCACTCCAACTATCTTCTGATGACATGACAAAATGGCCTTGTCTGACCAATCCATTGTGCACTTTGTATTATAAACAATGAGACTTATCTTCTGCAGTCTAGCCTATAAATGCATCTATAGGACCAGACTGTTGATGCACAGAGAAATGACCTAAAAGGAATGCTAGTCTAGGGAAGAAATCTAAACATATTCCCAAAAATGGAATTAGAAATGCGGATGTGTATTGTGTTTTCAGGCAATAATATCCCGTTCTCTGCCTTCTTGTCCAACACCAGTGCCCGACCCCATAAATGCTTTACAGAATGAAAGGGCACAAATTCTCACAGAAAATCTTGTGGAAGCTATTATAGCTGCATAGGAGGACCAACTCCATATTAAAGTGTATGGAATTTAATCAAATGTCCTGTTGGTGTAATGATCATGTGTTCTGATTCTTTTGTCCATATAGTGTATGTAATTAACTCTTGAGACTCATATTACCATTATAAGGCTCAAGTCATGCACCTAATATGACTTTACTGAAGAAGGCATCCTGACTGGCTTGTGAGAGTCAGGACTTGCCTGCATTGACTTGCCTGCACTGGAATTTTACTCAGGTTCACACTGTAAAACACTTTACCCTGAGGTTTTGGTGCCGCAGTTGGAGGAGCTCCTTTCTCGTCCCCTATCGCCCGCCTCCGTCTCTGTAAGACAAGCTGAAGCTCTGCTTCCCCGACATTTCGACTAATCCGCTTCCGGGACATCACCCTTCTGTGCCCTGGTCTTTTAATGGAATCCTGAAAGAAAATCCACCGTTCGCATCATTTCTGCAACCCTCCTCTCAAATTATGGACGTCTCAGTTGAGGTTTAATACTGATGTGTCTTCAAGTCCACTTCCAAGAACTGGTTTTATTTAATCAGACATGAAAAGCAGATCATATTTTTGGTCAAATTGTACCTCTCAGAAATGACATAATTCCTGGCTCATGTTTATTTAATGTCAGAAAGCCTTGATACTGCCTTAAATACAGCTTGAACTTTGCTTGACCTCAATTCAGCAGGTTTTGGCAGAATTGGGGATTCTCCAGAAATACATAGCAGAGAAGGCATCAAGCTGTTAGAGTACATTTTTTGTATTATTTAAACTTATTATAAAAACTTACTTCATAATAAAAACAGCTCAAATGGAGACCTTACTGTAATTAAATTTTTTGCAGTCAACTGCAGTTCACAACACCCATAAATGTTTACCAGCATTCCTTGTAACTCAAGCACAGCCGATTTCCTCTTCTCACTTCTTTGGTCCTGTGATAGGAAATGTCTGATTTAGTTCCTGAGTGATGCAACAAGGCTATGTCAACAGCTGTCAGGATTTATAATGACTGTCGAGTTAGTACACACTGTTCCTAATCTAGATTACTTGTACATTTTTTTGGCAAAAAATGGCCACAGTTTAAATTTAAATTCAATGTTCTTGTTCCATTTTTGTACATTTTGAGGGTGAAAGATCATCAATTGAAACCAGTAAAAGCCAAGACTCTGGAGACATTTAAAGTGAAAGAAAAAAACCTATAAATTCCACAAAACCACAAAATTAGAGCTAAGGTGAGTGAGCTCAAAGCAAAATAAGGGTCATTTATTTTTATTACTGTTATTTTAACTCTACTAGCTTTGGAGCTATGGGTGACTGATTTTATACGCATTAACAACATCAGCAAACACTTACCTTCCATGCACTGTCTTCCTCCAAGCCAGCCTGTAAATTGACAGAAAATTACATTATTTGATCCTCCTCATATTATCCTGAGCAATCATAATGCAAAAACTTTAACGCCTTTAAGGTGAATTAGGGGTTAAATTGATTTAGGATGAAAAATTTAAATACTTCATTCAACAATCTGGAAATCACTCTTCCTGCCATAGACCAAGGAATGCAATGATAGAGAGGCTAATTATCCAGCTATATGGACAAAACTATTGGGATGCACTTCTTAATTACTGAATTCAGGACGTGGGGGGGTCCTAAATCCAATAACTACCAGGACTCTGTGCCGGTCCTGCTTCCAAATTTGTGGAATGCTTTCTATTTCAGCAGGACTGTGTCCCAGTGCATAAAGCAGCTCTATAAAGACGTGCTGGAGGAGTTCAGTGTGGAAGAACTTGACTGGTCCACACAGAGTCCTGACCTCAACCCCATCCAGCACCTTTGGGATGAACAGAGATTTTGATCCAGACCTTCTCAACCAACATCAGTGTCTGACCTCATAAATGCTACAGAATGAACGGACATAAATTCCCTCCGAAACTCCAAAATCTTGTGGAAAATCTTACAAGAAAAGTTACATTTCATCAGAATCAGAATCAGAAAACGTTATTTATCCCGGAGGAAATTGTTTAAAATGAAAATGAATATGAATCCAGCTGATAAAGCTGATGTGTTGAAAATTCTTGCTGGTGCAACGGTCAGGCATCAGGCATTTAGCTCTATAGCGTATATAAGTTGTAAGATGCAATGGGGATCTAAGGGGTTCACCTGTGGGGACTTCTGGGTGGGTTTCAGAATAATGCCTTTTTTAATTCTCTCCATCATTTCATCCACTGCCCTGGATTTCACATCCACTGACAGAGCAGGTTCTGCAACGGTAAAAGGACAGGCACCGTTCAAGTGTAAAATAAGTCTAAAATGTATCACTGTTGTATAATAATTTATAATAATGTTTAGACACTCTCACTCTTAGGACCAGTCGTAGTGTTTTCTTTCTTTCTATTTCTCAAAGCGTCCAGTGGGCTAGAGGGATACACCAATTCATTTATCATCTCAGTAATCTTTTACATGGGTATAGTATTGCCTTGTGATTATATTTATGTGTATGATAATAAAGCTGATAATCAGTAGACTGATCATACTCAGCAGGAGTTGCATAGTGGACAGGAGGGGGAGGTGGTGGTGGAGGTGGAGGTGGAGGAGGAGGAGGAGGAGGAGGTGGAGGAGGAGGCAGAGTGGCACTGCCCCGTTTTGACTGGAGAGATTCCTGTGGAGGAGCCTCTTTCTGTCCATCCTGAAGCTTTTTAACTGATGGAGAAGCAAGTATATCACAAGTATTTCATAAGTATAAGTATATGAATTTTGTTTTTACATGTTAATCTAAACCCAAATGAATGCATGTTCATACTCCAATCCTGATGGTGTGTTCTGCTTCAGCTACTAGAACATCCTGTAATGTTCAAATAAATCAATTACAGGTTGTTGCTCCTGCTGTTCTCTTAAACAGGCATGTGAAGTAAAGGCAGTAACAGCAAAAGTGAGATGTTCACTTAATAAGCTGACTGGTAAACAGCCATTAACCTTCAAGCAGAAGTTAGATTTATTTTTTGTAGGGGGAAAAATAATAGCATAAATGCCCTGATCAGTGGCATTTAGAAATAAAGTTAAGTATGGCAGTTGTATGATACACCATGTGTACTGAAAATAGCCAGTAACTCACTGACGGCCTATTATGGTAATTAATAATATTTTTACAGCGCTAATAAACTAAAAATGTCCTTTAAATTGACCACTACCACACTATGGCTTTTAAGTAGTCCAGGTACAGTATTGTGCAAAAGTTTTGGGCCACCCCTCATTTCTTTATATTTTGCTTTATATCACCTTGTTATTCCAGATGTCGTATGTTGTTAAAAAAATTAAAAAAACACTCAAAAACTTTGAGGGGCTCTCAAAACCCGGAGACCTGTTCCTTAAGGTTACACCGAAAATGTGAGAAATTCTGGCTATTTGGAAGCAAATTATGATATGAATGACATGACTGTACTTTAGTCATGATTAGATGTTTAGATAATATGAGCTGTGGTATTGAAATGATAGTGTCAGTAAATAAAAAATTTTAAATTCAAAAATCTAAATTTGTCAGCTGGATTCACCTTCCTCCTGCAGTGCTACAACAGTCCTTTGTGAATCTCTCAGCTGGTTCTCCATCTTCATCCGTTCTTTCTCACTGGTCTCAAACTGGACTCTGACCAATTGCAGCTCTGCGAGGGCATGAAACTCCTCCAAAGCTGACTGAGACTGACTCCTCTACAGGAGAGAACCACAAAACAGATGATTGGTCAAGGAATTTCGGTGGTAAGAGTGTCAAGCAATGAATTAGCAATAAATAGAAGGCAATATTTCACTTGGTGGCAATGAATAGAGAAGAAATACTCTCCTTATGACCTTTACTTACGCCCATTGCATACACACATACACATTTACACACCTGTTGTTGATGATGGAGTCGTATCTCCTCTAGAGCTTTGCTGATTTGAGCCACCTGCTCCAAGGCCTGCTGAAGCTGTGTATCCTTCTCTGTGTTCTGCACAATGGCCATACTCTGCCTGTGGTTCTCCCTCTGCTTCACCAGCACCTACAGACACACATTTACACCTATCAAGCAACTCAGCGCATCATTACAGTTGCTTAAATTTAAAGAATTCGATTTTTCCAAATGTACTCCATCAGTCAAGACACATTTAGCATCCGTTTTTTATTTTATATATAATAATCGCCTGCTCGCTTCAGACCACATCTGAAATAGACTTGCTTATGTGGTTTCTGGGCATGTATAATAAACTGTTCTTAAATTGAAAAAAATATAAATTAACGAAAAAAAATATGTCATACAGTGTAAGAAACCACACGAGCAAGTCAGTTTGATATTACATAACTACTGGGCATGGCCTGGTGAGTCAGGATTGTGATGATTTAGTTTGTAGTTAGTATTAGAAAGATTAAGAAACATTTTATTACTTGTCCAATTGTGTCCAAACTTTGGTCTGAGGTTAACGCATGTTTGTTTTTTATTTTGTCTTCTTAATGACACATCAAATGTCAACAAAATACTGGTTTACTCCTGGGAAGAATCTTTTTATTTTACTAACATTATTCATCTAGAACTCATGACTGCAAGACTGAACAGAGCTCAACTGGAAACTGTAAATGCCTGGGAAAGCTTTCTATCTAAAATTCTTTAATAGAGAAGAGATTGTAAATAAACGAATTACAATATATAGTCTGCATAAGGTGAGAACGTTTTCTGAATTGCCTGCTACATCATTGTATTTTTATTTATGAAACTCAATAAAAACGTTTGAAAAAAATAAATATTCCATTACTTGTTAGCTACATCAGCCTCTTAGCAAAATAAAGCAAAGGTCCGATACTAAACATGTGTTATTGATCAACTATGGAGGAGGTCACCCACCACATTACTTGACACAATGTTACTGGTTGAAAGGGCAGTGGAGATACGAAGGATATACCATAAAGGATCAAAGGCAATGGTAAATTCTGAGCAAAGAAAATACACGTAAGTAGGGGAGGCAGGCCAATTACCTAAATATATGGTTTTAAAAAATGAAGAACAGGTGAGATTTTATGGGATACTGATGGGACCAGGCTAACAAATAAGTAACTTTGGGAAGAAACAATAGGAGGAATAGAAAATGTATGAATGTCTGTTGTCTAATGTATGAGGACTGTGCGAAAGACTGAGCAGTTTGTGTAACAAAAAACAGTTTCATGATACATTTTGATGTTTAAAATGCACAAAGATCCCTTAAGTAACTGCCAATGAAAATGTCGCTTTAAGCTACATCGCCTACAGCTCCTTTCTTGGTCTTCTACACACAGACATATATAGTGTTAGCTATGTTTGGCTGTATTTGTATAACTAATAACTTCAATATCCTGCATTGACTTCAGTAAAAAATCATTCGAAAATACAAATGTACCTCAGAACATTACATTCTCATTCAATCACTGCAACAATCCACCCCTGTGGTAGGAAAGGCTGTAACAATAATTTTCTGCATTTTAAACCAAAAACTTGTTTTTTGAGTAAGTAGAACACTTCTGTGCTATTGTTGTCACAGAAGAATATGTACTATTGTTGTCACACAAAGAAACACTGAGTTATACAGATTGAGGAACAGTTTTATAACTGTTCTTGGTCTCGTCTACTTGATTGTGTATATTTGACTTTGCTGAAAACTGGTCTTTGACTCAATGAGCCAGTCTCTTTTTGTGAATATGTATGGATCTCTCTGTTTGTGGTCTCTGTTTCTCAGAGTGAGTATCTCAGAGAAATATAACCCTGTCAGAAAACAATTTCCAGAGCATAAAAAAAAAAAAAAGCATAAATAAATTACTTTTACACTTTCTAGCCAGTGATAGGAAATTCGTACCCAGAATAACTGTCAAGATTTACATTTACTTGACATTTTTAACCTGTCATTGATAGCCGGCTGGGCTGCTTAATTATGTAATTAAACAAGCGCCTGTATGGTTTATTTGATCAAAAAAGGCCAGAAAGAAACACCCATGACATTAAAACACTGAACTCCACCCTCAAGAATCACATGCTCCACTTATAACGAACTCTTTCAGTGATTCAGAGGAAAAGAGGGAAGTGCGAGAAGATCCTGGAAGTGAATCTTTGATGGGTTGTGGATCACGGTGCCTTTCACTTCTTACATACATGAACAGCTCTCAGTTCAAGAGCTGCAGCCCTCAGCCCCTCCCACTGTATCACAATTAGAGAGGAAGAGCACAGTTTTGACAAGCGAACGGTTGCAGCTCTTTGTGCACAGACAAGCCTGTATTTGCTTCCTGTTTGATTTAGGCCATCATTAGGCTCTTTGTGGCAAAAAAAAAACCTGTAAGAAAATGAATGTGTTTTGAAAACAGAGGAAAACAGATAAATGGATGGGGCCTGTGATAAAGAGCCTCATTCAAACTGTTTGGTGTGTGGCTTGCTATAGAGAATTAGACTGAGTGGGGTGGGAACAGTAGGGGTCTCTTTCACAGGTGAAGACCGCCTGCGGGGTCCCCATTATGCCATCTGCAAATGGTGAACAATATCGACAAAGGCGACAATGATGGTGGCGGACATAAAGTGTCAGCCAAGGACAGGGGTTTAAATCGCTGCTGTTTTCAAACTGCCATCTTGATGGGTGCTAATTAAGGCGTGTTGGAGGCGGGGAGACACTAGCTTCTATACTGAGATGTTCACTTAGAGTGCGAATAAATGCCAAAACAACTGCTGTTAATAGAGGCAGCTGCAGAAGATGCAGGGGAAGTGTGTGTGTGGGAGTGTGTGTGTGTGTGTGTGTGTGTGTGTGTTTCTCAGTGTGCTCTTTGTTTTGTGTTTGTTTGACCGTTTAGGTTCCACAGTCTCAGTGGGAAACAAGTGGGCCCATCATAAAAATGTTGCCTCTTGTCTATGGACACTTAGCTAAATGAAAGACACCATGCTTCCGGTCCCCTAATATACATCTATTTAACAGGCACACTAATGTCCGGGGACTTTTCGTCTGTCCTCCATGACTGGGATCTTCAACAAGTAGAACAAGTAGAAGCAGGTGTAAGTGAACACACGGTTCTATTAGTGTCAGTGTATTTTTGGGATATAATAAAAAATCAGCACTCTTTTGTATTGTAGAAACAGACAGGGGTTTTTCTTGGGGGGGGGGGGTTCTATTGGGTCCTCCAGGGATAAGATGGTTCTCATGCATCATCACTGTCTGAATAAAATCTTCAACAATGTAAATCAATGTGTAAAAGTGAAAAAAAGGTTGAAACATGGATTTTAATAGTGCAGCCAAACATTCAGAGTTTTAGAATTCTCAGTTTTGGAGTTTGGGAATTCTTTCAGTGTATTGTGATGTTGTGGATGGATTATACTCAACACATAATGGAAATCAATGTAATGGATAAAGTCCTAAACACAGGCCCACACAGAGGTGTGATATCTGAGCAGAACCAGTAACAGAGACTAACAATACCTGGCATGCAAAAACCTCAGCATGGTGCCTGAGACCTTGCTCTATTTCCAGCTTCTGTGACATCTCCGCAAACTCCTCTGTAACAAGCTGGGACACTAAAACCACACACAGAGAAAAAGCAAAGCCTTCTAAAAAAACAGATGTATTATTATATATTGGAAAGGATGGTGGTCAGTCCATGGCATGGGATGCAATAAAAGACTTAAAGCTCACTAAATTATTTGTCTAATTCAGTGGACCTGCTATTTAGGCAGTTCAATGAGCTGAATTCAGACCTACCCCTTTTCATTTTGTTCACCGTTCGAC
The DNA here is from genome assembly GCA_037832545.1 of Rhabdalestes septentrionalis. NCBI lineage: Eukaryota > Metazoa > Chordata > Actinopteri > Characiformes > Alestidae > Rhabdalestes > Rhabdalestes septentrionalis. The sequence continues at coordinate 2,144,884 of JBBMFX010000011.1, forward strand.
TCTGCTTGGTTAATTTCCTAAAAATGGCCTCCTTCTCCTCAACCTCTGCTGCAAGCTAAAGCAAAAATGCAGATGAATGTGATAAGCTTCTCATGACATATTTCAGTTCCTCATAGAATCTAGAACTGCTGTGACTCTTATTGACGTTTTCCCATTATCTCTTAGCACATTTCTGTACCTGTTCTTTCAGTTCTTCCTTTTCCTTTTTCAAGACCTCTATTTGCTCACACAGCTGCTTCTTCTCACCCAAAAGCTGATCCACCGTGGACTGTAACTCTGAAAAGAGAGGATAAACCATTGGTAAAATAACAAATGCAAGGCTATGAAGCATTTGAAGTAGTTTTTAAATGCAAACAAATTCAAGAAGAAAACAACTTGGTCATTCAGGTTGACATGAAGTAGAAATAAAGATTTTATTGTAAGCATAGGGAAGTAAAATGTGGTTGTAATTGTTAGCATGACAGATTTTTCTCTTAGGCTATAAAGTTAGTAATGAAATCTAAAACCACAACTGTTGAAATGTGTTTGTATAAATTGTTGCATACTTTCCCCAAAAGCATTCTGATTTTAGAAGTAATCTCAATTAACTTGCTTATGTGGTTTCTGATATTCTATGACACACTATGACAGAAAAGGGACAGAAGCATCAACAAAATGCTTCAAGATGATCATGTAAGTGTTTTTTTTTTTTCATTCTAGTATTAGTAGTAAGTCAGTAATGTTTTATTGCACATTAATGTCTGTATATAGCCCTCCTTAGAGTGTTTAATTGGAGCATTACCTCTGATTTGGCGCTGACTTTCAAAGAGACGCTCTTCTTCGGACTCTTTTGAAGTGCTAAGGTCAGAGTCAGGATCTTCCAGGTCAACATTCAGAGCAGCCAGTTTTTCAGGGAGCTCAGGGATGAGGGGCAGGAGGGCCTGGCTTCTTCTCTTTAAGGTTTTGTTCTCTTTCGTTACCTGTGAGTTTAAAAGTTACATGTTTTCCCCTCACCAGCAGCAGTGCTTACTTCCAACCGTTATGGGCTGCTGCAATTTTGCAGAGCACAAAGAGCAAGATCATCACAGCATAAAACAATATTGCCTTTGACATAACAGAGGTAATGGCCCAGGATCTTGGACCACTTCCCTGTGTCAGTGTCTGTTCTGTTTCTTTTCGTAATCATCTTATATTTTTGGCAACGCAACCAAGCCTTTAAATACTGGATATAAGCAACTATTTGGGTTATAATATATGCATAAAAAGACAAAAAAAAATATTGTAAATGTAAAAGTAGGTGACTGACATATGCCTTACATTCTACTGTAATTTTACAACATTTTAAAACATAAAAATCACAGTAATTACTGTAAGCACATTAGTAAAAACAATGTGCTGGAACCATTACAGTGGGAATGCCATGCCAGTCCACTTTTCCCTCCTGGACAACATAGAGAACCGAGTGCATCCCCACCCCCATTTTTGTGCATTATTCACACCTACTATCAGCTGAGAGGTATTCACTCCAGTAGTTCAGGTTTCCTAAGCCATAAATGGCTTGGTAAGAGACAGTGAATGGCAACTTATTGATTCAGTAATAAAATGCCATGCAATTTGAGAATTAGATGATACACTAGTTCAAATTCCAATTGGCCCATAAAACCAGGGTTTGGTTTGTCTCACAATCACACTTCCCATATTCTTACAGAAATACATCAAGTTCAATCATGTCCTCTTTTATTACCACATTCTACAGAGCCATACTGTGCCGTAAGAAATCAAATATTAGGGCAAATATATACTGTGCAACTAGAGCAATTGTCCACAGTTCACCTTATTTCTAACTGTGGTAGAGTTGTGAACTCACCTTTAACGCGAATGCCTCGGCACTCTCTCTGCAAGAGCGTTCGATCTGAAACTGCGTCTCTAGGATGTCTATTTCCTTCAGCAGTTGAGAGGATGCTGTTGGGAATCAGGAATAAGATGAACTGGATACAGCTGAACAGCAATGTGGGATCTCTGGATTTCATGGTAGACTGGATATCATGTTTACTCACAGATGAACATTTCAGTGGGTTCTACTGTTCTGAAACAGCTGTCTGAGATTAACACATCTTATTGAAATAATCATCTTATTAAAAAGTTCCCTGAAATAGGAGAAACGGTTAAAACTTTAGACCCCCATGTCTGCAGTCATGTGACCTCTGAGTTGACCTCTTGACTGCAGTTGAACACTGCTTGAACCCTTGTTAGATTAAAATACAGCTTGTATTTTTCCCGTCTTGGATTATTCATGTAGAGTGCAGTACAACATGTGCCCCAATACAAGCCCTCTTGTCTCACCTTCTTCCATTTTAGAAAGCTTTTGGTTGGCCTCATCCCGTTGCTTCTCCAAAATCTCAAACTGCAAAAAATATATTTACAACAGGTTCAAAGTTTCACCAGCACTCTTAACTTTTAAAAATAAAAGTGCCAAAAGGGGTTATTTGGAGCAACTGCCATTTTTGTAAATGAGATGTTTGAGTATGCTGTATCATTTCAAAGTTAAAAGATCCTACACATGTAAAAGGTTCTACACCAATTAATACATCTGACCATGAACTGGAACCAGTTGTGCAGATTGTATTTACTTTAGAAAACTAGATAAATCCCTTGAAAGATTCAAGTTTAGAGCAATTATATGTAAAAAAAAAAAAATTTAAAACCTGAATGTGTTGTTCGTCCTCTGAAGATGTGATGCTCTCATCATCAGAATCTGGGCAGGGTGAAACATTTTGAAGATGTGAACATGAAGAAACATAATTAAAACATAGTCACATTTTTGTTGGAGGTTATAAATAATTATAGATCCACTGTTGTTTAAACATGTATGTCCTTTTCTTGTGGTAAAAAAAAAAACTTTAAAAAATAATAATTAAATTATCCATCAAGCATCTGTAACAAATCAAAAGCCATAATTATTTGATTGGAAGCTGAAGAAATGAAACCAAAAATGAACAGGGCATCTGGAAACCACTTGCCTCCTTAGAAACAGTAAACAAAGACACTTTCCTCCATTGTCCTTTTTTGGCACATTGCATTATTCAGAAAACATAACTAGCTTAGTTTCAAATATGACGTATTAAAACCATCCCTCCCAAAATATCCGACTTAAAATAACCCCTGAACTGAAACTGAGTTTTCTGTTAATTTTCCCTGCATTTTAAGATTACGTATCCATAAATGCAGTAATGGAATTGGCTGTTACATATTTTTAACATTAAAAAGGCATGTACTATTTGTGACAAACATACCTGCATGTCAGTACATGTGAATGCATTGGTGTGGGTATGACAGAAGAAAAAGTAAAAAAGGTCAATTATTCAAATTAAAGAACGAAAATAAAAAGAATAGATTACTCAATGGAAACTTCATCATTTTAAGAAGGAAATCTACAGATATTTCAAAATGTTTGCGTAATTCAATGTTTAAGAAGTCAACAAATACTACTCAAAGAGGATGTAAGTGAACTGTAGAGAAACCTAACAGTTCAGCTTTTTTTAAATGTGGTGTTTATCAGAACCAGGCGTCAGAATGTCTACTGCTGAGATAAAGCAATTATATTTACTGTCCAAAATTAAAGGTGAAGCTAGACATGTCTTCTGGGTGTTTTTATGTTGATAAAGTTGATAAAGTAATGTTGAAAAGGATTAAATGATATTAACTACATTTGAAAAAAAGTACTGTATTTTGTATTATAACGCCCTGCATGTGTCTCTTGAGTGTAAATTGATTTATATTGTGCAAAAACTACACTATACTGACAAAACTATGCTGAAGGACAAACCTAATGCTTCAGCAGACCAAAACATTTTGGACAACGCTGGGCTTATTTGCGAAGAACCTTTTCTATTCCAGCTTGACTGTGTCCCAGTGCCCTAAGCGAGTCCCATAAAGACGGGCTGGAGGAGTTCAGTGTGGAAGAACTTGACTGACCACTCTGAGCCCTGACCTCAACCCCATTCAACACTTTTGGGATGAATTGAAATGGAGATTGTGAGCCAGACCATCTCATCCAACATCAGGGTCTGATCTCATAAATACTCTACAGAACGAATGGACACAAATACCCACAGAAACTCTAAGATCTTGTGGAAAGACTTTCAAGAAGAGTGGAAGCTGCTGTAGCTGCAAAGAGGGAACCAACTCCATATTAAAGTCTATGTATTTGAATGCAACATCTTTAAAGTCCCTGTTGGTGTGATGGTCAGGTTTCCCAATACTTGTATCCATATAATGTACATCAGCACTCTATCCATAACCACTTCATGCAATCGCTTTGTGTAAGGTAGCTATTAGAGGCATTAACCCCTTCTGGTGATGTTAAATGTTGGGTTTTTGTCACTACCATCGAAAACAGTTTTTGAAGCAAGAATTTAAGAACAAAATTGGTATAATCTACATCCTTGTACATTAAGAAAAAAAAACACCAATCATCTTACCGAAAATGTTGATTTCAATCCCTGGATTCCACATCTTTGCAGCAAACCAGAACAAATGAGAGAAAGGACACTACTGTGTAATCTGCCCACAGAAATACTAAAAGCAAAAAGAGAAGCAGAAGTGAAACTTTCTCTCTCATGTACACATGATCAATGACCGCCCAAATGTATTTAAGACAAGTGCTGAATTGTAAGGTGGTTTAAAGGTGGAGAGTGTTTCATAGTTAATGATAAATGAATGCTTAGTTCAAATATATTCTTCAAATCAGGAGAGTGTTTGAAATAATCATCAGTGTTTTCCATGCAAAGTCTAAATGTGTGTAACTTAACCTGGTTTTACCCAAGATGAAGAAACCGTGGCAAACCAGCTTCGGATAAAAATAAAAGAGCACTGCAATTTATTTTTTAATCAGAGTCTCTGTGAGTGTGAAACAATTCCAGTCTGTTAAATTCCTACACAAGCACCTCATTCTGCCTACAGAGGTATTGATTAGTGATCACCTGAATTACATCTTATTTAATGAGGAAAACAAAAAAACACTGCTGTAAGCAACACTTTCCTCTTGTAGTGTGACCAGTTGGATGGCAAAAAATACTAGAAGTTCATCAAAGTTAAATATTGCAATAAATGAGGTTTGTTTCCATTGAATTATTCAAGTTCTGTAAACACTGTGCATTTCTTATTTTAATGTTTTGACGCTCTTTGCTTTAAAGAACAGTATTTGTGGAAATTGGGAAAAATATCGTCAGCAGTTCATAACAACCAAAGAACTAAAGCAAAGCTGTTCAGCTCAATAACTGCACCTATAAAATATCATACCTGAGAAACGAAACATTTTTGCAGTGATCTCTTTTTTCTAGAGCTGTAGTTAAAGCAATTAATGTTGCACACTAATAAGCATCTCCCCAAAAAATCCCATCACATTTTAGGAGGATTGGCGTTTTTGACAGATGAGAATAATTGGAACTCTAAAGTTATAGGTCTAAAATAATGTGGCTCAATTAATTAGCCAGTTTAGTTAGTGTGGAGATGGCTGCTGGCTAAGGTGGTCACCTGATAATGCATTGTGCTGTGCATTTGCTGTCCTATCCTTTTGCTGTTGATGTATCTAAAAAGAGGTTTATACAAAAATCTGTTTTATTCAGTGGTAATGCTGTAAACAAACAAAACTGTGGGTGGAGGTAGCTCAGTGGGCAGGATACTTGACTATGGATCATGAGCACCATGAGTTCTTAGGTTCAAATCCTACCTCCAGCACCACCACTGGATCCCTGAGCAAGACTCGTAACCCCAAGAAGGTCCAGTGTCCCCTTTCGTTAGGAATGAAAGTCGCTTTGGATAAAGGCATCTGCTAAATGTAAAGTCTGTTTTTGTTTCACATCCAGCCACTCTAAATGACCTTGTTTACATATCATTGACTAAATTATGCATAAAATAGGTGGAATTCCCACAAAGACCATGTCTCAGCTTTTACCTTTTCTTTCACTTCTCTTTCTTTGCCAATAAGGGACAGTAACTAGCTTGCCTACAAATAAAGACGAACTGTCTTCAGTGCCCTTTGAAAAGCCAGAGAACTATTCATCCATTGTCTTGCACATGTTGGGCTCATAATCCATCTTGTATTAAGAAATGTAATGTGCCCTGTCAGACACTGGAGTGAGGACAAATTTAAGTGTGTTGTGTTTTATGTATACATATATACATCTCTTTGTGGAAGTGGTGAAATAAATGTAGACCCTATGACCCTGGCCGTGCACACACCTTTTGAGAGGCATGTGCTGAAACTGAAAATAGGGCACCTCCCCCAACCCCTCCACGGACACCTCCACCACCAAAAAAATAACACACAATAATATTCTTATATTGTATTAGTATTAATAAATTTGTACAGATAATATATACATATAGAGAGTATCTTTACAACTAATTACAACACTCTTCTGTGAGCCATGTGTTTGAAGATGTTTATGATTATATAGTGCAAATACACCTGGCCTTTACCTAAAGTTAGCTTTACCAATTTGCCTCCTGGGTGGTTGTCTGTGTATAATTGATCCTGTGTTTGTGAACTGGTTGTGCACCCTCTCTTATTTAGTTATGTTCATTTTCTTTTTTTATTTGCTTTGCATACATTCAGATTACATTCTGCATGATAAAAGATATAGAATGCACAGTGACCTGGTGATTCTCATTCTCATTGTGTAAAGTTTTTTTTTTTTTAATACAGCATTTTTACAGTAGTAAACGAGTGGGAAGTATATAATACAAAAAGAGAGTGGGACGAGTGGGAAGTATATAATGCAAAAAAAAAATAATCGAGCCAGGAAACACATGCATAATATAATAGCTTCGTAAACTTTAACCTACCATGCTGTGTGACCATGGGCTATATAATAGGATGAAATGTTAATAATTTACATCATTTAATTTACATGCATCAATACATTCAGCAGATAGCCAAAAAATCTAAATAGAAATTTCTCATAATATATTTTACCTAGTTGTCAAGGATAATTCGGTTGTTTTGTGTTAAACTCAAATGCTGATACAGCGCGGGTTTATAAACCGCGGGCTGTGGGTTTTTGACCAGCGAATGTGTGCAATTTTTCCATCATTAAAACCACGACATGTGGTGATGCATTATAGACATACTAGTGTTTGTTTAATAAAGACAACTTTGCACTTATTCAGACAACAAGATATTTTACCAACGTTCATCTGCTTCAGCTCTATGACTCTGACTGATGTGCTGAAACTGACTGATGGGCGGAGTTGTGAAATTTGACTGACAGTTTGAATGGGTTTAAAAGATACGCTCTTTAATGCCTTTAATTGGTTAAATATTTGTTAAAAAGAAAAGCAGATGTAAAGGGTTACCAACAGCATTGATTTTTTTCGGAGCGTAATTAATTAAAAAATGCATGTGAGACCTACCTGTGCACGTGCCTGGCTATGACATACAAGGGAGGATTGATAATCAAGCTTATGGTTTTAAGTGCTGAGTACTACAAGAAAAACATGGTAATCCAGTAACATAAAGAGCAAAACTCACTTTAGTTAAAATAGGTCTATGGATTACAAAACATGTTCACGAAGTCCTTTCAACAAAATCACTCTCAAATAAAGAGTCTCACCAGCTCTATTCTTCACATTTACAGTCCCTTTCATCATGAGCCGTTTAAAGGCTCTGTCACTTTTATGCAAATAAGCCATTACTAGCCACGCCCCACCCATATGCTGCTGCTGCGTGTTTAACACACATGAAACAGGCGCTATACAGCACCATATTTTAGACCCCAAACGAGACTAGCACAATGCTTCATGAGTGACTTGCCTTTGCCTGTAGCCACAGCGCTCCGCTTCTTATGCCTGCTCTAAAACCAGCGGACAAAAATGGCGGATCTTCAACTTATCTGGGTGGGGACTCAACAGGTGAGGGGTGCTTCTATGCAAACTTCCCACAATTGGGAGGAGGGTGGCGTCTAAACGGCTCCTAGAAGCATATGATTCCTGACACCAAAATCTTTCAGATGATTCACAGAAAACAGATGGATGTTGTTTTTCATGCTTGGAGTGTTTATGGGAGCAGTAGAGACCCAAATGCAAATACAAAGGGATGCAAAATGTGAGTTTTGCATAATATGTCCCCTTTAAAACAGCACCTTCACTTAGTGTTCCAAGAGACTGTGTGTCAGAATAACTGTATAAACATTATGCTAGGCTCTACGAATGGTTATTTCATGGTAAAATTAAGGAGAGAATATGGTTAATAAAGCTAACAACAGCAAAACTTATAAGAATGCAATGGAAAATGCTTCTTCAGTTCTCATCCCATTGATGACAACTGGACTGAATCCACATGTGAGAGCAACACATAGATTTCCGATAACTAACCTTGTACATACTGTTAAGCCAGTACATATAGCTTTTAATTTTGATATGTGCTTGTTTGGTTGATCGCTTTGCTCATCCACTGTGGTAATTTTCTAAAAATAAATCATGTTTTATTCTCTGATCTGGCCCAGCTAAACTGAAACTGGCCATGTATACTCCCCAAAGCTGGCAAAGAAAGTGCTCCAAGTTAGGATGAATACTAAATAAACAACATTATGATTTCTGTATAGATATGAAAAAAAGTTACTTCACAAGCAGCAATTTGTCTGTGCCTTATTTATTTTCAGGGGGATGTAAAAAGAAGACTTATTTATTCTTGATATTTCTAACCAACATGCTAAGAACAGCTGAGGTGACTGATTGGTTTAGGCGATAGACTGCTAATCCATTTTTATCAGCACACAAAGATTAGCCATCCAGATAGCATTACCTACTTCCTGCTAGGGTTTTTAAGCTTATTTCCAGACTATTAGCAGTCACTAATTAATTGTGTTGCTCAGAGTTTGTTTCTCCTACCCCTGGCAACCTACAGCACCCACAGACCCAAAGTAAACTTTTAACAGTTCATTCTCTTTTAATATTTCAGGTAAATATCTGGACTTTTAGCCCTGGACTGCTCTGGGATTGAAACACTGTCGTTTAACATCTGTGTTAAACTGTCTGGTGTCATCTAATCTAATCTGCTGCTCTCTGTGAAAGTGGGTTTATATTGTATCTGCAGTAGAAACAGGCACAACCAGAGCTTTTTAGGCCAGGTTTTTCAGTCATAAATCCTGAAGGGCCAAGGCACTCTGTGTTGCTCCACCTCAGTCAAGTAAATAGCTAGCCAATAACTCAAATTAAGTCAAAGTGCTCAATGCAGGAAAAGCATTATAGTTTGAGAAGACTGCCCTGCTCTCTACTCCAGCATTTGTAGTACTGAATAAAAATACTTTCAGTTTCAGTGAAAGAAAAAGTTTTCCACTTCCGCATCTCCCATGCAATGCCCCTGCCTCTCTGGTCTCCAGTTTACTGAGCCAGAACACATTTCCTCAGTTGTTACATGCATTTTGGTTTCTCCTTCTTACTAATGGATTCCACCTGTGCCTACCTTCTGTAGAGATGACAGGCTCTGGATTTGACAGTTCCTTTTACGAAGAAAATAGGGACAATTGCTAAATTAACTGGTTACTTGTAACCAGTGAAAACCCTGTGAAATTATATCTTGTCAAACAGTCTCTTTCTCTGTTTGCTGACAAGTTTATCCCTCAATCCCTAGTGTTTTCTCCTTTCTATCCCTGTAGTTACTTTAGCCCATGGTAAATGTCAAGCAGCAACTCTCTTGTAATAGATGTTACACTCCCTATCCAATTATCTATTGTTCCGCACCACCATGAACATGCTCTATTAATTCCACAGTCACAACAGCAGACTGTGTTAGGCGTAGGATGGTTGTAAATCCATTGCCCAGTCATTGTTTGTAACACTGGCAAAATCATATCATGTTCGTCCCACTATTCGAACTCGTGCATGATGAAACGCACTTCTTTTCATGAGCAACTAGCATTGAAAGTCTTCCAGCTCATCTTCCCAAGAACATCTCTGTTGAAACAGTGGTGTCACAGTGAGGGACTTGGCCATTCTGGACTTTTCCAGTCCGCCCCTGGTACACTATGATTTTGGCGGTAGTGGTTTTCCAAGGGTTGTCGCTTTCTCCTCTTTAAATCGAAGGTATTAGACTTCTGTTCTATTTGGCAATATTTTAAAGGAGAATCTGTGCCAAACCATTGCCACAGTACACCAAGTCTCATATGAATGTAATGATTATTCTGATGTAATTTTGTGAAAGCAGACCTTGTCCTGAATAATCTGTTCTGGCAGAAATATGTGAGAGATTGCAGCAGATGTGTATTTATTGACTCAATGAAATAATGATAGGCTTCACTGGTTGTGAATGATAATAATCTTATGTGCTTTGGTGAGATGAACTGTAGCATCTGTTGTTAACACATGGTTTGTGGAATGGCTTGGCCAGCAGGGAGAGGCATCGTGAAATGACTCCACACTTTTGCCAGCAGCAGGCTGAAACGCATGAACATGTGAGCGGTGTAAGATTAGAGTGGTGGAGTTGTGGTCCCAGAAAATGTTGCATTGAAGTGACTATTATAGAACAGCAGTTATGCAAGCATGACACTTTCTCAACAATACAATAGAAACACAAGCTTATATCTATACATGTGAAAATGTTATGTTCTTTTACACCAATATTCAGCATGCATCAGTGGGAATTCCCAAGATGTCAATTAAACCTGACTAGCTACTGACCTATAAGCTAATACATTTAATAAACAAGCATTAGTTTGCTTACCTTGGTCATAAATGAGCAAATTCCTCAAAAAAGCAATTATTCTTGTAATTCAGGACAAAATCACCAAATATTTTACCCTTACAGTCAGAGAAAAAACACCAAACTAAGGTAAAATATCTAGATGGTCAGGTAGCTATCATGCTAACTGCACCTTTTAGCTTGTTGTTGTTTTCTGGTTCATTTTTGTCATTTCAGGTGTTTTCAAGTCTTTAGTCTCACTCTAGACATCACTGCAGACTGATGAAAATGAGCAAACAAAGTAAGAAAGAAAGTTAGACAAAAACCATGTAAAAAAAAATTGACATCACAGGTTTTTGATTACTATGACTAGAGGTTATTTCAGAGGAAAGCAACATAGCAGCTATATGTGTTTGTAATATGTTTATGTCCTGCTTTAGAACCATGTTCAGTACTATTTAGGACTATCTCAGTTTATGTTATTTCATTTTCGGGAATTAGGATGTTTTTTGGTTTTCTGTATACTTTCTTTATAATTCCTTTACATTCAGTAGAATCCCATCAGGTGCACCAAAATCACAAAATACTATTACTTAACATTAGATGTGATTTAAAAAAATATCCGGATCCAACTTAATGGTTGAAACAAGGTTAAAACAGCTGTCTGAAACGTAACAGTTCCATGTAATATCTTGTGTCCGCTCCCGATTTAAACATGACATGAAATGATTTCAGAATGAATGAACTGGAAAAGCTTTCACAGAAACAAACACACACACACACACACACACACACACACACACACAATTTGAACACACACCTAACCCACACTCATCATTACACTAATAACGGCGTGACAGGATTTAGCACAGCTTAGCGAGAGGCTGCCTAATAGAGGTTACTGCAGGGTCAGCGGGTCATGAGTGCTCGGGGCAGAGGCAGCATTAAAGCACAAGGTGATTGCAGGATACGATATTCATGTGAAAGTGAAACAGACAGCCCATATGAGAATGACAAAAAGGGCTGTGGGTTGTAATGAAATTGTATTGGGCTGTTTATCTTGCAGTACAGTGTGAAGCAGGAGGAGAAGGGGGTAGGGGTTAGGGAGAGGGACGCTATGCGATCTGACAGGGCCGCCTTCCAGTCGTGAGTGGCCCCTCATTGACTTCGCCACGCTGTGCAAACAAAAATAAAACTAGGCCGTCGATGATGCCGCAAGGGCGGGTTTTTCCGGCACGCATAGACTTCTTACTGGCTCTAAATACACCCCACCTGTATGTGTGCTTTTTACAGTCCAGGCCAGCACAAACGAGGAGATGGTGAAGAAGCAAATAAAATTGGCAGTTCTCTGCAAAACATATGAAGATTTGCAAAAGAAAAATGGCATATTATATGATATCAAGAATATTTTGTTGATAAGCTTGAACATACATCATTGATGCATTTTTTAATTATTTAGTTTTTCTTAAAATTAAAAATCATACTTTGTATACATAGTCTACCCTAAAGTAAAATCCATTCTAGCAGGTAGAACATATTAAGTTGCAAGACTTACGTAATCTGAGTAGGAAAAAATAGCCATAATGGTGCATTCCCGAGGTCATTTTGACATGTATTTGTTTAAATCTTAATAGGTAAGGGTTTTAAATTCTTACATAACAATATACAGACTGTCAAAGCAGTTTATTATATAAGGAAATTTGCTGTGGTCCATCTTCAAAAGACTCTGAGCAGATGTGTCACAGACTTGGCTTCCTGTATCCTGAATTGAAACTCCTGCGGGCCACTTGGAAGAGTTGTAATTCAATTTGGCCTCAAGGTGGCGCCGTAACTCTGTCAACAGCAACCTGTTGATTCTTCTCATCTCAAGTAACAATTCAAGACAGCATATAGGAACGTGGGAACGCTTTTGTATCCTTACTTTTGTCAATATACAGATATATAAGTGAATTATTATCCATTTAATTGCCCCTTTTAAAAATTGACAGTAAATTCTGCTTGTTTATTACTATGTTTACTCTGTTTCATATAGGAGACTCTGCAGAGCTGTGTGTGCAGTGTGGATGAAAGCTGACTGGTGAACCATGTTGTTAAGAAATAGGATCTTTCTCTGGGACACGGCTGTACAATTGTGTCAGTATCTATATGAGGCGCCTAATAAAGATTCCTGCTCCATGGGCACCAGTGCCCCCCATGGCTACACCACTGCTGCTTAAATTACACACAACATAATAAAAAACAATAATAAAAAACATTCTAGCGGTTCCCAATCCTTGTCCTGGCGCCAATGTGCTCAGCCTATTTCCCTCCACTACACACCAAAACATGAAGGAATGTTAATTAATAAAATACTTAAATTAGTGTAATAGTGTAAAGTGTCTGTTCGTCATTCATGAACACACCACGGCATACAATGCATTTAACCAATTCACTATGTGAGGCAGTGGGGCAGCCCTTGGTGTGGGAACAGCATGTTGCTTAAGGGTGCCTCAGTGGTGGCACTGTCAGTCCTTTGATTCAAACCCATGGCCTTCCAATTGCAGGGGAAAATCCCTAAACATCCAACCCCCAGCTGCTCCATCAGGTGTGCTATTTAAGACAAAATACAACAATCTGCATAGTGTGGATTCACAATCACCAGAATCAGGTAACCCTGGTTTAATATAGAATGTGGTCTAATTAAGTGCTTTAAAGCATTGTCAAATAAATACAATGATATTGACTAAAACTAGAGTGAAAAAATGTAGTGTGTCAGCAGCGCTCTCCAGTTAACATGGCCTCGGCGTTTCACTTCAGTAAGCAAATCATATGTAATTTCTATCAACTAGTGTTAGAATTGGATTAATCCTTGCTGTACACAAAGTCGTACACTGTGGTCTGGAGGAATGATCTGATTGCAAAACAGTGAGCCCTACAATCAGTCCGAAAAACCACGATAAATGGAAACATCTGTCATTCAGCTTGCACACCGTGGCACAGACAGTGTGTAACAGTCTCGTGAAGATAATGGAACCGAGGAAGCAATTTAGACTGGCACAAAGTGGCACAAACGCAGCATTGTCTCCCACTGATGATGCCACAGGAAGCCCAAGTCTGGCCTGGCACAAAGTGGTACAGTGAAGCGACAGCTGTGCCATAGAGGATGGTCACTCACTGTGCAAAAAGGGGAGGAAGAGTTGAGTTGAAGAAGAATAGAGCGATGGGCTAATACTAAGTTCGGTATGCTGGAGGAAAGCACGGACACACTCCTGTTTCACACCCGAAGCTCGACTGGACTTTAAGAGAGAAGCTGACAGTAATTTTTCTAGACAATTCCACGGGAAAAATGGCTAGTTTATCTAATGTAGCACCTGTTTCAGTTTGTGTTTAAGCCCTAAAGGCCTCCTGCTCTCTCACATCTGCTCGCTGTGAGCCCATACACCTGCATACTGAGGCTATTTCCCGATCAACTGGGGAGAACCCTTTACCCTCTCTTTTAATCTCCCTCTCTCACTCGCTCTCTCTTGCTCTCTCGCTTTCTCTCTCAGCTGGGATCCGGAAGACCTGCATTAGTTCTGACATGCAGAAGCACTGATTCTGTAAGGGTCGCAACCCTGCACAGCAGGGCTTGGCAGGGCTTTAGTCTGCCGTAGTCACACATCTGCGTGCCCTGGCCCAGCACTACCCACTGCACCCTACACACCCTGACCCCCACCTCATCCTCCTGCCCATCTCTGATCATTAAACATAGAAACAACCCACTCTATACACCTTTCTACCAGTTGCGTTACTCCATACCCTCCGACTTATACAGCTGGCATATACCATTCCTCTACCTCAACCAGGACACAAACCGCGCACTCATCATCTCATCCAGTCTATAAACCTCACCTAGCCCATCCAGCCCATAAACTCTACACTCCCATACACTGCCCACGCGATCCAACTCATGAGCCCACATACTCCATTCATTCCATACTGGGAACACCATATTCAGCACCAAACCCTCCTTCCCTCATTTATTAAACACCCCATCAAATGCACAGACACTATTCAACCCCTACAATTTGCCGTCCACTATTTATATATTATTTATTTTATAGGGGGTTCCTGGTAGTCTGGTGGTTAGTGAGTTGCTCCTGCGATTGGATGGTTGTGGGTTTGAATCCCAGGACTGCCAGTGGCACCACTGGGGTACCCTTGGGCTTGCAGAGAAAGAAAGAATGTTACACTATTCACACTGTTCGGGTGGGTGTTAATGTGTGAGTATATGAGCCGTTTTACTTTATCCTGGATAGTGTTTTTTTATATCATACTGTTATATAGCTATTATTCTATTAGTTATGCTGCTTTCTTCTTTGGTTATGTCCACTTTACTGCCATAACAATGCAAATTGTGCACCCATGGGACTAATAAAGCATTATCTTGCCTTATCTTATTATACATATTGCTCTACACTAGCATCCTTATTCCTCATGCACACCCATACACTCAGTCTGTCTCTTGCCTATATAGTCCAATCATGCCAATGCACTGCTTTACATCGTCTTCTCCGTATTCCTCCCCAAGCCCTCTACCTCATAAACACACCTACCTCAGCCTCACCAACAGACTATCCAGCATCAAGGACTGCCTCAGTTAGACCGAGAGCAAGATCCGCCTTAACTGTTCAGCTGTAAGCCTAAAAAAAACTACTGTATCTTTTTTATAACTTGAAGGTTTGTGGGTTGAAAAATCAATTACACATTTTGCTATTTATCAAAATTGCTAAATTACTTCATAACACATCCCATTTTCAAGCCAGGCAGTTTGTTTACTGTTAGATTTTTAGCCTTGCATCTCCAATGTAAAACTAAAGAAGGAAACTTTCACAGATATGGCTTGGCAGATCAACTAAGCTTAGTGTTAGAGGACTGTTATGTTAATTTTTTATATTATCACTGTAATATTCGTTCTGTTTTATCAGATTTTTGTCTCTTTGCACTGCATGCAAGTGATCAGTGAAAGCACCAATTCCTTTAAACATGTCTCTTTAATGCATGGGCATCTTTTAATGAGTTATTCCCTGAGGCCGTTAGTGAATGAAGAATAATTGAATGACAGAACAGAATCACTGCCCTGTGGACAGTTTGGAATATAAACCTGACCAACAAAAAAGCGGAAACATTTTAGCTCAGATCCTGACAGGAAACTCGCTCTCCAGCCACTTTCATGTTTTTTGGAAGAGGAGCATACATACACACACACACACACACACACACACACACACACACACACACACACACACACACACACACACACACTCTTCTGTTTCACTCCTCTCCATTCCCACTTCAGCCACCTGCACTCTCGCAGATGTTGCCAAGTTTGGATCATGTGATGTCCCCATGGCCGCCAATCAGAGGTCATTATGCAAAGATTAGGAAGCCTGTATTTGGAGGGATTTTCGGAAAAAGTTTCTTTCATAAGTTGTTGTTGTTTCAGTGATCATTCTTGATTAAAGTTACCTAGTTAAGAGAACATTTTTATTAAACATCACAGCAGCAACCAAACATCTATTGATTCTGACATTACAGTTTGAGCTTATTATTGAAATACAAAACACCATGAATAAATTGCCAAAAATGTAAAGTTCATTCATACAAACAAACAAACAAACAAATATGAATAAAACTAGGCAACTTTGCTCCTCTAAATTCAAAATTCAGAGCCCAACTGCACAAAGAACTGGTCACTTTCACAATATGCAGTTCCAACAAAATATCTGATTATTGTAAAATCCAGCATTTTAGTTTGTTTGCCAAAAAGCTTGACCTATTTCTTTCAGAATGCGCCATTTTTACAGCGGTGTTTAATATTAGATTACTGCTGTGTTTCCAAATTTTGTATTGTGATTTCTAGATTGCAGTAAGAAAATAGGGCAGCTTGGTGGCATAAAGTATAATGTAATTTGCATGCTTTGACCAAGACAAGAGTTTATCAGGAGGATGAATTGGATGTTTATCAATGATCTGTGTAGCTTGTCCTACCATGCAACAGGTGCTACTAAAGGATGCATGGGCAAATGTAATAACCTTTGGGAATAAATCAGGTTTAGTGATTTTGCTGTGCATAATCTTCTCTCTTCTGTATTTGTGGAAGCCACATTATCTTATTTAGTTTATGTTTGAATTACTGCACTTTGCATCACTCTCAGCATTTCTGCCACTTCCTGAAGCTTTCCTAAACCATTCTTAACCTGTTCCCTGTGGTCCAGGCTGCTGGTACCCCTCCTCCAGGCCGGGGTGGAAAAGCTGGGGCTGTTATTGCCTGCCAGGCCCTCCTGCCTTCCTTTGTGGCTGCGGACAAAGGGCGCCGCTGCCCTCTCGCAGGCTATGTTACAGTCTGTCACATGAGGCGGACACTCTGGATCAGCCGCTCTTTATCTGCTGTGACACATCAGATTACTTCCACAGCCTCTGTCTGCCCGGCACATCCAATTCAATTAGGCCCTATTAGTCCTGCTCCCACCCCTCCACCTCCCCAACCTCCAGTCTTCCTCCTCTCATTTTATCTCTTCTCCTTCCGTCCTCCATTCCCCTCACTTTTTTGGCTCCTCGTGCTCTCTCCCCTGCTTCCTCCCCCGATTTTCCCTTTACTCCTCCACCGCTCATCCGCTAGTTCACTCCATCAGCTCGGACGGTGCGCATCACTGCCCCCTGGCATGGTTTTCGACTCCATTGTGTGCCCGTTGCCCCTCCTCTCTTTCTCTTCCAACACTTTTCTCGTTCGCCACAGTCCCCCCTCCCCTTATCCCAGGCCTCTGCACACCTGGTCTTCACAAATGAGAGAGGCCTTGACAAGCGGGCAGAGAAAGAAGGGGGGCCGGCTGGGCTGGGTCTTTTTGCATTCCCATGGAGCAAAAAGTTAATGATGGCTCTTTTGTGGTGCTGGCTCTGGAAGAAAAAAAAGTTTTTTGCCACAGTGCCAGTGAGCAGTGACAAAAGAGAAGAAAGGCATGATGAGGACTTTTATCGCTTGTCTTACAAGTTTGTTTGTGTTCTAGGTCCATAATCAACTTTCTTTTTTTTTTTTTTTTTGGGGGGGGGTAACTACTGGCTTATTATATATTAAAAATAGATTATTCAGTAGCTTCTTTGAATGATTCATCCACTGAAATTTCCATTTAAATTGCCAATGAGATTGAGGAACTCAAGAGAAAACCAATGCGTGGAACCTTAGCGGACAAACTGCAGATTTAATATTTCCTCGTTAAACTTAGGACTGATTATCCTGTGGCTTATTCAGAGATCCTTTGAATTATTCAGAGAATAAACTACAAGAAACTAGTCATGGACTTCTATTATTTACTCCAGCAACTACCACCAATTACTCAGTATCTGTTATGAATTCTTCGTTAACAACTTTGAATCAGATTAGTAGGTTATGTAGCTTTGAGAATGAATAATTGACGCTTGGACCCAGACATAATCCAATGGATTTTTACCAAGAAAATTAATCATTGTAATAGGTACCATTCAGATGAATGACAGTTATTTGGTTATTATTACTTATATGCATCTCCCTCTCTCTCTTTCTCTCTCTCTCTCTCTCTCTCTCTCTCTCTCTCTCTCTCTCTCTCTCTCTCCCTCTCTCTTTCTCTCTCTCTCTCTCTCTCTCTCTCTCTCTCTCTCTCTCTCTCTCTCTCTCTCTCTCTCTCTC
>JBBMFX010000011.1:2163324-2185703 GCA_037832545.1 Rhabdalestes septentrionalis
TCTCTCTCTCTCTCTCTCTCTCTCTCTCTCTCTCTCTCTCTCTCTCTCTCTCTCTCTCTCTCTCTCTCTTTTTCCCTAATAAAAGCCGCTCATACGCCCGCCTTGCCCACTGGCTCTAATCTGGGCTGACAGCTTCCTCCCATAATTGGTGCTAACACCCAGATGGACGGGGCCCTAATTTGCTGTTCCCAATAACGCGAGGTGGCTGAGGGGCGGCAGTGAGGGGGAAGGCGTGATTTGTTGGTTATAGATACAGAAGCCGTAAACACCCCAGGCTTCAGACTCGACAGTTTGAGCAGCCTTTTGTTCACACATTTGTTCAAAGATAGCGTTCCCCTATCTCCCGCCCTCCCTGTGCCTTAGCCTTCACGAAACGATGCTTCTCTATCTAGTTCTTCCCCTCTCTCCCTCTTTCTTACGCTATCTCTCTTTCTCTCTTTATTTCTCTCTCTCTCTTTGTCTCTCTCTCTCTCTCTCTCACTCTCACTCCCGCTCTCTCTCTGCTTCACCCTCCGTTTCTCTCTCTGTCTCTCCTTCTCTCTCTATCCCTTTCTCCCTGACAAGCAGTTTGAGAAGTACTGTCATAAAGAATCTCATAACTGATGGTTGTTAGTAACTGGTTTCTCATATTCTCAGATCTAATTTTCATTAGGGAACAAAATGTGATTTGTCATTGGCAATTTTATTTAGTGTGAAAAAGCTTTTAAGGGTTCTTTTCCAGTTTATAGGCACTTCATAGTGGTGGGGGGCAAGGAAGACTTCAACCAGAGCAGAGATGCAAACTCTTCAGAATGGCATGGGAGACCTTGGAAAATTGGTACATTATCTGATGCTGGTCAGTTACAGGTTTCTCTGCCATACCCACTGTAATAGGAATTCCAAATCTCAGTGTTCATACTGCAGTCCACTTTTCATGTACAAATCAGATGAATTCTCCAGGCAGTACAAGATCAGACACTAAAGAAATCCAGTCAACGAAAAATCTCCAAGACCTTCATTAATACTCCTAGGTTATGAACCCCTCACCTTGTATGAAATTCTACAAAATGATTTTTTTAATCAAATTTAGGTCATAGCAAGACATTCATGTTTTTAACTGATTGAAAAATAAAAGTAACTTAAAAAATTAACATAACATAGAACTCATACATTATCCTTGTATTTATTTTTTATATGTTGTCATTTATATGAACTATTTGTCAAATCAAAATAAGATGACCTTAGAATTTTGCAGAATTTATTTTAAATCAACTCTATTTTAAATCACCAACATTCCAATTAAATCCCAATTCCATTTCATTCCAGCTGTATGGAATTCTAATTCCAATTCCAGTTTCAGGAAGTGAAAAGAAATTCAATTCAGCTTGTGAGAGTCTCTAACCCTGCTTCATAGACCTTCAATAAACTGTTCTGGGAAACATACATTGAAAGGTTCTTTAGGGAACCAAAAGGTTCTTTAGTGACCCTCTCTGGCTCCCTTACTTTTAAGCATGAAGGATTTGCTGTAGCAGTGCTTACTGCCATGTGTTGTAAGCAATGAACTTCTTATTTAAGTCTAATTTGAAGAGGTTTTATATTGCTATGTTGTTCTTTTTGTTGATAATTTAATCGTAACATACAGCAGATTGGAAAACATTTTGTTTCATCTGTTCAACATCATGGAAATGTACTCTACAATAAGTTTAGACACCATCAAATGTATCAAAGTAATTCTCACACAGACGAGTACATTAGAACAATATCAGTGCATCCCAAACATGTTTACATATGAGAGTGACAAGCTTGATTTATGTAGCTGGGTGGTCAAACCTCAACGTTTTTCAGAGCAGACTGCTTGAGACTGCTTGACCTCTTGGTAGTAATGAGGCTGCAGGTTGCGACCCCATTGTTAAAGAAGCTGGAGAGAAGGACTTTTGAGTGTTTGCCAATTATTCACAGCGCCCATACATGCAAAGCTGTTCATTTTTATGAGGCGGTTACTCCGAAATAGGATTTGACATTTGACACTTATGATTCCACAAAGATTTATGGTAAGCACTCAATGGTAACACTGACCCTTCTTCAGATTTGAAGAAAATAATATATTTGTTTATGGATGTCAAAGAAAGAAAAGTTGCAATGGATTATTTAAGATAAGGTAAGGAGAGGTAAGATGGGATAAAATAAGGTAAGATGAGATAAGATTATTTGTCACGGGTAACAGGTCAGATGAACGTATTAAGAGACAATTTCCTATTCCTGTCTTGTCATCAAGTCACAGCAGATATTCAAGCCATTGAACGTTATGACTGACAGCGCTAGCAAATTACTTAAGGTTTAAGATCATTTTTAATAATTCACTGCCTCCTATTTATTGTTAGACCTACTTGGTCTAATAAATCTGTCTGAAATTTGCTCAAGCTGTTAAATCGGAATCAGAATCAGAATCAGAAAACTTTATTTATCCCGAAGGAAATTGATTAAAGCACACCATTTAATAACAAATAGAATTCCGTATACATAGAGAAGAACATATTAAAGCAAGATGTCCAGGGGGGTAGGTGAATAGACAAATGGGTGAATAGATGGATGGATGAATACATGTAGTGGGTCATCATGCAATGTGCATTTTCATCACTCTGCTTTAAAAGCAGCCGTTCAAACTTTAGTTGAGTTTCAGAGCGGAACATGGAGTGACAGCCAGTGCCTGTGTGTGTCCTTGAAAGTGAAGATTTTCTTTGAACACAAACCCTGTTTATACTGTTTGTCCACAGAATCACATCGACAGTGGGGGGAAGAAGCTACAAAGTCACCGTGGCCCTAACCCAGACCAGCCCACAGAATACCGCGCAAGGTGACAAAAACCGAGTCGATATTTTTCATACGGCTGAGGCTGTGTGTCACAAGTCCAGTAGTGCACAGCATTGTGCCTGGCTGGAAGAAACGGCGGAGTCCACAGGGACACGGGGGTTAATTGATTCTGAACAGAGATGAGCAGAAACAAAACACATTCACAGTTAGTGTGTGGGAGTCCTGGTACATGGGCAAAAAAGCAAAAGAGATAAAGAAGCAAGTTGTCCTTGGGTGGGGGAATGAAACTAGATGTGAAAATTGGGGTCAATAGGTCCTGCAATAAGGAGGAGGGTTTAGCTGTGGATTCTGCTCAGTTCTCATAGAGAAAGGTGAAGGTGCACACATCATTCAATTCAACGCATCAGCGTTTATGCTGCAAAAAAGACACAATATACAAGCTAAACTTTTTATTTATTCTTTTTTATTCTTTTATTTTTCCGTTGCAAGTCATGAATTCATTATGGCAGTGTGAAAAGATCATGAATGAAAAAGTTGAATGTAAAATAAAAAAGATACAGTGTTCTGACCTCCATGCTTAGTTAGAATAGTGATTGCAGCAATACCTATAATAACAAAGCAGAGATACCAGACTGAAGAAACCATCAGTGCGTCGCAGCTTTTCTCATATTACACTGTTTGTACATCATTAGATTCCCTCTTGAAGCCCCATGAGAATTTTTCCAACACCGGGAGCCATGAAATCTAATCTAATCACTCATGTTTCTGCCATTTTCTAATCAGTGCTACATAACAAACTAAATATATTTGCTGTTTCCTGCTTTGTTGTACATACTGTCTTTTTCATACATGAATGACAGTGAAGATAATAAAGTGTTCATGTAAGTTTACCAGGCAAACAGAAACAAAAAAAAAATGCAGCCATGTATTTTTCTAATAAATCAGAATTTTTATACAACTTAATGACAGCTTTAGCACATTTAAATTAATTACCATTTAGTATGATGACAACCATTGGCATATTAACAAGACATTAAAGTAGAGCAAAATGTAGACTCTTATTTTTAGAGATAATATTGGGATGTGTCTTTAATGGCATTTTACTTAAACCTACATAGACATTTATAAAGGCTTATTCCAGTCAGTACCCATATAACTCATTTATTCTGAAACACTTATGAATAGAAAAATAAATAGTAAACCTTCATAAGCGTTAACACCGGCTTATGTTGGCTGTCCTAACTGACTCATTTAAGTATAATGTTGCACACACACACATAGAAAGAATTGTGAATGTAAAAAAACCTTTATAAAGCTTAAGGAATAAAAATTGACATAATGAAAAATTATCTTCTAAGTAAAGGTTTCTCCTAGAGAAGGGCATCAAAGCAGAAAATCATTAAGGATCTTTATTTTTATGCTTGTGCCAAATGTGTTATTGTATGTGTATGTGTAAATGTATTAAACAGATTTCACATTGTTTTACCGGATCGTTTAATGGTAGCCAAGGAACAATATCCCCCTTTTTCTCATTTCTAATGTTTGTCATTGTAGTACACTTGTTGTCTGTAGTGCTCTCTACCCCTTTCAGCCCTGTTTTCAGTACTGCTGTTGAAAGAACAGCTGTCCATTCCTCTATAGAGCTATGTCTCTCTCTTCCTCAACTCACACTTCCTTGTGTTTTTCTTTTCTGGAAAAGAAGGGGCCAAGAGGGTGCAGAGAGAAAGGAAGTATAGGTCTCAGCTTTGTCTGCACCTTCCCCTTTAAACTAACCAAACACGTTTACGTCATCCGCACCTCATTTTGCTGTGTAAACTCACATGAATGGTGAGGGAGTAAAGAGGAGCTTCTTATACCAGCATCACTCTCCCCCTCCTCCAGCTCATTTCTGCTTGCTTAATAAGTAATAAAAGATCAAAAATACATTGAATCTATTGACTTGGTATACTTGGTCTTAGCGTCTACCAATTGTTTGTTTTATTGCTTTATAACTTTATTGGTGAACAGTAATATTGTTTGTTATCAATAATTTGAACAAATATAGGGCTATTTATTATTTCTATAATTGATTCATCTCTTTTTGTATTCATGCATTTCTATGTTTCTGATATTTGATGGAGTTTGTGATGTCATACATAAAACATTCCCAAAACAACAAAGTACCTTCCTGTATGATGGCAAGTGCATCATGCAAGGTTTCTCTGAGACTAAGGATATGGAAGGTAAGAGAAAAGCCAGCAGTCACTGCCTGAAGAAGGAAGTGTTGCTAGAATGATATTCCACAGAATAACAGACCCACAGTGAAGTACAGAGGTGGGAGAATCATTATTTGGGGCTGGCTCTCACAGCACTGGCCATAATTGAAGTAAACATAAATAAAAATGTATCTAGAGATATTACATGAAAATATAAGCAGATTTCAAGACAACAGCATCAAATAGATAGCCACAATTACTTGTGGTTCAATAACTGGTTGACTTGAATCACTTTATTTATGGACATTTTTAAATTGCCAATCCTTGGGAACCATGGGATGGTGAGGACGGGTATTCAGTTGCAAAGGGCCAAAACTAAACCACATGTAACTGTCAACAACTGCTTGTTTGTCAAACCATAATTTGTATGTTTATGTGTACATACTTCATTCATATGTACAACTGCATGTTGAAAATATTTGATCTGTAAATATTTAAAGAGGCTATATGCATTGGGTTGTTTTGGCCTAGTGTTTAAGATACTTGCCTCTAGGTCTTGGGTTTGAATCCTACCTTCACTTCACCACTAGTGGATTCCTGAGCAAGACCCATAATCCAGTTGCTCCAGGGAGACTGTCCCCTATAATTAGGAAATGAATGTTGCTGATAATGTAAAAGGATATGTGTAAGATAGAAATAAAAATCTATGCACGCTTGTTTCCCCTCACTGCTTATTTTTCATCAATGGTCTTCACATGTGTCAAGTAAGTGGGATGAATCTCAGGTCAAGCCATAGTCTTTTATGTCATAAAATAGTGATCTGGGTATTTTGTTTTGGTTTGGTGGCAACTGTTCTGCATTTGGTGTATCCATTGTTTCTCTGATTAGAATTTAATAATGGCAAAAGTAAAGGCCTTCTCTGTTTCTCTCTCAATCCACCGCTTGCTTCTTTCCCTATTGGTTTTCCGAGAGGCCCTTCCGTTCATCACTCAGGAATGCCAAGCGGTTCCTTAGTGGTAGAGTCAGCCGCTTGTGTGAAGCATGTCAAAACAAGCCGACTTCATCTCGCCTCGGCTGAGAAAAGAAGGCCCATGCTAGGGGGCTCTGCTGAGCCGATCAGCCTCAGGGGTCAGCCTGCAATTAACCCCTCGGGGGGCAAAATCTGAACCCAACCCACCTCTCAATTGCCCACCCTTCCCTCACCCCTCCCTGCCTTCTTCCTTGTCCCATCTCTCACTAATCCCCAACACACCCAGCTGATCGAGACCTCTCTCTCTCTCCCCCAGCCCTCCCGCTGGATGACCCATGGCCCTCCGCACCTCACAGTGGGTCACATGACTTGTGCAGGTGTGGAGGGGACCCCCGGCCCCATCACCCCCCAATTAGCGACCCTAATTAGTGTAGAGGCCTCCTGCAGGGTCACTGAACAGGGTCCAGCCAGAAAGAGCGGATGGCTGAAGAAAAGAGAAGCAGAGAGGGAGAGAGGGAGGGAAGTTGCAGTACAGTGATGCGTGGCAAAAAGCGTAGGGGCCCGAGCCAGCACAACAGACCTAACACTGATTACTTCACCCCAAACAAGTGAAAAGAGAAAATGAAGCGCGCCGCAGTTGTCACCTCATCAAATAGAGTTGCTTTTTGGGGTTTTTTTTCCACTCACCAGATTCTGAATGAAGTGTTTCCATTCTTCAGGAAAAGCCATTAAAACAGAATTACAGGCGGTGTCCCCTGCTTTGAAAGATTTTCGCATTAAAAATAATAAAAAATGAAATCAGTTACTACTCTCTCTACATTTACTAGTACTTGCATCTATGAGAGCACATTACCATCATTTTGAACAGACCCGACATTTTTCTCTGTCTCTAAATTTTGCCCCGTCTGCATCTGTCTCCAGACACACTTTGCTGAAAAATCTCTCAAATGGAGAGAGGTGTTGCCCTCGTTGTTCTCCAGCTGTCGCCATCACTTGAGTCCTGCACCCCTATCCTCAGCCGCCCCACACACAAACCAACAGGCCACCCATTTAGCACTCCCTCTCCCCAGCCGTCCACTCGCTCCAAGAAAAGACGCCAATCATTTTAATTGGCACCCTGGAGTTGATTGTCCCAGCAAGCTGCAGAAAGAGAGTGCAGCTCTGAGAGGAAGGAGGGCACCAAACCATGTGGTTAAACATATTGTGGCCATTTGGGCAGCTTTTCCTGCAAAATAACCTCGGCCGCTTTCTTTTGTGAGACGTAAAAGGATTTGGTGTTTTCACAGACTTGAAGATGGTGAAGATAGACAGAAGATGGTTAAGAACATAAACGCTGGGATGACTGGATTGTTGAGGCAAATGAAGGCTGAGAGATAATGGAGGGATCACAAAAATTTATCTTTTTCCCACACGGTTTGACCCTCCCTGAGCAGCAAAATGTTCCAATACTAATAATGACACTGCATATCCGTAATGAACAGCTTTGTGACTACTGCTCACAATAAGAGTTCAAAAAGAAAAAATCCAATTCAAAGAACAAGTACCTAATAATATTTTGCAATATAAAGGAATGTGCAAAAGTCAGAGACCACCTTTTTAAATAATTTAATTCCTTAGTTAATGTCCGCTCAAAAAGTGATCAAGTACTTCCACATCAGGAACTAAACCTGAAAACATACATGTAACAGAAAAATACACTAAAAATAACTTTGCAGTATTGAGTGTCCACCCTCTATTACAGCTTTCATTCTTTTCTGGAGACTTGCTTTCGGTTCTTATGCAGAAATTTGCAGATACACCTCCAAAAGTCTCAAAAATTTACTGGTTAAGATAAAAAAAATTACAAAGTTACACTTTTTCATCTTCCTCCACACTTCAGATGATCTAGTTTCAAGTTCCTAGTGCAAATGCTCTTTGTTTTTTCCTTTTCACAGCCACATCCTCTTGAACAGCTACGCATCCTCCAGAAACACCTGTAGATTCTTTTCTAATCTGATCTAAACAAATGGACCCTGATTGCCTCCTTTCCCTCAAATATGAGTTTTTAAAGTGCTGTTTATCTGATGGGGAGTACTTTGGTGGTCTGGCAGATCTTGCACGGTTGTAAGGAATCACTTTTTAGACTCAAGTTTTACACTTGTATTCCTTCGATTTTTCTCTCTTGTTTGCAAGTGAATTATTTTCTGCCTAATCTGATCAGAAATCTCTCATTTTTAAATGCACATATGAAAGAAATGCATGTGGCAGCTGAGTTGTGTTTGGGCAGTAGCTTGTATACATTTTTTAAGTCTCTTTGAAGTGGAACATATTGTCAGTGAGCACTTTAGAAGCAGTTTTGTTTAAATTAAAGCTCTAAAGTTCTAAATTAAGCTCCAACTGTTTGAATTTTGGGAAAGAATAAGTGAAGGAGCCTTATGTGTGTTTCTAAGGAAAAGATGCACCCTAAAGTATTTTCTATTTAATGTTTCTAAAGAGCATGACTGCCCTGAGAAAGTTATAAGTGCTATATATATATATATATATATACATATTCACACATGATTTGAATGTTGTTGTTGTTGTTTTATTTGGGACTAAAACTGATCATTGTAACTCGAATGAGCAAGAAATTAATCTGAATGTTCTAAAGCAATGTTGACCATCCAAATGTTTTAGGATGCAGAGAAAATGTTAAATGAAACACTATAGATTAGCAGGAACATTTCTATGAACTAAAATAAAGCCTATTGCTCTTAATATTAGATATTTTCAAGAAAGGAGACATACACAGAGACAAATTACATAGACATATATTTATATGCATATGAATAAAAATACATATACATATTTTACAATATTTTGGCTTCCATAGCCTGAGCATCAAAACAGCCCGTTCACCAGAAAGCACAAAGAAACTTCTTTCTTTTAAATAAGTGCAAATTGTTAATAAGACAAAGAATTGTAAAGCATTTATAAACATTTTTTCTTTTTCTTTTTTTTTTTCATTCTTTCCTGCATTCTTCATTGACTGTAAGATCACATGATACCAACATGAAAGTACTGTGCAAAGACTCAGTATATTTACATACAGTTCATCTTGACTTTTTTCTTTTTCTTTATTTGTGAGAAGCTGGTGCCAGTTACGTCTTGACATGGTTACACAGATTTACTGCCAAAAAAACTTTATGGCTTACTTACACATAAATTCTGTCTGTGTGTAAGAACAAGAACACTGACTTTTTTCTTTTTTTTTTTAAGAAGAAAAAAAAAATCACAATCTCATCAAACAAACAAAGAAAAAACCCCACAGAAATAAAAGCTCACGGTATACAGTCGCACCAATATGGAACATTATGGACCACTCCTGTGCTCTTATACCAGTTTCTACCAGTCATGTTTCACAGTGTTTTCTCGTATTGTGGAAAAAAAATATTATGACAAACATAAGCTTGTTAGATGTTTCGTTTTGGGGGGAGAAAGCCATAATCAGAACATTCGGCTCCCCCCCCCCCCCCACCCCCCACCCCACTTCACAGGAATTCCAACACTTTGCTAGCTTTTGTGCTGCTTTCTCAGATTCGCTGCTCACATTGTGATCAAGCATAATGTTCTCTCACTCTCTCTTACACACTCACACACACATATTCACACTCTCACATACACACTCGCACACTCACACAACAAATACATGACTACACAACTGCAGGAAACTGGTCACTATACAATTAATTTGCTGCTTTAATTACAATTGGTTAGGGGAATTAACGTACTTTTCTTGTGAAGTGTCAGAAAAATGATCTTAGTTTGTTGGTAAAGAAACAAAAAACTCTGTTAAAAAAAAAATAGATAAATAAATAAGTGGCAGTCTTTTTTGGAAACATTAATCCTGAGTCACTCTAAGTGAAACAGCATCAATATTGAATAAAACCCTTAATAAAAATGAAACAAAGTGCACAAAAATGCTGTTTTATCTGTATTGAAAGTGGAAGGTTGGGGGTTATATGACAAGTTCTAACACCTTTCTAACCCACTTTTGGGAAGTGAAAGGCGAGAACAAGGAGGGGGAAAAGGTAAAAGTGTCACGCTTCAGCAGTATGAAACTAAGCTTAGCATGCCAGTCATCTTCATCACTGGAGTGAATATTTCATGACAGAGTCTGTAAATTATAAATGCTGCTTATTGAAAGTAACACAATGTTTGACAACAAGAAAGCAACATGAAGCTTTTTTCTTGATAACGGCTCACGTAATGAGGTTTAATCTGGAGTAGAGCAACAAGGGCGCGAGAGGTTGTACAAGCTGATGGGGTGGAATTCTCAACAGATTTGCTTCATTTAGCAGGGTCAGGAGTTTATTTCCCAAAGACCTCTCCATACACTCAGTGTCCTGATGAAATTATACCTTTCAAAGAGTGATGTTCCATAATTAGAGCCGGATAACAAGGCTTTTTTTTTCTTCCTTTTAAAACTGCGTTAGTTAAAAGCAGTGACTGAATTTATAGCAACAATAGAGAAATATTGCGACCATGAGCTTGTCTATGGCAGCTTTGAGGAGGAACGGTGCGGCATTGACTCCTTCCACCCGCATGCTTTCAGAGCCTCGGCCTGTTTCTGACACTCATAGAGGTCCTCTGCCGAGCCTTAGTTTTCAAACAGCAACTAATGTGAAAGAGACCTAACATGTGTAGAGCTTATGGTAACACTAATTAACCCAATAAAAGAGAGCAAGTAGAACCTTCATGATGAAATTACATGCAAATAAAGTGCTTAGGTATCAAGGTAATGAATCTGAATTGAGAGCTATGGCCACATAACGCAGCTTATAAGCTTCAAACAAAAAGCAAGCAGCCTGATAACGTTCTCCCTAAAATGTACTCCACTGCCTGTAACTGCACTGCACTGCACTGAACTCATAGGAACGGATGGCAAAAATGAGGTCATAACAAAACCTTTTAAAAAATGATAACTTCAAGAAAACCCAACATACATTTCTGTTGGTCCATTCATCCACGTTTCCAACTCTGAAGAAAACATCCTAAGAAAGAGCTTATTGACACACACTGTGTAGTGGAAATGATGCAAAATAATGGGGCACAGGATTAGTAGACAGGCCAGAAAACACATCCTGGGCTAGTGAGGCGAATCACAGAGCCTTCAGAAGAAGGGAAGGCAACATCAGAAGAGATAGAATGAGCAAACAGACAATCGTATCCAGTCTGACAACCATATCCAGAAAGACAATCGTTCTCCACCCACTTCTTTCATTACCTTCATTAATAAATTAGCAATGCACAAGCCCACAAACTGTGAAAACTGTTTAATTTCATCTGACAGGATCCTAATCATTCTCCATAGCTAACATTTAAAAACTAAACTAAATGCTAGCTAGAGGTTCAGTACTATCCCATGACCCTGGCTGTACTGAGGACAATCGGATATAATTTTCTCCATGCTCATTAGGGATCATGTGGAAAACATTTTAAAAACACGATGTAGTTGGATGTAGTATCAGACTGCTTTGCCACAATGAGAGCCCTATTGTAAAACTCCACTTTCATAACCTCCATGATTTGTTGCTGACTTAACCAGTAATAAGCCATCCCCAATTCATGCTTGAGTCAGTTACTGCTTTTAGAATAGATCATAGTTAAACTAGAGACCAAGGAAAAGAAGTAAACGTATTAGAAAACAAAAGGATCTTTGTCCTGCCACCAGTTTCTGCTTTTAAAGGGTCTCATGCTTTTTCCTCAAAAAAAAAAATCATCTCTGCTGTCATGTTTTTATGTTATTATGAAAATTAGGACATTTCAAAATGTTGTATTAGCTTTCATGCTATAATTTTGGCCATGCTGTTTCAGTTACCTGTGGTCCTCTACCCCTGACAAAAGTAAGTGGAAAGTAATGAAACAAATCATTTGAACAAGTAATTACCCACAACATTCAAGTGGGGAGTAAAATAGTCCCAGGTGAATTATATAATTGAATGTGTTCTGCCCTGTATTAAGCCTTACAATTGCATTGAAAGAATACTGGAGAATATTGTCTTGAAAATAAGTGGCGCATTGGTCTCTATTGTTATAATTTTATTGTCTGTTTTTGCCATTTTTGTCTTGTATTGAATGTATTTTACGCGCAAAAAAAACCCAAAATGTTTGTTTGAGGAGAAATATGAACATTCTTTTAAAAGCTACAGCTGGTTGCGATTTGCAATTGCCCTGTTATTGCAAATGTGTTCACAATTTAAGAGAAGCACTCAGAAAACAAAAAGAACAACAAAACAAAGTCTCACACACTCTCTCACATGCTCAAACTATACACAGCGAAGAAAAAATCCCCCATAAAGACAATTCTAGTTAAGAGCAGCATATAAACATGTACTACAAGGTTCATCAAACATATTGACATGACTCATTCAGTCGTCTTTTTTCTTCTTTTTTTTTTTTCTTTTTTGAACACCCATTTGGATACAATATCTGTCGTAAAGCGATTTTGGCCTTTCACAAGTACAGTAACAATGTTGAACTTTTTTTTTTTTCTTTACTCACATAGACTAAAGCCTGAGGCTGTTGCAACACACACACACACCCACACACAAGAAATTCAAAAATGGAAGAAATTCAAAAACGCTTAAGTACTGGATGCAGTAGCGGTTAATTACAGGGGTCTCCTCTGTGTTTTCAACACATACGCACCTCTTTAGCGTACCCTCACTGCAACGCCGAGGCAGCAGGACTCCTGACGTCTTAAGGTGGTGGCACCAGCACAGCTTCAAGACACAGACGAGGGGTCCGAAATTTGAGGAGAATGCTCGCACTGTTCATTTTTGTTCATTAGAAGTCCTAGAGCACCTCTGTCCTCCCCAAGTTGAGTAGTAGAGTGAGTTGCACCCACTGGAGTGAGTAAACGAGGACAGGTTCCAGTCAGTGGTCCGGTCGGAAAGCTGAGCAACTCTTTTGGACAGTGGTTCTCAACTCCAGCTTTGGGGGCTCCCTGCCCGACACAGTATTAACTATTCCCTGCCACAAACCCCCCTGATCCAACTCATCAGGTAATTATCAAGCCCCTCATGAGCTGTAAGAAGGTTTTACCTCTTCAATCTGGCCCAAACTGGTCACACTCCAAGGTCACACTCTTAAAATAAAGGCTCCTAAACAGCTTTTGGCTTGGACATATGGTTTCTAGGAAATCTTAGAATGTCGGCAGGCCTATTTTTCTAAAGTTTTTTTTTTTTTCGAAATGTTAAATGTTTAAAGAAGCATACATTAAAACCAAAGAAAATTGGTTCTTCAATGGCATCAACATTTTTGCACCTTCTTGTTTAGTAGTGTGTGTACCAAACACTGCAGAACATTCTTTTTGGAAAACTGGGTAATACGACTCTGGTATGACGGAAGAACCATGTGGAAATGTACACAATAATTATGACTGAGTGTTTCTAAATGGCTCTTTAATTAGACATATGGTTTAGTGAAAGACCTGAAAAAGATGACCATGTCTGTTACATCAACAGTTCATCCAGGAATGAAAAGTGGATCCAGTTTGGAAACCATACTTTTAGAGTTATAGACCTATACTCTGTGGCAGTGTCCCAAATAAACCTTTTTGTCTCCTTTATTTTAAAGAGCATCCATGTGATTTTCAAGAGAAGTCTAAAACTGGGCAGGGCAGTGGGTCCTCAGAACTGGAGTTGAGAACTCCTGCTTTAGGAAACTGTTTTCTTCCCCCCCAGGTCCCCGTCTTTCCTCTCTAACCGCGTGTAGGGCTCGAACGCCGATGAGCCGCAGCCGTAACCAGAGGTGAGTTCATGATGAGCTCCACTCAGAAGGGGCATAGAGAAGAGCGAGGGCGGAGGGACCCCCAAGCGGGGCGAGGGTGGTGTGCCTCCGAGAGAGGAGAGAGAAAGGCCGAAAGCCCCGCCCCCGCCTGCCCCAGTCACAGCTCCTGGAGGGGTACTGGTACTGCTGAGGCTTGGAGAGGTCGCCGAGGGGCTGCCAAGCAGAGAGCCGTTACCAGGGTGAGGGGGGGCCAGAAGGGGGTTGGGTGGAGGTGCCGGGACAGACAGCAGGCGGCCCTGCTCCAGCAACCGCAGAATGTTACAGGTGGCCAAAGACTCAGAGGCGGAAGAAGAGCGTTTATCTGAATCCTTCGTCTGGTCTTTCTTCTGCTTGGTGCGTCGGTTCTGGAACCACACTTTTACCTGCAGATATGAGAAAGAGGCAATTGAATAGGCTCATGGGAAAAAAAACGGAAATGTCTCTTGAGTAATCAGTGCATTTACTGCATTCTCCAAACAAAAAATCATTACATGCAGATGGTTGGAATCCCCAGTCAAAGTACATATTTAGATTTTTTTTTAAGGGAAATAAATGTGTGCATTCTCTACAGAGATCATACTTTTTAATCGATAATTACACAATAATTTAAAATTTAACAAGAAAAACAAGCTGTGCTTTGTACAAAATCTCAAAAGGCGTGCACAAAAGGCAAAGGTATTCACGTTAATATCCCGTGGAAGCCCTGAAAAACTTTATCTTGCTTGGCATTATGGAGTTCTTATAGGAAATCAACAAAGATGTTAAAGTAATTCGACTGCCATCTAAAAGAAATTAATATTAATATATAAATAAAATTCTTGGACATTCTGCTTGTTTCCATGCTTTTAATCTGCATTTTAAACTTCCCATCAGAATGCACCAATGTAGATGTTTGCAGGAAAATGTGGTCCAGTGTCAGATTTAATTTGAACGTTGCCTTGAACATTCCACATTTCATAAATTCTTGCATTGTTTGATCGAAATTATTACTTAAATGATTCTTTAATGAAAAGTTAATGCATTTTTCTGACTCTGAAAGTAAAGAATGAACCATTTGTGGTGAGAGATCCACATACCACATCACAAAACATACTGTAACCCCTGTGTTGTTTCCAGACAGCGTGGGACATGCAGGTCATGAAAAGCATTGAACTCTGCTGACCCCCACTTGTTCTGTATTTTTAATTAATGCTGTGTGATTGAAACATATAGCGTGTTTCTGAGGCGGCTGTGATCAACCATGCTCAAAAATGGAGAGAAATCA
Organism: Rhabdalestes septentrionalis; assembly: GCA_037832545.1. NCBI lineage: Eukaryota > Metazoa > Chordata > Actinopteri > Characiformes > Alestidae > Rhabdalestes > Rhabdalestes septentrionalis. The sequence goes on from JBBMFX010000011.1 coordinate 2,178,335, forward strand.
GAGCCATGAAAAATGCATCCCATTCTGACCGACTTCATACCCATGACCTCATGCTACATTTAACCCTTGGGGCCATAGAACTGCAGCCGTGGCAGTTATATTCACACACCCACACACACACACACACACATTTACACACAATAACTAGGCACAAATACTGTTGGTCTGTTTGGTCCATAGAATCCATCCAAGTGCTTTCGCACTCTTTTAACTAAATGTCTATGAAATATATGTACCATCCTGTAAGTAAATATAAACATTTCAGCTTAAGCCCTTCTTAACATCAGAAATCAAAACTAAATAAATAAATTATTCAAGTTCAAAGAGTCCAAATTTAATTTTCTTTGCTTTTTAATTAATCAAACGTTGGACTATGCAAACACCGTTAAAACTAAAAAATGCACGATCCACATGTTTCATATATGAGCTGTAGAGCCTGGAACCGTGGAACCAGAGTCTGGTTTGTTTATTTTACACACACACACACACACACACACACACACTAAGGATGGTCAGAGAGGCAATAATGTCTATAAGAATCATTGGAAAGAGTATGCAGAAAGTGGTAGCATCTTGGAATGATCAAGTCTACAAAAGGTAGACACTATTTGGAAGATGTGTCATGTTTTTTTTTATGTAAACACAAATTAAGTGCAATGGACACTAAAGAATGGACACAGGTTCTATGGTTAGGTGAGACAAAGACAGAGACCTTTGATAAACACTTAGAGGTATTGCTTATATAGCATAGTGCATATAGCACTATCATTTTCTGGAAATTTTTATTTTGGATTTGTTTTTGTTATATTTTGTGCTGTTTGTCTTTGTGCCTGTATATAGTGGGTAAGATAAGATAAGACAAGACAAGACAAGACAAGACAAGACAAGACATTCTCAACATATAAGGTTTCAAGTTAATATTGATATACCGAATAGAATGTCATGGACAGTGTAGTGAAGGACCCAAATGTATTGGGGCAGTTTTTTCTTCAAAGATCCTTCTCTCCAAGTTCATCAGGTATGGGAGGAATTTATTACTGTTATCTCGGCAAATGTTGGTTATGCAAAATATTAAATGTGTAAGTTCCAATAATTGTGGCATAGTTTTGCATTAGTTGAGTGTTACCAATTTTTTTCCTCATATTTCCAGTGTATAATTGAAATGAACCAGAAAAACAACTTTTCAAGAGATTTTTACCCGTTGCAAATAATTATGAAGCTGACTGCCTATCAGCCTTGTAGAATGAATTTTTAAAAATCTTATTTTATCTCTAAGGGAGAAGGAGAGGACAGAAAATTGTGATGTAAACTGAATCACGGCTCTACGTAAAACCGCACAAGTGTCAAAAGTGGGCCTGGTGGGAAAATCTTAAATACAAAAAAGTGAACAGAGTTTAAATATATCCAGGCTATTGTTGCCCTCAAAATATACAAAAACTAACATGTGCGCCCATACTGACTATATCCCTTTGGTGTGTTTGATCTATACAATGTGTTTTCAGTGCTAGTACACACTAGTTAAAGTCATACTTGCACTCAGCACAGTAAAAAGTAGAGTCCACTGGACTCTTTTGATGAACCATTTATCTCTGTATCCACTGCAGGAACAAATCTGGTGCACCGCAGGCTTCCACAGCACAGCGCAGCGGGAACTGCAGAAAGAGCCAGTGGGCAATTCATGATATACTTTTACTCTGGCACATACTCTCTGCGTGTGTCATGCTACACTAACTGCATTGGCCTTATTATTTGAATGTAGTCATTCACAATGTCACCAGAAAGCACTAAAACTGGCACAGGGAAGTGTAGCATGAAACTATGGAATCATGCACATCCTATGCATTTAGTACTGAATAATGTCTTCACTCTACTAGCCTGGAGAGCAGCCAACACAGCATGACTTTTAACGCTGGAGAGTGCAGTCCTTCATACAAACTACCCTCTACATGAGCCTAAAACATGGAGTCATGTAACCTTGGGGTCTATCATGCATGTATGTGTTGTGACAAATGGGCAATAACTCCTAACATCATTAACTCCAAGGACAAACATGGCATACACATATCCTTGTTTCAAACACACACATGCACACACATATACATACACACATACACATACATTTGTCTCTATATCATCCTGGTCTTTTTTTACATTATTTGCAAAATCCACAGTCCTTTATATATATATTCTTTTTAAAATTATTATTATTAATTTAAATTGTTATTGTGTATGTAGAGAGAAGAGAAGATGGGGTTAGTTGAGAGACATGGTGTGTGCTCAGTTAGAGGCTGATCAGACCGTGCACAGGGAATCTGCATTAAGAAAGTAGACAAGTAGGCACAGGCAGTGAGATCACAGCTCCAGCTCAGCCATTAGTGTGTAGATAATGGGATTGTTGGTGATCCCTCTGAGCGTGCTGATGCCACACTCTTAATCTAAACATGCACATATTCAGTGTGTGTGTGTGTGTGTGTGTTTGTGTGTGTTTGTGTGATTGCGTGAGTAAGTGAGTGAGTGCGTGATAAGGCACAGCCAGGGTCAGTGCGTCCAGATAGGCAAACTAGGCAGCTTTAACTTCTACCAAACTCTTTCTTCCAATTTGATTAGTCCCTTTGTGCCACCCAGTGTCAATGAGCTAGAGTACTGTAAATGTGCCAATGCCCAATGCCACTGAATCAGAGTACTGTCAATAAAAGCAAGGTTTGCAATGCACATTTACGGTACCACATGTTTCAGACAGGTGGAAACTACTATACCACTTCGCCAGGCTGGTGTTTCCCAATCCTCAGGCACAACATTTTTGCATAGGCAATAATAATAAATGCTCCAATAGAATAGTAGTTATTCTTCCTCTCTGGACACATCATGGTTTAGCACCATTTAGCCCCATGATTTCCACCTTTTTGCTCTGAGAGCAAGAAGGTTTTGATGTATAGAACTGCATCAATGGTTAGAGGTTTGACCAAAGTCAGCACTGAAGCCAGTAAAAAGATGGTACAGTGCTGGGAAAATTGAATTGCAAAGGAAGATGACTAGTAGACAAGAGATGTCATTTGTTTGTAAAATTATTTATAAAAGCGCACTCTTTAAGAACCTCCAAAGGATTCTTCGGTGGAATTAAAATCTATATTTGTTTTCAGTGCATATTGTAAAACATGAACTAAGAAGAAGATTCTTTATTTGCCACATGCATAGTCATATAAGCACAACACACAATTAAATCCTTTTTCTATATTTAACCCATTCACCAAGTGAAGGAGTGGGCTGCCGCCAAGGAGGCGCCCGGGGAGGAGCATGGGGAGAGAGTACCTTGCTCACAGGTACCTCAGCGGTGACATTAGCAGTTGCGATTCGAACACCAGCCCTTTGATTGCAGGGCCAACGTCCTGGGTTCTAGCTCTGGTTAATTCTCCATCTGTTTTAGACAGCTGGAGCCATCATAATAACTGGGATTAACAATTTAAATGCTACTTTAAAGCATTTAATTTGGCTAATTAGCTACCTTTCTTGTTAGTTATCTCTGTTAATAGCAGCCGTCCTGACATGACATACGCCCATACACCCAAATTTCTACATTTACTGAGAGTAGAGTCTATTAACTCTTACATTTTTCTCTGTCGAGTATCCATTGATGCTAGAATAAACACTAAAATGTTAGCACTAGCTTATGTGACCTTGGCTTCCCCATTAAAATGTAATGATTCTAAATGGATCTACCAATTTTTCTGGTCTATATTATGGCGCTCTCATCAGTGCTTGATGACTTAATTTCCACCTGTTACCAAAGACACTGCAGAGCATCCTTGAATATCTTGAGCAAGAGTATAATCAAAAACTATTTTAAAAAAAGCAAGGTTTAGTTTTCAGGAGCCAAACATTCAAGTACTTCTGATATTTTAAAATAAGACATGCAAGTGTGAAAACATTTTAATATTTAACCCTCAGATTGTCAGAACCTATCAACAAGGCCAAATAACCATTTATCATTGAATCTTGTGACTTCTTTTGATTATACAATATATCCCACCGGCAAGTCCCTACAGTAAGACTAGTAACCATTTCCAGCAGGTCCTTTCATTGGGTGGGGTTTAGTCCACCTTTCAAACTGCAGCGGTGGGCACAAAGAGAAAAGCCAGGCGGGGAACAAAAGTAGAATGAAAAAGAGGAGGAGACGGGAGAAGAAAGCATATCTCCTGCGCTGTACATCTACACTATTGGAATGAAATCCGCTTTAATGGGATCCAGGGTTCAGCGCTGGGGCAGAGATTACACAGAGAGATCTGCGTGACCTGGATTTGCGCGCTCTCTCTCTCCCTGTGCTCCAATCCACTCCACTCTGCTGCTGCTGCAGTACACACTTGACCATGCGCACATTGTTAGAGCTTGCTGTTAACTCTGCAATACCATGCTGTGTTAACAATACTCCAGACCTTCATAATACAGTATACTGTATTTCTACACAAATGTGTGTCTGCAATTTGAATTGAGTGTTTGAGGGCTTTACATGGAAAGACCATTCGAGGAAAAGGACTGAGCAGAATGAAAGACAAAGAAATGAGAAGAACTAGGTTCTTATAATCCGAGCATGCAATGTCCCCCGCGAAAAGACTGATGTTGCACTTAAAATGCAGAGACATGCACTATTGAAAAAGTAAACACAATTTAATAATGAAATAGAATACAATGAAATGAGCAGAAGAGGCTATAAACACTTAAGCCTGGTTTTATAGCTCTGCTTATATCTTGCTACAAATGTAACATAAGTCTTATGAATGACATAAACAAAATAAACATGGCAGAAATGCCCTCCAACTCACTTCACTTATTAGTGTTTTAGAATTCCACGTGGTTTTTGAGCAAAAACTCTCCCGTGGGTGCCTGTGCTCAGCACTGCCTGAGAGGTGAAGTGGATAACAACACAACTTTAATCTTATAAAGTGATCCAACAGGTGAAAATCCACAGTGAGAGATATACCTGCTGCTGACCTTTCGGTGACCCCATGCAAAGGCTGAAATGCTAACGCCCCACACTCAGCACCCTCTTGATCCTATACATGTGATAACAGCCGCCTACATGGAATGCAACGATGCATTCTAGTTATTAGGTGACCGTTCTGTGACCTTGACAGCTCTATGGAGACTGGAAGTCAGGAATAGACTCAAATTTGTTGGGGCTGCCTAAAACAGATTTTCCACTTTGCCTTTGTCTAGGGCTAAGGTGTGATGGCACAGTGTCCAACTGGTTGCACAAATTGGTCAATTAAGTGCGATGACAAGACATGCTCTGGATCCAAGAGTATTTGTGTGGGCAAAAGCATAAATACTTTCCAGCTATTATAACCATCAGTGTATGCATTTGAAGTGACCTACACTGAATGCAGTCATAATGAAAAGTGTACTTGAGTCTGAATGCGGTCATATGGAGCATCTGAGTCAGCCTACATAATCTATCATGGTGAGCCCTATATTATGCTGAGGCCATGGTAACATAACATCTACCGCCATGTCACAATGCGGGAGCATGTTGGTGAAGATCACCTCTTGGGAGGTGCACTTTCACTCAGCATCAAAAGAACAAGAGGCCATGTGGCCTTTGGCAGAACCCAGGAGACCTCACAGGTCCATCATGCTGCATGAACAAAACACTTAAAATTTCCTCTCTGACCTCCAGACTTGACACCAGGTCTTAAATGTAGCCTAGGAACAAACTCCACAGTTCAGGCCTAACTAAAGGGAGGTGATAGGTGGTCAACTAAACGCATGTGACAAGGTATAAATGGAGATGGCTTCATATATGTTATTCCAAATCCATTCTCTATCCTAGTTTTCTCTCAATCAACCCATCTTCTCTCTCTCTAACACTTCCACACTACTTTCTCAATCCTTGGCCTCTAAATCCTCGCAGACCTTCATCCTTAATTATCACGATTCTCCTCCTCCTGCTCACCTGCTTGCCTTCTTGGCCTCACCATGCCCTGATCCATGGCCCCAGGCCTTAAGATTGCTGCAACTCATGGAGGAGCCAGCCAAGGGTCAACAGAGTCTTATCAAACGCTGGTAGATATGGCTCCATAATCCGCCTAAGCACAAAAGCACTCGTACTATTATTAGAGCTCTGCCCCAGTCCTAGCAAAAGGGCTCGGCCCTGGTGCCTAAGGTGTCGTTGTTTTAGATAAGGCAATTAGGCTTACAGTGCATGGTTCGAGACTGAGAGCATGCCATAGCGCTACCAGTGCCCCCCCTTAGCACTGCTTAGACTGTTGTCGACTAAGAAATAAATGGAGAAAGGGGTGGAGGCAGCTCAGTGGGTAGGATACTTGCCACCAGACCAAGAGGTCATGGGTTCGAAACCTACCTTCACCTATCCCTAACCCTAACCACTGGGTTCCTGAGCAAGAACCTTAAACCCAGTGCTCCAGGGAGACTGCCCCCTGTGGTTAGGGAATGGATATTGCCTAGGATAAAAGCATCTCCTAAAAGCTGTTAATGAAAAGAATAAGGTTGCTTTTGTACAGCAACAGAACTGGACCTGTAACATCTGAAAAAAAGCAAAATGGTCTAAATTAGTCCAAGGAGCTTGTGTGATTGAAAAATGGAATTTCTCTTGCTTTTTAAAGAATGGTTTCATATTTTAAAAGCAAGTTTAACAAATATACAGTCCACATGTTGAAATTAAACAGGAAAAAGAAGCCAGTTTTTGATTAAGTGGCTAAATAGATAGATTTTGTGCATATTTTCCATTATATGACTGTGACTGTGTACCATCCACAGGCAAACTGATACTGAAGAATCTCACTTTGGGGGTCACTCTGAAATCCGAAGTAGAGTAAAGTAAGAGTGAGCCTGCGTATTAAAACACATGTGCCTGGTAAAGGCATCCTTCGGATGTAGCAGGTTTCTGTTCTGGCTGATCTAATCAGGTAATTGCATTACATGCTGCTCGGCCAGTGACACGACGAGCCCGCACACACGTACACACACACTCCAGCTCACTCACCATCTTCCTTCTATTCTGATCTGAGAGCAGTTGCCTGTGATGATAAAAGGATTTGAAGAGATGGGATTTGAGCAACAAAAGCTGATCTCAGATCAACACTACACCACTCACAGAATGAGCCAGGTTGCAGTGCACAACACAGCTGAACTTCTGACCCTGCCGTGACACAGTCAACGGACTAATTACAGCCCTCGTCTCCACGTCAACAGAGTACATAACATTATTCATGTTTAGTAATCCGACATCCACATGAGAATTTGACGTTGTCTTTAAAAGACAAGCATAGATGATAAGAAATTAAACCCCCCCCCCACATACACATACACACAAATATATATCTATATATATACATATAAATATATATACTTTAAA
>JBBMFX010000011.1:2235669-2268474 GCA_037832545.1 Rhabdalestes septentrionalis
CCCTCCCCCCGTCCGCGGTAAAATTGTCAAGCGTTGAACGGTCCGCAGTGATAAAAAGGTTGGGGACCGTTGCTCTAAAGGAGGATGAATTCTGCTTTTGAGGTTCTCAGTTCCTCTCAGTGTCTCTTCCTCATGATCTTAGAGAGTTTTCCCAGCCAGTGCCATCCCCTGCAGGTCTGCTTTCTACAAAGCAAACACACATAAGGAACAACTGTAAATATGTCATTTTCTACTAGCTTTAGTGCACCATTACTATTTCTTAGTGAGTTTGATCAAAAGATAGAAATGCAGTCTCGGTAGGAGCTGTGCACTTGCTGGCATACAAATATGTTTATACATATACATATATATTAGGGGTGTGCAGTGTGGCCGCTATTTGTATCTGTATTTGTATTTGTTAAAAGGGAAAATTATTCGTATTCATATTTGTATTCAAGTAAAATTCATAATGCAAACAACTTCAGAATCTCCTCCTGAACTTGAGCGTGGGATCAATCGGTCATCCGTGAACACACCACTGCACACAGTGTGAACAGCACGAAATTCGGGCAGCCATTAATTCTGCACCCGTGTGGAGCAGTGTGTGGAGATGGTACTGGGGAGAAGCGTACCGAGGAGAATGGTACTTACTCAGGGTACGGTATTCGTAAAAAACACGTTATTTGTGCCTTTCCGAATACCGTATTTGTATTTGGCTCCACCCCTAATATATATTTACATGTATAGTCCTATTCAATTGCATGACATATATATTAAACAGCTTGTCATCATATTCATTTTGTATGCTTGCATATTATGTTGCAGACCTGTTTTTTCGTCCTTTTTTATTTATTGCTTCCTGACAAAATAAGAATAAAATCCAACAGTAACTGTGTTAATGAAACATATTTCATTCATGAGGAAGCACATTTAAGGCAATTCAATTCAAAGCAACACATTTATCAGCGAGAAAGACTGGCTCCCCTTTTGTCTCCTGGTTCCTCTCAGGGTTTTCCTCCTGTTGCTCTGAGAGACTTTCCACTGCCACTGTCGGGCCTGGCTTGCTCATGTGTGGCTTGGAACTGGATTTCTGTGAAGCTGCTTTGTAAGAACGCCCGTTATAAAAAGAGCTTCACAAAAATATCTGAACTAAACGGAACTTACATTTCCAAGTCTTGGAAACTTCGCGTGAACCAGAGGGATTAGAAATCAGAAATGTTATCTATGTCCAACTTTTACTGCTATAGTTGCATCCCAGGCTTGTTAGCTTTTTCATTCACTGAGGTGCTACAATGGTGTGGAATCGACTTTTTGTGAAGCAATCAAACGTCACCAGGCTTTTGAATAACATAAAAGGCAATGAAGGAGTTCAAAACTCATGGACTCACACTGCAGGAACATCTGATATACACTTCAGCAGTGACATAATGAATGCTAGCAAGCTATTTCAAGCCTGAATTATTATTAAGGCATATTATTGCTTATGTAAGCGTATGCCGCCCACCTCCCGGCTGCATAATCAAACCCCACAGCACTCCTTCTCTTACTCACTCACTTCTCTTTCTTCCACTTCCTCTGCAGAAGTTCAAGATCCGAATTGAAGACCCCCCTCGGCGCAAGCACATGGTGTTCATGGGCGGGGCCGTGCTGGCCAACATCATGAAAGATAAAGAGTCCTTCTGGCTGACCAGGGCCGAGTTCGAGGAGAAAGGCCTGAAAGTGCTGGACAAACTTGGCGGAACAACAAAATGAAGCTACCCAGGCCTAAATGCCCCCACACTGTATGTCTTAAAGTCTGTAGACACCTTTGCATGCACTGTTTCTTCTCAAATCAAGAATATTATTGGTGAGGTTGCCCCAGCTCACGGCTCGACTTGATGCTGGAACCCTGCAGGGAAGATTTGCTTGGGTTCTGATGGGTTCTAAAGTCTGATTCTGATTTTGGATGATAAGTGTGGGACCACAAACTCCATTCCAAAGGAACTGAATGAAGCTTAATCACTAAATAATACAGGTGTGTTTACACCCCTCTAGCTGACACTGGGCTTCGGGCTTGTTGAACTTAGGTGGCTGCTCCAGACCATCCAATTATATGAATAATCATGTTTTTAATGGAGATCATTCAAAGGTCTGCAATGGGGCCACCTGAACTAAAGAGCTGTCTAGATACTTTTAGACATATAGTGTAGCTTTACAAACATAGTAGCAAAAGGGGACATGAGATTATATTGAAAACATTGAAAATCTAGTGAAAAGGTTCCTTTTAGTAACAGGATGGAAAAAAAGTACCTTGACTCTGAATCATATTCTGCCTTTTGTGATGCTTCATAGACTGAAACGTCCATCTACTGTAAAAACGTTCTTGCTTAGTTACATAAACTGAATCCTCGAGAGAATACTGTTCCACAGGTTGCCAGGGACAATGAAAAAAGAGTCTGTCTGCCATCTAGTGGAGAATATACCTCCACAGCTCAGGGCATCACATACAGTCAGTACAGGAAGCACTGGGCTAATTTTAGTTAAGGCAGGATGACACCCCACAGAGAGGCATCGATATGGGAGGTGTGGGCAGATATCCGATATTTCTCATCCACATACCTGCCAATAAAGGTTTTAAAAGATTTCATAAAGATTTAAACACAGCATTTATATGTACAGGTCACAAATACAGTGAAATAAACAACATTTTAGCACAGAAACTCACCTGAACATCCTGCTCTTTCAGAAGATTATAAATATAGCTGCAAGCAAAAGGTTGGGCAGCCCTGGTCAAATGACATGTCCTTTTGCTTTTTTGAGTGAAAATGCAGCTCCGGAAAAAATAAGAGATCACTGCAATTTATTTTTAAATCAGCATCTCTTTGAGCCTTTCCAGTCCAGTGTCTGTTCAATTCCTACACAAGCACCTCATTCTGCTTTATAAGGGACTGATCACCTGAATCACATCTTATTTAATGAGGCAAAGTATAAAACACTGCTGTAATCCACACTCCTCTCACAGTTGGATGGTAGTTTGATGATTAAACACTGCTAGAAATTTGTCCCAGGTAATTATTGCCTATTTGTTTTATTTGAATTAATTACGTTTTGTTAAGGCTGCATCACTTCCCTTATTTTAATATATTTTCACTTTCTTTAAAAGTACCCTTTAAAGTACAATATTTTTATTTGGAAATGAGGAGAAATATTGCCAGCAGCTCTTAAAAACTAAGGCAAATATGCTCTGTTCAAAACTATAAAAGATAAAACCTGAGAGACTGAACATTTTTGCGGTGTTCTCTCTGGAGCTGTGTGTATCCACCCTCTGGAACACACTTTTTAATTGTCCATTTTAATGCAGGTTTTCGTGCACAATTACTGCTGACTTTCTGACTTCAATCCAATTCTATTCTACATCTTAAGCTTTTGTAAATGTATTAAAAACAGGCAAATAAATCATCAATAATTGATGGATTATTTGCAGAAAAACAATCAGATTTATGTGTGTCTTCTCTAGAGGAAGTTTCTCAAGTCATGCAGTTTGACCAGGGAACGTTCAGTTTTGCACACCACTGTAGTTCACCCAATATGAAAATCTGTACATTTGTTTGTTTGTTTGTTTGTTTTCAGTTATGCAGTTATGTGCCATTATACCGCTATAATGATATTATCATGTACGCCACATATCCTACAAGCTTCAACTTACTGGAAACTGTTTCCGTTCAGAGCATCCACAAAGATTTAATGCAGTTTGTTACCGAACATAAATACAGCACAGTCGTATCAGTGCATCCAGAAAAGAAATCGTAGTCTTACTTTAGCAATCCAAACATGCACATTTGACATCAGCAACAACTCATCATCACAACTGGCTGCATGCAGAAATCAAATATTTCAACAAGATTACAAATATAATGTCCGTTTGCACTGACCGGTGAAATGTCCCGCTCTGAAATCGACTGACTCGTGTAGAGCTTAAAAACCATACCATACATGACAGCAAGAAAGTGTTACAATATTAAGAGTCTTCATGGGGATTCAACACAACAAGGTAAGACTAAACGGTCAGTTAACTCAATGTAAAACCAGTCAACCGGCTTGGCCGTGTTTTTTGCAATCACTTAAACCACCATAGGGTGTTACCATTACAGCACATTCAGTGAATGCAGCACGGTACAAAACACAGGCTGGATGCTCCACCACCCAGCCAAAAGTTCTTCATGACGTCCGTTTACATGTTAAAGTATAGGTCGACGGAAAATCAAATGAATGGGTTTCCACTAACAGCTATGACTGGAGTCCATTTTTAGCTTCTTTAGTTTGGTGCTGGAACAACGATGTAATGTAGCTAAAAGCTAGAGTCACACACATGACCTCTCTCAGCCCGCTCAAACCAAATCCAGCTCCTCATTAAGGTGGTGCAGACATGTCAGTGTGGTTTAGGCCAAAGCATGACTTACTGTGAGCCATAATAATGAACAGAATTTCCCAGTGCAGCTGTGACAACAGGGTCTGTTTTCACTAACCACCTCAGGAGAACGAGTGCTGATCTAAAATCAGTTTGAAAACACCATCATGAAAATGGAGGAATTCGATCTACGATCAGTCCTTATGACTGCCTGGTGAATACCAAGCTCTGGAATGTTGCTCGTATCAGTGAGGTTTTGTGCATTATTGTGGACTCCAGGCTTATCTAGATTGAAAACGGTGTAAACGTGACTTTCAGTCAAACTATTCCTTTCACATGGAACGTCTTAAGAATTCACTGAGACGGGAAACCAACAAAATTTCAGCCCAGACATTATTCAAACAACTCAAAGACGATCGGCCATTCAGTCAATACTGAGCAAAATGAAGTAGCTGTAAATTAAGCAAAGTACAGTTTTTGTCAAGTTTTACCTTTTAAAAAGAGACCAGCGATGACCTTGAAATACTGGGAAAACAAAAAAAAAGTGCTGTTACAAGACCAGAAACGATCTTCGGTTTTCTCTTCATATTAAAGCATTACAATACAGCTGAGAGAGCCTTCATATGGGCTCTATCACATACTGACACTTGGGGCATCTCAGATGCATACGTGTAAATGTACATAATAAATATATAGATTTTTTTTTTACCCACCTGTTAAAAAAGATGCTGTATAAAGACATCATGTTCAACACTTTGGTATTGAAGTTCAGCAGGCAAAGACCCTTGGCGACCACACGAATGATACTGATGACTAGAACCACAGATATTTAGATTCTGTGTAGCAGGAGTCTTAAAAAAATGATGGTTCCTGATTCCTCTTTTGGCAAATATTGCTTTAAGCATTATTGCCAAGGATCTTTCTCCATTTTGGCAAACCTTCTAGCCACAAAGCGAGCTGTTCTGTGTCCTCAGTGGCAGACTTACACGCAAAACTGAGCACTTTTGCAACATTTGAAGTGAACATTCATCCACACATGCACACACACACACCCACAAACACACAGGCGCACACACCCAATCCACAGGCCTTCATACCGAACCCCTGTGGAGCTCAGGGCCAGTGAAGAGGATCTTCCGAAGCTGAAACCGAAACAAGTAAAAGTCCTGTTTTCCCTCCCTCTTCACTCCTCACACGCAGACTCCTCAATGTCCACAGCTCCCCCTCTGGTCAGCCTGCGCATCTTACTGAAGTCATGGTCCTTGCGCAGGTAGGACAGGGTGGACGCCCCCTCCGTGTGTGTGCCCAGCTCGTGGGGCTGTGTGTGTGCAGGGAGGGGCTGCATCTCCCCGCCGCTCCTCCAGAACAGGCAGTAGTGCTGGGGGTCACTCACTCCGAACACTCCGGCGCAGGTCTGCGTTAAAACCTCCACGCTCTCGCCCGCCTTCCAGTGCAGGGTCTGCGCCGCACTGCGCTCTGTGTTCTGGAACAAGACGCGCACAAACCTCTGGAACACACACACACACACACACACACACACACACACACACACACACACACACACCGAGTGGAGTTACATTCTGGATTCATATCCATATGTTCTACTTAACACTACCTGAACAAGGTGAATTCTAGCCGCTAGCTAGGAATCCCCATTAAACAACATTGCCACTGGATAGGCTAGCAGGGGCTAACACACATCAATGGACTCCTCAGCTTCCAATTTTCTTCTGACACTAAACATCAAATATATCTTTGTATTCCCATCCTGGAATGGAATCATTGAGTCAGAAGGGAAAAAGATAGACATCCTTCCCATCCTGAAAGAGCAAGGCCAGTTATGAATTTTCCCTCTGTACAATGGCTGAGATCATATATATATATATATAGTTTTACTGACTAGGCCACAAAAAGCTCTAAACTCAAGCAAGTTTCACACATAAGCTGTGACATTTCAACTGACAGTAGATGACATTAGTCTTTCCCAGTGGGGAGAACATACGTAAGTGTTAGAATTGCTCCTGGCCACCCTTATGGCCCCCGTGCTCTGAACAGCCAAATATTTAAATATAATTTTTTATCTCTTCACAGACTACTTAAAGTCTTACACACGCGAGCTGACAGACACCCCCAACCTCCATCCTCTGCATTTAACCTTTTCATCGAGTGAAGCAGCGGACCATCACTCGGCGCCCAGGAAGCAGCGTGTGAGGACGGTGCCGCACTTAGTACCTCAGAGGAAAAGGTCGATCTGCGAATTTTTGAATGGATATCATATTTTTTGAACAAGAATTGGTATTGATCGGTGAATCGATTTTTTAAATCCAGCCCTAATATGTATGTATGTATATTTAAATACATCCAGTACTGTAGGATTGTCTTAAGCTCCTGTGATTTATCTGAGCTGCAGGGAATTTACTGGCAGCAAATACACAAATTAACACTGGAATCAATGATAACAAACAAGAAAGCCTTAAAAAGATTTGTTTCGTCTGAGGGCTGCTTGAAAGGACACAAGTTCAGTTCCAGATATTTTGTCTCAATGTCTCCAAGCTTAACATGGATGTGTGAAACTCAGCAGCTCCAGATTTAATCTACTGAGCCAAATCAGATATTATTTAAATTAAATTAAAACTACAGTGTAATACTGGGCGAGAGGTCAGGGAATGATTAAGTAAAACAGAGACATTCATAAAATCACAGTTTACTGTATTAGTATTATTTGTTTCATTTGTAATATTATCTTTAAAATCAATAAACTGAATCCAACAATAAACTAAATGTAATGTTCTCTGGTATCTAAGACTTTTGCACACGACCGCATATTTGTTTAATGTAATCAACGTATCTTATGCTGAATGAACAAATAACGGTGAATATATGAATAAATAATGATTTGAGTGTTTTTGTTTCTAAACTGTTGTTAAAACACATACTGAAGCGCTTTTGGCCCAGAAGTGGTTTAAACAGGTTTGAGTGATGCTTAGTAGAAAATAGGCTGGTTTCATATATTATGTAATGTCTGGCAATATTCTCAATCTTATACTGCCACAAATATTTAGATTTTATGTTTCCACAAAGCAAACAGTCAAAGACAAATTTTCACAGGAAGCGAAATTTCGATAGTGCGGACACTGAGAACAGCTGTTACAGCAAGTTTTATCCATTTTACTCCAAATATAAAGTGCTCTTATAGCACCTTTTAACGTATGGTAAATATGGTAGGTGTAGCCTGAAGTGGGGGCTGGGGGACCACCCTCAAACTCCGTGCAAACAAAGGGCTGCCAGGAAAAGGGAGATGAGAAGGTGGTGACGGAGATGGCAGAGCACATCAGTCATGAAATGTTTGAAAAACGACTGAAATTGGAGCCAAATCTGGTTCCCAGAACAACAAAAGAGTGGAGTGTTCAAGGTTAACCCGCATAAACCATTGCTTAGAACACGTTGACAGCTGCTGACAGGAGGCTGTGAGTAGAAACAATGTACGCTGGGTGTTTATAAAGTTGTGAGGCTGAAGAGTGTGTGTGTGTGTGTGCACATTTGTCTGTATGTGTGTATTTAAACCTGGCTCTGTTGGCTCTCTCTTTGGATCTTGGCCTCTTGGCCCCGCCGCCTGCTCCACTCTCTCAGACTCTCACGGGCTTCGTTGGTCAAGCCGCTGGAGGAAGGGGTCCCGGGCTGGCTCTGGATTAGGCACAGGCTGGCATAGACACTCGTCAAGTAGTACCCTCCTAAAAAGCAACATTCACGTGGCAGTCAGGCTTACAGAATGTTTTAAAGGGGAATTTCTATGTTTAAAGAGGGCATTTAGCTCACAATCATTAGTTACAGGGACAGTCCCCCTGGAGACACTGAGGGTTAAGTGTCTTGCTCAAGGACACAATGGTAGAAAATGGGGATTTGAACCTGTGACTTTGTGCTCATCAGATTCACAGGAAAGTGATTTACCTTCCAGGCTTCTACCAACCATGTTTACCACAAAAAAAGCTACTTAGAAATGACATACAAATCATAAATACAAGATTTAAACTCAAGCAAGTTCCTCACAGGCATTTCAACTGACAGTAGCTGACAGTGGTCTTTACTTGTTGTTCGTGTAATTGATTTACCAGTTGTTGAGGACCATCAGAATGCACTTTAAGCTCTTTAGCCCAGCCTTAGTTTATCAATCCTTCAGTCAAGAGGCTTTTGCTGTTTGGTTTAAAAGGACTAAAATGAAGGATTCTGAAACCTACTGTATTTCATTCTTTTAATGCATTTTCCCCAATTTATTCATGTCCAGTTCCATTAATGACTAATTCCAACTCTTCTTTACACACCCAATCCTAGGAGGGTGAAGTCTTTTGAATGTTTCTTCACCTGAACCACCATCCCATCATTTCAATCTTACACATCATTAACGGACAGCTAAACACGCTTGAACGACAATGGCTAATTCTGACTACCAAACCTGTTGCATCAGCTATCAAACACCCATGCTAAGCGATGGGGAAGAAAGAGGACCAACATACCCACCCCAGAAAGAAAGACAGATTCTCTCTCTTGGACACTAGGCTACCAGGTGTCTAGACAGTAGTGACACTCAGGTGACCAAGTCATCCACAAACTGAAACCTAAATGATTACATTATCATGTTAACAATATTAACTTTATCTATGACATTACTGATACATAAGCATTAGACTTGTTCACACTGTATCTTTTATTTGAACACACTCTAGTACTGGATCAAATTACACAGACCCCATTTACACCTGGTGGTATTGAGTGACGATCTGTAATCTGTGAAGATTTTAAATATGCGATTTGAATTAAAACTTGCTGTTCACATCAGTCACCAACAGTCTGTGATGCTCCTTTTATTCAAAAGATGGTTGAAGCCTAAAATAAACAAATTTGGATTCTGCTATACAGGCCCTACTGGCTTTACAATATTTTTTACAAGAAGAACAGAAATGGATAGGCAGGGTTTAGTGCAAGGCTAAATAAAGGTTAATCTTGTTTTAAATTTATTTAAACTATGTTTGGCTCCAGAAGGGAACTAAATCAAACTCAGAGCTGAAGTCTATCCCCGATTGATGTTTTGGTTTTTAAATGTGGCTTGAAGAGATTTTTTACACTGGTTTAAGTGACTGAAGTGCGTCTCAAACCACATGAACCAGTCTGAACAATTTAAATGTTTCAAACGAGCCTTACACACGCATTTCTATATGTGGACAGTCGCCATCCAGATTTAATCCTGATATGACCTGATGTAAATGGGGTATAGTGTTCTCTCCTGTGTCTCTGTCCTTCTATTCAGGGTTTACCTTCCCCTGTCAGCCATGACGGCTCCAGCAGCTCCATCATGTACTCCGTCTCTAGCAGCAGCTGTGGGATGTTACACTGAACCACCACATAGGACAGAACTGGCAGAAAATCCTCTGAGCTGTAGTCCTGACCTGCAGAACAGAGATCAGAGATATTCTGAATATGAGTCTTGGATAATTATTACAATTTAAATTAATTCCCCACTGTTACAAAGCATTCTCTGTTATTATGGAATCCTCTATTGCTCTAATCATCCTCCAAAGTTCATTTTTTACAGCTTCCTTATATGTTTACGGTAACAAGAAGAAACATTTTATGGTAAGATGCTGTTCACAAGGTCACATGACACAGTAATCTTTAAATAAAGCTGACATAAATCTAGAATAGGCGTTACTCCAGCAATTATCAGCTGTCTTGAATACTTCTGTGTTCAAATTCAATATCATTTCTGGTCAGAAAGTGTAACTTGTTAAGATAATTCTTTATTATTGTTAATACAGGCATTTGTCAGTTGTCACAGAAGGCTTATGCAGACGCTTTTGAAAACTTCCTAACAGAAAATCATGTTCGGAAACTTTGGAATCTGAGTAAAGAAGGTCCACTAACGACAATATTCTCTGTGTGACACTGACGCCACCAATACCACACACACATACACTCACCTGGCTGTGTTCCCATGGCCTTGTACACACTCTTGCACACTTGCAGCAACAACAGCACTTTGTCTATGGGCGAGTGGCTTCGCTGCATTAGCGTTAGCTTCTTCTTTGCTCGCTCGATGCCTGGAGCGTCCAGGACTCCGACACGCACCCCCAGGCGCTCGAGCGTCCCTTGCTGGCAAGCCTGTAGGCTGTTGGCGAATCTCTGGAGAGAGCCGTCCTGGGTATGGAGCGAGAGTAGAGTCTGGCCCAGCTGGAGCTTCAGTGGTTTGAGAACACAGCCAAAGATAGCTTTCTCCAGGGCCAGGTCTGCATTGGGAACACAAGGAGACTGAGTGGGATTCTGGCATGTGTCAGCTTATACAGAATGTAACTGATCAGTCGAGATGTCTTGTGTCTAAAGTTTGCTTCTCTAGTTTTGCACCAGACTGATATCATGGCTAATGTAGCCAAGCAATGTAAGACCATACCTTCACATAACCTGCAATTGTGCATGTCTTAATCACCACACACACAAAAGGGCAAAAGGTGATAAAAACTCAGGCTTTTAAATGGATAAACTACAGTTTTTTTCCAACTTACAAATAAATCATATTACAGGAGTAGTGTTGGTTTCGTCAATGAAAATTATGGCGAAATATCTTCGTCAACGAACATTAACGAGACGAGACGCAACGTTAATGCTGGCCGTGTGACGATAATGAAAGCGAAAGATAAAATGTAGTGTTGTTGACGAATAAGAACAAGACTAAATGTGGTTTACAAGATAAAAAATGTGCTAAAATGCCTCTTCATTTTCGTTGACTAAAACGAGACGAGACATTATTACTTTAAATCATTACGGCACTGTGTATTAGACTCTCTGCCCGCGAACACGAACCCGGCCCTATATTTCCTGCCACTACCCTCGGGTCGGACCGGGCTCAGGCCGAAAACACAGTTTATGTGTGGGGCCGGGCTGGACTCAAACACAAGTGCACGGGCTCGGGTCGGGTTTCATTTTTTTGGCCCAATCTAAGCTCTAATGTGAATGAAATGTGTCTAGTGGACAAAAGTTTTGGGACACACACAAAGTCTCTCACACACACCATTCCCAAATTCATACAAAAACGCTGATCCTTGTTCTGATTTGGTTGTGTAGACTATATTAGTTCAGGAATAGAAAAAATTGGTGAGTTCAGGCCCACACACTGAAGGTGAAGACTTTTACCAGTTTTACAAATGTGGGTTTTGTGGCAACAGATACACACATTTTCATTGTATTTGCACTTTTGTGATGTTAGGCCTATTCATTTATTTTATTAAAACTTTTGTGTGTGTACGTCTAAGTTCTAACATAACTGGTTGGCAAAATAAAAGTCGTACATTTAAATTGGAGTGTCTTCCATGTCTTGTGTCTATAAGGTAATCACATAACCTTATTTGAATTTGAAATAGGCTTGACTGAAATTTTTGATTTTGTCTATTCTACTAAATACTATTATGACTTGCATAAATAAAAAAGACTAAAATACAACTTACATTGACTAAAACTAGACTAAAATATCATTCGTTTTCATCGAATAAAACTAGACAAAAATAGTCGTGGATCATTCTGACTAAAATAGTGTTTCCCTGGGGAAACTCAGACCCCTACTCTTCCATGTGAAGAGCAAAGACATTACCTTTCACTGTAAAAATGTTCAGTGTAAAATCCCAGTGTAAAAGATTCACGGGCAGCTGTGTTTTATTGTTTAAGCTACTCAGACTGTTACACAATTATAGCAATCTACTGTATTTCTAAATCAATTCGCTCACTGGATTCGAACTGTTTCTCACAAACAACAAATCCATAATTAGTGTTAAACCCTTGATCACTCACAAATACAGACATAAAGTTAAGAGCACAATTATGCTATTTTTCCATGAACACCATGAACAGAATCAACAGCTACTGCACTTACACCAGTCCATGAAGTGAATTAAAATCTATTAATTATAAAAGTATAAGAGGACAAGACTAGCAATAGGACAGGACTAAAATACATTTCTAGGTTTGGAATAGTATGTCAAAACAAAACCGCCTTAGAAAGAAAAAATTACAAAGACTGACAAAAACTGCTTCAAGGAATGCTAGTGAGAATCACTCCATCACTGCAACAGTCAAGAAACAAGCTGTTCAAGACCAAAGGGCCACTAACGTTCCCAACACGCTTAACAAATAAGGGGGTGGTTTCTACCTAATGTAAATGTAACACATGATCAAGAATATGTGACTTTTGCTGTCCCAAAGCACAATAAAGTTCGAACGACAGTAAAACAAGTTTAAGTGACTTCTCACTTAAAAGCAGGTTTCTCAACCACTGGGCCGGGGACCACTGATGGGCCGTGAAGGTTTCTGATTGGGCCCCGAATCTAAAACTGAGACAGGCCTTTGGTGCGCAAATGGTTATTTAAGATTATCTAATGAGGCCAAGTGGGCCTTGGCAGCATGCTGTGAAAGACAGGTTGACCTTAATATTGAAAAGGTTGAGAACCATTGATTTAGAAAATCTTACCATGCCCCCAATAAAAATATACATAGACTATTTAGAGTGAGCAGCTTTCGGTGCCCGTGATATTTTGTGCTGTATACCAATTACATAATCCTCCATCTGTTCCGAGGTTTTCAGTTAATAAATATTCATCTACATCCCAACACAAGCGAAGAGTTACTGTCCACACCCAAGCTCTGATACTCCAACAGATCTCCTTTTGGGAAAACATGATGTAGAAGTGTCATGAGGTGGCAACCAATGGCAGATGGACCTTATCGAATTATCACACACACACACTCACTCACACACACACACACACACACACACACACACACAAATCCCTGTGCAGAGAAAACTATATTCTGCAGCTCTTTATCTCTCCTCAATTTCCCACCTCACACACGCACACATACACACACACACACACATCGCGCCTCCACTGACGAGAGTGCGTGGGACTATGATATGTGCTTATGATAAACGAGAAGCGCAAAATGTAAATGCCTCCACCAACACAGCGCTGCAAACGCAACAAGGAGCTCCAGAGCCGCGGAGGCCATGTGTTCCTGCTATTCTCTGCCTAGTCACATGCATCTTTACACTCTCTCTCTATCTATCTCTCTTTTTTTCTCTCTATCACTCTATCTCTCTTTCTCTCTCTATTTCTCTTTCTCTCTCTCTCTCTCTCTCTCTCTCTCTCTCTCTCTCTCTCTCTCTCTCTCTCTCTCTCTTTCTCTGCCTCATCCTCACAGTCGTTCTCACACATGCTTTTAAGAATTATGGTCCCACGGATTTATAATAGCTCATAGTCTCATTAAGAGTTGATCTGCACTGCTTTTAATAACCTCTCACACTGCACTTTCTATGACAGTTTCCCGTGTGTTTCTGTCCTCTGTTATTAAGAGATCTGAAGCACGGTGTACCCTAATGTGTCACCAAATCGCAGCACTGAAATATTAACAGCATACCTACTCGAAACCTATCCTGCAATTCAGAATTCATGGTGAAATATCTACCATACAGCGGTGCTCGAAAATGTGTGAACCCTTTCGAACTGTCCACATCTCTGCATAAATATGACCTGAAACACAGTCAGTGCCCAAAGTAGATCAAGAGGGCCCAGCTAATTAAATGAGACAAAAATATTTCACTTGTTCATTTATTTATTGAGGACAATTATTAACTATCCAAAATTTCTGGTCATATTTATGCAGAAATGTAGACAATTCTAAAAGGTTCACAAACTTCCAAGCACCACTCTAGATCTTTGTATTGCTTGTTTATTTAACTAAGCTGTGTTTAATGAAGAAAAATGATGGTTGTGTTGATTTTGGTGCCTCAGTTATGATTCAGAATCGGTTGTTCTCACAGTAAAGATATGCAGTGGTCACATGACAAGATAATTAAAAAAAGACCTGATTGTGAATGAGCCTATAGCTAGGCCGTCACAATTCACAGATACAAAACCAGTTTTGTGATGTGTGGGATTGGTTATGACTAAATAAAAGGGAGAAAATTCATCAAAATATGCTCTGTTGTAGTTGGCGAAACTCAAATGACTGAGAAACAAATACACCGTGCTGCCCCATGGGTGTCGCCACCATTCAATTGGTTGGAAGGGGACATGCCACTTTCACACATTCGTTTGGACCCTCCCACATTTAACATAAAATAGAAAGAATCCATTCCACTTAATCAATAAGAGAATACACACATCACCGGAAACCCGCTCCAGGTTTGCCTCCAGCTCACTGCATGCAAGTGAAGTGAAAGTTCAGTGCAGAGACAGGCAGCTCTAAACTGGGGCAGGTAACGTCAGCCCAGGAAAAAGTTTGGAAATTAAATATGGCCTGGGGCATTTAACATGGCCTAGGGCAGTGGTTTCCAGACTTTTACTGGGGGGGAGGTGCTCTGACCAATGCAGACCAACCCCTCACATTAAAAATGCTTCCAGTGCCCCTAAGTTGCCATATGCTTAAACGCCATCAAAGTACTGCAACCTGTTTCCCCAGTGAGTTAACTGCATTAACTGTCACTGCTCCTTATATAGGGAAATATAACAGTTGCCCTGGAGAGTATTTAGTCATTTGAAAAATGTAATAAATTAATTGTTAGAAACCAAACTGTCAAATCAAGTGCTGCTTATATTACACAATCCCCCAAAACTGTCAGTTTCTTATTAGTAAGTATTATTTCAAAAGTATTTTAGACTCATTTTAGTAGTGATATGCAGGTGAGGGTTATTTTTTTCTCTCGCTATGACCGTAAACCTCCAGTGACCGGATCCAGACCCACCCTGTGACGTTTCTGTACGTTATTCACAGCTTAGCCAGAAGTCCTCTTTAAATTTCCATCCATTGTGCACATCAGAACTCATGATCCCATTAAACAGCTAAAGCAGAATTAAAGTTCATCAACATCGCTGGTAGAAAAACAGCCTCAATTATTGGCTTTTACAACTTTGGGCTCTAGAGGACCCTTAGTGACGTCTGGATGGAATTTTTCTTACAGCTTTCTACCGGCTTTGGTTTTGGGCAAACATATAATTTAGGTAAAAATGATGAAGTATCCTACAATGTTTCAGTAAGTTTAGCAAGAATTAAAGTGTCCAAATACTTTTTTGGGCCACAGTAGCTTTTATGGTTCGCAACATTTTCATAGTCTTATTCCATCTACATTTCTCTCTGCAACACTGTTGTAATTTTAATGTCTAAAATTTTTTTCATTCTATCGTTCTGCATGTTTTGTATTATGGCAAACAGGGGTGAACATATGAATTATGAAATACTTTGTGTAGTGGGACCAGTTTGTCTGTGCACATGTCAAGAAAGCAATTTGAATTATATGAAATATCTGAATGAAGACATATTTACATCATCATACAGCCCCTAGACAAAACACACACACACACACACACACACACACACACACACACACACACACCCCTCAGGAGGTGAGTGTGATTTGGGACAGTGATATAACTGATAATCTCGTTGGGTTCTGATTTACTGATCATGTCTTCAAGCCTCCCAGATTAAGACAGGCCGAACAATGTCTGTCAAAATGAATGAAATCATCATCCTGCCAAAGCACACGAGCCAGCTGTGAGGACACATACAGCTTACTCAGCTGTAATGCATACACTCTCGAGACCGCCAAGACCGTGTTTCTGCTCCTGATTCTCTCGTCTGCTTCACTGAAGATTAATATGAACCAAAACGCAAGAAATGAAACACGCTTTAATTGTTTCAGGGGTTTTTTGCCAGACAGCTTAAGCTTTTATAATCGCTGTCAGAACAAATCCATGCCTGTTTGTTCTGGTTGTTGTTTTTGTCAGATTTAAAAACACCAGCTATTCTTTACATGTTTACATCAGCTTTTTAAAATTAATTCGAATTTCCTTTTACTTTAACTTTCATTATAAGAGTAACAAAACCTGTGCCTTTCAGAAATGTGGCTTTGGAAGCAGCAGCCTTGATAATCTGCCCAACAACAACATTAAAGCCCCTAAAGGTCACACTTATTGTTGTTGGTTACAAAAGCATGTTACATTAATAATGTAAGACTTATTTCTCACATATAATTCTGGATCTGGAAGATAGATATTTTTAGGACTTGAATGTGATTTAAACACAAACCACATTCAGATTGGACTCAATTATCATGGAAAGGCTGTGATCAAGTTCTACTGACAAGATCAAGTAAAGAGCTCGTTTTGGGAGATGTTTAATAAATAGCAGACAGCAGTGATCAAAAAACATTTTGAAATGCAAAACCTGGGAAATAATGTAGATGAGTATCAGACTGAAATGGCTGAAAAGATGTAACTGATTCTGGTGAAAAGCAGTAGGCAGCTCCACCTGCAACTTTTACAGAGGAGAGGGAAGCGAAAACACAGTCACTGATGATCCAAACAGAAATCAATTCACAGACTAGCACCCGAAAAACAGCAAATTACCTCGGGATCTAATGTAAATTGAATTCTGCATTGAATGTAGATGGGAATCAATTTACCTTGCATTAAAATATTACAGTAAAAGGGTCTCAATCCTTAATGTTTAATAAAAGAACAACCCATACCTTTCTCGTTCTCAGGCACCAGTGTCTCAATGGGCGGTTCCAGTTCTCCCGCCTCCAGCAGGAGGCTCTTGGCCTGTGAGAGGAACCTCCGGAGTCCCTGCAGCAGCTGCATGGCCGAGCTGTAGCCCGGGGCCTTCAGCTCCTCCTTCTGCTTCTCCAGAAACTCCTGGATCAGGGAACCGAAGACAGATCTTCTGTCCCGGGACAACTCGTCCACCAGTCGGGCCACCCGCCGCTCGGGAGCGAACACACACACGAAGGCAGCGCTCATGCGGCGCAGGGTGGAGGCCGGGTTAGCTATGGGGAAGCGGGAGCCCCGAGCAGCGGGAGGCCACTGCAGGCTGGGGTCCAGCTGAGAGTCCTCCTCCTCTAAACTGCTGAAGGAGCTGCTGCTGTCGAGCTCAGCCAGAGAGGGAGCGCGGCGCCGCTCCAGCGCCAAACACACCCCCTCGTCCTGGACCATCTCCTGCACCTCCTCGGCCTGAGGGTCTGATGTGGCCTTAAACGACACAAAGAAACAGAGTTGGAGACGCTGTATACATTTTAGAGGTCCAGTTATGATGTTTGTGTGATCGTTGTGTGGTTTTGTAATCGTGTATTTTCACCATTGTCATCACAGGGTGTTTTACTAAGGTGACTTTAAAATGTAAACCTCTGCTCTGATGGTAAGGAAAGTTGAGGCAATAGATAGATTCTCTAATTTTGGCTGACAAGTTTAGAAAAACTGAATCTTCCATTTGCTAAAAGAAAGAAGATAATTTAATCAGAACTGGGCCTTTCTGTGAGACAATGGCAAGAAGAATTATATCTAGATCACTGACACATTCAGCATGAACCAAATGAATATAGCAATCCTTATACAGACTGATAGGGATCAACTGAAAGGAGTTCACTGAGAAGTGTAAAGGATCAAGCAGCAGCAAGAGATGAGTGGTGGATAACAAGATACATAAGAATAACACACAATTCTTTGACACTGTAAAAAAGAAAACAAATATGGACCTAAAAACTCTTCCAATGGTGGAATTAACATCTCCCTATCTCTCCCTATCTTGAAGAGGAGCAGACTCTCGGTTTACTTACATAAATAGCAAGACCCACTTAGGTCTCTGCAAAGTCTAAACTTGTATTTGTTCTAAATAGATCAATCTACAGTAGGAGAGATTATTGTGGCATTTTTATTGAATGGCAGCCAGTTTAATATAAGAAGGTACCAAGTAAACTGATAGAAAGTGTGAACTGCATTGATCTTTGGACCAAAGTTTGCAGGCTGCTGCATTCTGGTGACACACTTTCCACAGGATCTTGTACTTGATGTCTCTCTCTCTCTCTCTCTCTCTCTCTCTCTCTCTCTCTCTCTCTCTCGCTCTCTCTCTCTCTCTCTCTCTCTCTCTCTCTCTCTCTCTGGGTTGTATTTGTTGTCTCTCTCTCTCCTCCTCTCTCTCTCCCTCCTTTCTTCCTCTCTGGGTCGACCTGAGGAGGACAGGTTCCCCTTTTGAGTCTTGGTTCCTCCTGTAGTTTCCTCCTCCATCTGAGGGACTTTTTCCTCACCTCTTTCGCCTTCGGCTTCCTCACTAAGGGCTCGGACCTGGAGTCTGTAAAGCTGCTTTGTGACAACTTGGTTGTAATTAGTGCTGTATAAATAAATTTGAATTGAATTGAATGTATTTAGTATTTCCTTCCATGTTTAGCTCCAACCAATTTCCAACATGCTGTCCCACCCCCATGAATTGCTCTAGCAAATCAGGCTCTTAAAATGTTCATTAGACGATGTTGCAAGTTGGGTTTGGAACTAGACTTCTCAGGAAACCAGATTTCCAGACCACTTGGTGACCACTGGTGTTCATTTAAAATGAGAATCAGAAACTTCAAACTCAGAAACCTCAGAGAAAACGACTGCACAGACACATAAAGATAAGAACAATGTAAAAGTCAAGATAAATTAAAAAAAATGACAGAAAAAGCTTAGAATGAAGAACACTATTCTACACATACAAATGCTGTGTCTAAATGCTTTAGATAAATAATGGAATTAAAGTTAAGTGAATTACTAAACAACACAAATGGTAGTCATGTGTATTACTTATATACTACTGATCTCTCACATGACTATGAAACACAATGTACTTAAAATGTGCTTAATTCTACCTTAATTTACCCCTGAAAATATGCCAAACACATTCATTTGAATTAAGTGGGCATTAATTTGTAAACTGATCCCTTAAATTGACCTTAAAATTTCAAGGGTTTGGACTAGGCCCCCTTATTGAAGTGCAGTCTTAATGCTTTTGCGTAAAATGCCATGCTTCCAAATTAGTGGACATAATTAGGGGAAGGTCATTTTCTATACCAGCATGACTGCACCCCAGTGCACAAAGCAATGTCCATAAAGATATGGTTGGATTACTTCAGTCTGGAAGAACTTGACTGGCCTGAACATCAACCCCATCCAAAATTACTAGGATGAACTGGAATGAAGACTGTCAGTCAGGCCCTCTCGTCCAACATCAGTGCCTGACCTTATTCATGCTTTACAGAATGAACGAACCCAAAGGCCTTACAGAAACACTCCAGAATCTTGTGGAGAGCCTTCCAAGAAGAGTGGAAGCTATTATAGCAGCAAAGGTGTAAAAACTACATTATTAAGCCTATGTATTTGAATGCAATGTCATTCAAGTAACTGTTGGTGTGATGATCAGATTTGTTTGTATAGTACAAATACAAATACAAATACAACTACCAGTTTTATTTGTCATGTGCACAGTCATACAAGTACAACATACAGTGAAGGGTATATGGTGATGTCATTTTACCTCATTGAGTATTTTTTACAACATTTTTAAACAAAAATTTTGTTCATAACTGACAGGTGAAGCAGTAGGAACGAACAGGACAGTGGGTTCTATAATCTTACTATAGATTGTTGTCATGCAAACTAATGACACACTTCATACTAGGCATACTAAACAGTAGTTATGATTCTGCACACGAGTTTGCAGCACTGCAAATGCTTTTAATCATGCTGAATAAGGAAGCTAATGTGGACAGTACAGGGAGGATTGTGGGCCTGTGTTTACTTCTATGAAGTGCTTAACTCCCACTGAGACCGAAACAGAGCCCAGGAGGAGGAGGAGGAGCACCCCGGAGCCATCTGAAATATTGCATAGATTTACTCAGTTCAGTGCAGTTCCATTTTATATGTGGTTTGATGTGAAAAAGCACTTTCTCTAAAGAAACTTCTGAATTGTTCAAACCAGATGTCTGAAGTGTTTAAAGATTCTTAAAGGTACTTCACAGAGGGTTCAGCATTTTAAGCTCTTTGCATTAGTTTCAGACTCAGTTCCGTGGCCTCATGCCTGCTTGCCATGTATGAAACCTGAGGACAGGCCTAAATGTAACATGTACGGGCTGTGTGTGCATATACATTTTTAAATCAGGTATAAATATGCATTAGAGTGTGTTAAGGGACATGTAGCTAGTGGGTGGGGCTAAGGGCAGCAACATAAAATGTATTGTGCCCATATATTGCGCACCAAGGCACATATTTTCATGAACATGCTTCTTGATGCCATTAGCGTAATTTCGTGGGCTTTTGACCTATGAAAAAAATGCAGAAATGAGCTGTACTATTAAAACCGGTGAAAAGCAAAGTGAATTTCATGGATTATCTTGCTAAAATGGCTCCATACAAGTCATTCCTTGAAGTTGATGTTTTCTAGGCAGGAGAAATAAGCAAGCATAAAGATCTTAGCAGCTTTTACAAGAGCCAAATGGTGACGGCTAGATGGCTGTGTCGGAGCATAAACAGGGTTTTGGGGTGTTCCAGTTAGGCAGTGGTTAGTCTCTACATACCTAGGTGCAGGTGTTTTAATGTTATATATTATATATAAGAGTATATATTAAACATAATAAATCAATAAATAAATATGGCAAAACAGTCTCCAAAGAAAAACTTTTTTTTATCATACCAGTTCAGTTAAATAGGAAATAATGCTATTTATATGTTGTTGAATTAATTATTTCACATTAAATAAGTGTGAACATTGACTGAATTACATATATTAAAACATAGCAAGCCAAATCATCCCAATAGCATTTGTATTATTTTATATATTCATATTCTAAACATTTAGTAAATACAATTTTAACAAGGATTTCCCCTAAATAGACTCCACTGTGTCATGCTGTCATTGACACACTGGAATGTGCAATGCAAGGAAATTACACGGGTTTTGCCGTTCATTTGGATTGTAATATTTACTGCTAAAAAACAAAAATCAACAAATAATAGTCTAGCTGGTGCTAAAAACACTGAGTATTTAGTTCTATAAAAATACAGAAAACAAATACGATAGCTGCTTATAGGTAAGGGACCCATGGCAGGCTGAACTGTGTGTGTGTGTGTGTGTGTGTGTGTGTTTGTCTGTGGGGATGGGGGTTTTATGGGATTGTACAGATCAGGTATCAGGCAGACAGCAGGCCACTCTGCCCTGAGAATGAACCTCGCAGGGTGGTCACATGAGAGGGGCAGGGTCATTGTTTATTCATAAACACCATTCAGGAGGCGTTTCCTGATTCTATAGAGAAATGCTGAAAGGGAAGATGGTGTGGCGGGTGTTTCCCTAAATAAAAGCAAATGTTTGGTTCTTGATGGACTAGCTGCATTTCTGTGAGAAAAATTTTAAGAGTGATTGTGTGATTGCTGGAAAACCTATGCTGGAGACACCAACCATTAGTTTTAGGGGGCAGTAAATTGAACTGCAAAAAAGGATTTTTAAACAATCAATAGTCAGCAAAACTGCAGGGAATATTAACATGTATGAACTGAAGAGGTACAAAATTCAGCAATGATAATATTACCTTTATTATTATCATTATTATTATTGTAAGTAGTAGTAGTAGTTGTACTACCACTATTACTACTAGTATCATTATTATTACAAAGAAGAGTATGTCCACATTTGATTCGGGGGCATGTTGAGGGTGACTAAATGCATTACAATGATGTTATTAATCCTTACTGTGTTGAAGTAGTATAAAGCATTTCAATGATATTCCATTGCTTGTCTCACTCATTAGAATCAGAATCAGAAAACTCAAAGGAAATTGCCTATGCTATGACTGCACATGATGTGTGATACATGATATATTTTGCTGTACATACATTTTCCCCTAAACTCATGACATACCCCTTGCAAATCAGCTCTCATTATTAGATGTTGGTTAGGTGGCTTAGGCTGGAGTAGCCTGCACTTTGGTATGGCATTTTTTGTTTATTAACAGCTAAAGAACCTCATCATACAGAAGATCCAGTGACACGTTGGAGGGTGGAGGGGCGGGGGAGGGATATGTTGTATTTGAATACAGTGGTGTTTTATTATTTTTTTATATTATTTGTTCATATCTGAACAAAATGTAAAAATGCATGTGCTACCTGAGACAATCTGATCTTTATAAATATGAAATCCATGGCTAAAAAAGGAGATCCGATCTTACCTAAACAGGTCAGTCTTGATATATGCATGATGGGATTTTTTTGCTCCTTTTGTACCTCTCATTTTTTCTCTACTATTTCATTTGGGTCAGATTTTTTTTTTTGCGGGGGGGTTACAGAGTGATGCAGAAGTGATGGAGCATAATTAGTAAAGCTACCATTACATTTTTTCACTATATTAAATTCAAGGCTGTTAATAGAGAGTTCTTCCTTATATCTTATAACTAATACCTAGGCTTGACACTAGGCTTTGGAATATTGCTGTGAAGATTTGATTGCACGAGAACAGATGTTGAATAATTAGTCCTACAGCAGAAATGTCACTGTAACACATTCCTGATGTTTTTAAGGGAGCTGCACCACTCCAGGTAATGTTCCATTGCTCCAAGGCTAAAACTGAAGAGACAGTTAAATACTGACATAAGTGCATAATTTTCATGAATTGAAAATACAGTACATCAACAGAAATGTGTTGCTTTGATAACATTTTTGTCATGTGAGCAAAAGCTACATACATGCATCAGGCCCTCAGAATTGGTTTAACTGCTCAGTGCCACATGAAATGTATTTTTGATGCTAAAAACTGAATATATGCATTCAAGACCCAACCGATATATCAACAGAGAAATCACTGAGTGGCATGCAGTTCCGTGGGTTATTTATTTATTTCGTTTGATGGTTAAGAGCATTTGACCTGCTAACGGCGGCTTTCGAAGCAGGCAGTCAGGAACAAGGCTTTGCTTTTACAGCCGAGGGGGTGCGAGGGATGGGGAAGGGCAGTGTGACTGACAGCCTGGTTGTTCTTCTGCTCCAGTGCTAAAGCAGCGAGGCCTATAAGTCTCCAGAGGAAGCGCTTCCGATAGTGGATTATGGAGTGGGAGTCCCCCGGCACTGAGCTAGCCAGGCTATGGCTAGAAAGAGAAATCACTGTTATGAAGAAGGGAAAACAAAGCTTCACTTAAGGTTATGTCAGTTTACCCCGCACCCCCCAATCGATACTCTTTGTGGTACTGTGCAGTGGCATGTCAGTGATGGACAAGTATTTTCCGGTATGATCTTTATGTTTAATGTTAAAAATGGCACAAACACTACTCACATAAAGCCCATAAAAGCAGGCTATAACGAAACTTTCAAAATAATACCATGCTGGCAACAAGGCCTGGGACGCACCAGTTGAGCGGCTATTTGCCCTTAGAACTCAACTAGTGTAAAACAGTCTAAAACTGATTGTTGCTCTCCCACATGCTTGCTATTTGCTGCACTTTTTGGTGCACCACCATTTGACCACACTCTGCCCCGCCCCCCCGCCCCCCTACTCTGGAGAGTCTCTTGAAAGTTCTCTGAGATTCAAAGACCTAAATGTATCTTTTATGTACATTTACATCATCTTACCTGACATAAATACAAAAACCACTATCAGTTATACTGAATATGGCTCATCTGAGTGGAATGTTATAATCTGTCATTTATTATTAGTGCAAAACAGTGTGCAATATAAAGACTGTAGAGAAAGAATAAGTGCAGAAGGCCATTCCCAAATGGTGCACTTAGGATCCTGCGCTCCTCATATGCGCATGCCTACAAGGCTGTAGGTTGCCCCATTTCTTCCTGCGCCTGTGGTGTGGCCTTCAGTGAGAACCGCAATGATGCGGACTCAGCAGTGGCCTGTTACCCACCATGCTTTCAGATACAGGCGAAGAAGAATCTGAGTGGACATAAGCAAAGGCAGTTACCATTGTATTGATGAATGTTGCATATACAAAGGCTGTGCTACTTGCATTTCTAACCTGTATGTTTACTTTTGAATCTAAAGCAGTCAAGGCCTTGTTCTCTATCTGTCTATACTCATGCGCAAACATGGAGGACAAAAGCCAATTCCAAACTTTTTCTGTGACTTGATTTTGTCGACAACACATCATAAGCCTCAATTTAAAAACAGCAGCACAATGCAAACAGCATCTAATGAAGTAACTGATCTTTATAGCTATTGGTACCCATTAAATATATTTCGCTAGTTGTTGGCAAGTTCTTTCCACATCATGTTTCAACTGAATAGTAGAATTGATTTTGCATAGATGGTTGACCCTCTCATAAGATACAGCTGTTTGATCAAGGCATGCCACTATGAGTAATGATATCTATTGACCTGAACTGTATAAATGACAAGCATCAGTTGTCTCTCATTGTCTATGGAACTGGATAAATTCATCCTAAAAATCTGAACACATTACAGGCATATTTCACCACAGAACTGTGACAGTGACAGCTGCTCAATATTACTGCCATTGATGGTCGGCCCCTTCAACACAGCCCCATCTCTTCTCGCACGTGTCCCCTTCAACTCACTTTAGGCCAACATGTGGAGACCATCTCATTCCTCGTCACTCACCTCACCTCACCTCCCATAATCCTGGGCTATCTCTGGCTCCTCCAGCATGACTCCCTGATCTCCTGGAACCAGAACCGCATACTCCAGTGGGGGTCGACCGGTCAAGAGCTGTGACTCGTGGCGGCAGCTGGGACGTGTTCAGGGGAGCCCCAGGTCCTCGAAGTCGAACTCATCGCCATCCCGGAGCTGTATCGGGACTTTAAGGAGGTCTTCAGCAAGAGACACGCCATCAGCCTCCCTCCTCATCTGCCTTACGACCTAGCCATTGACCTCCAGCCCGGTACGTCTCCACCCCGTGATCGCCTGTATACCCTTTCCAAGGACGAACAGAAGACCACAGAGGAGTTCGTCACTGAGGGCCTTCGTCAGGGCACACTCCGGCCCTCCTCCTCCTTCGCGGTCATAGGGTTTTTTTTCGTTAAGAAGAAGGATGGCGGCCTCTGCCCGTGCGTTGACT
The DNA here is from genome assembly GCA_037832545.1 of Rhabdalestes septentrionalis. Lineage (NCBI taxonomy): Eukaryota > Metazoa > Chordata > Actinopteri > Characiformes > Alestidae > Rhabdalestes > Rhabdalestes septentrionalis. The sequence goes on from JBBMFX010000011.1 coordinate 2,260,941, forward strand.
ATTGAGGACTTAACCACATCACCTTCAAGGACCGTCATCCACTCCCCCTAACTAACACTGCCCTGTATGCCCTCTCTGGTGCGTCCATCTTTACCAAACTGGACCTCCATAATGCCTACAACTTGGTTCGCATCAGAGAGAATGACGAGTGGCAGACGGCCTTCATTACTCCCACCAGACATTATGAAAGACTGATTAACGACATGATTCGGGACATGCTGAGTCGCTGGGTCTTCGCGTATCTAGATGACATCCTGCTATACTCGAAGACGGAAGAAGAACATCTCCAGCACTTCCGAGCAGTCTTTAAGAGGTTGCTGGCTAACCGAATTTACTGTAAGTTGGAAAAATGCTCTTTCCACCAGCATTCCACCACATTTCTGGGGTTTGTCATCTCCCCTCAGGGTGTGGCCATGGAGCCCCAGAAGCAGAGCGCTGTGCATTGTTGGCCTCTACCCACTATGCTTAAACAGCTCCAGCAGTTCCTGGGGTTTGCGAATTTCTACCACCGCTTTATCCGGGGCTTCAGTTCAGTCGCGGCACCTCTGACTGCTCTCACCAAACCATCCAACACCACCTTTAAACTCACACCTGCAGCCATCACCGCCTTTCATCGTCTCTGTCACCTCTTCACTTCAGCCCCCATTCTCATCCGCCCAGACATTGCCAGCCCATTCGTTGTGGAAGTGGACGCCTTTGATGTGGGCATAAGAGCCATTCTCTCCCAATGCGGTCCAGACCAGTAACTGCACCCATGCAGTTTTTTCTCCAGAAAATTCACTCCCGCTCAACGGCGATACGGGGCAGGGGACCGCGAGCTGTTGGCCATCAAGTGGGCTCTGAAGGAATGGTGTCATTGGCTTCAGGGCGGCCGTGACCCATTCATAGTCTGGACGGACCACCAAAACCTTATAGGCATCCAGCAGGTGAAACAATTGAACCCCCGACAGGCATGGTGGGCACTGTTCTTTGAACAGTTCAAATTCACCATCTCCTACTGTCCGGGGTCGAAGAACAACAAAGCTGACGCCCTGTCCCGGATCCATCTACCGGAGCCCGCGCCTATTATACCTCAGGACATAATTGTTTCGCATCTCTGGTGGGAGTTGAGATAGAGTGCGCCAGGGGCAGGCCTTGGAGCCCCCACCAGAGAACACCCCTGCTGGACGACTGTATGTGCCCACTCCTCTACGTTCCAAGGTCCTCCAATGGGCACATTCTTCTGCTATGTCGGGCCATCCAGACATAAATCGAACCCTGACGCTCCTCCAGCGAGCCTTCTGGTGGCCCAACATGCCTGCCGACGTCGAGGAATTCGTCCAGGCCAGTCGGGTGTGTGCCAGTTCGAAGAACTCCAACCGACCCACGCCGGGACACCACCAACCTCTCCGGGTCCCGCTGCATCCCTGGTCACGTATCGCACTGGACATTATCACAGGATTACCCGACTCGGATGGAAAACTGGTCATCCTCACCATCGTGGATCACTTCTCCAAGGCCGTGCACCTGGTTGCTCTATCGGGGCTCCCCTCAGCGAAACAAACCACTCAGTTATTACTGGAAGACGTAGTCCACTTGCATGGGTTCCCCAAAGACGTCATCTCGGACAGAGGGCCCCAGTTTACTGCCAGGTTCTGGAAGGCCTTCTGCCACTTGGTTGAGGTCTTCTGCAGCCTGTCATCCAGATACCAAACTCAGACCAACGGCCAGGCGGTGCGGACCAACCAACAACTGGAGTGCTTCCTGAGATGTATTGTCGCTGACCGACAGCACTCCTGGGCCCGCTACCTTGTCTGGGCAGAACTCTCTTACAACCTGCACACCTCAACCGCCACCAAGATGAACCCATTCAAGGTGTGCTACAGCTTCCAACCTCCTAACCCTAACCCTGACCCTAACCCTAACACCAGGAACCTGAGGTTGACGTGCCAATGGCCCAACAGTTGGTTCGCAGGTGTCGACGGGGATGGGAACAGGCTCAGATCTCCATCAGGTACACATCTCTGTTCCTCCGCTTCCACACCGGAGCCCCCGCCTCCCCGCCTCATAGACGGTGGTCCCGCGTATAACATCCATCGGATCCTAGACTCACGCCGCCGTGGCCATGGCACTCAGTACCTCGTCGACTGGGAAGGCTACGGTTCGGAGGAGCGGACTTGTGTTTTCATAGTGTAAATCCTAAACATGCCCCCACTATTCTCCCAACACACTTTAATTTAATTTTAATCTCGTTAGTCATAAAGAAAATGTAAAGATAAACCTGTATCAATGCTGTTACACTGAACTCCAGCAGTGCTGGAATGTAAATACAGCTATTACTGCTGTGTACACAGCACTGGAATTCATGCACATGCATTTTCTTTGGTGTGCACTGTCATTTTCATTGGCTTTAAGAAAAACAAAACAAAAAACACAAGAATACTTGAGATACTCCAAGGGGGAAATTCTGAGCAGCAGCCAATCAGCAACGTGCTTGGATTGATTGGCTAATTTCAAACCTCCCACCTCTGAGTACAGCAAACAATGCATCACAGCGCAGCAGCCGTTAAACAGCAAGGAGAAATAAATAGTGTTCTCTGTTTGGCTATCTGAGTACTGTGAGGGATGCGTCAAAGTGTGACAGCCAACAGCCAGGAGAAATTTACAATGTTCTTGCACTGGCTAATTTCAAACCTTCCAGTGGTATTTCTCTATCCCAAGTCACACTTTGTCTGTGTTTCTCTCCACAGTACCAAAACATTTAAATATATTTATATATGGAAATGCAGCTTAATTTACATTAATATTTATGTTACAAAATCATTAAATTATATTTTTGTCGAATTTAGCACAAATAAATGACTATATCTTGCCACGAAAAAAGCTGAGACATCTGGGCCTCGTCCACCACGCCCCCTCATCCTCTGAATGTGATCTGAATGCAGTGATCTTGTTTCCATAATGCTAAGCACTCTTGCTTGATTTCATTTGTTCTTAGCCACATTGATGTCTTTGGGTCAAGTTCCTTTAAGCTGTACCTAAATCCCTGTACTAGACATGAGCTAGGATTAATAACCCAGACCTCCATGTGGCCTCTGAGAGCTGCCGTTGGAATGGGATGCCTTCCAATGCAATGATAAATGTCTGCTACCCTGCTGCCAAGAGGAACCGACTCATTCCAAATCAATTGAACCTTGTTACTCAACAATTATGGAGGGCCCTTTGCTGCACCATGGAGAAGAAGAAGGTCAATGGTCTACGACATCATAAATAAAGCTTGCGCTGGTTATTATTGTGTACTAAATTCCTGACAGCACCATCGTTCTGCCATTTACTATCACTGCAGGAACATACGTCACATGGGAGAGCCGGGGATGGCCAGAAATGTGGACAATGCCAAAAATAAATGACTGGCATGATTGACAGCATGGAACTATGAAAGAAGGTATTTTTTATACAAAAGAATATAAAACTCATAATGGATTTATAGTATACATTTTCATTCCTCATCGTTTTTCCAAGCATACAGGCCTTACTTAATTAAATTAAATTAAATTAAATTTGTCTTCCAAGAGCATGCATTTCAAAGTGTCTGCATAAAATATCCCATAATTAAGAGATTAAGAATGATAGCGGTTAGCCATGGTGCTTCATAGAAGCTTAAATCCCCCAAAAATGGTTAAATGGTAGAATGGAGAATGAAATGAGTGCTGGAGTCTCTGGATGTCAGATGTGTCATTAATGGATTGGATTGGTCAGCAGCTTCTGCACTGGCTCCACGGGGACATGTCAGTCTGTCATGCCAAAGGGTGGAGTTACAATACGCTTTGACAGCAGCACACCGTTACCATGGAGATGCTCTCCTCTGAGTGGACTCTGTGACATTCACTTCAGCTGACTGGGGAGAGAAAGAGAGTGGAGAGAGTAATAGTTATGTAGTGAGAGAAGCAAAAAGACAGATAAAGGGAGAGGAGGAAGAAGGGAGAAATGAAAAAGGAAACACAGCCTGAGAAAGATACCAAAGCAAGAGAGAGAAGAAAATGAAAAAAATGGAGAGGGCCATGGAGAGAGAGAGAGAGAGAGAGAGAGAGAGAGAGAGAGAGAGAGAGAGAGAAAGACAGAGAGAGAGAGAGAGACAAAAAACACAAAAACAAGAGAGATAGTAAAGGAAAGGGGGGAGAATAAGAGAGAGTGATGGAAATACAGATAAGCTAACAGAAATGGAGTGAGAGAAGGAAGGAGAATGAGAGATACAGAAAGAGAAAGAAGAGGGAGGAGGGAAAATATGATAAAAAGGAAGGGTAGAATAGAGAGAAATAGAAAGAGGGAGAAAGAGAGAGACGAAGAGACAGAGAGAACAGGGAAGGGAGACAAATCTGACAGTCCGCTGTGCCCCACGGACTCTGTGACTAAACGCAGCCTGTGCACACACGCACACACACACGCACACACACACACACACACACACACATACACACACACACACACAGCTCAGCGCAAAGGTTTCTGGGAAAGTAGCCCTCTGCGACTAACGTAGCCCTCATTAGACACATGGACAGCAGGTCCCCTCAGGCCAGAGAGCACTGACACTGCTGAGTGACGACTGCCTGAAATTCAGCTCCCATTTACTGCACAATCGCCATTACAAACCAAATCATCACCAAATATTTCCCTAAACTGCAAAACACCTCTTTCACTGAGAATGGTGAACTAACAAAGCCTCTTCCTCACTTAATCAATTTTAAATACACACACACACTCAAATATACTCTTTAAATGTCATGGCAGGAATGGTTTTATTCACATGCCGACTCATAGCTAGCATGACGGATTATTTCAGTACCTGCCTGATTTGTTGCAGTGAGGAAAGAAATTCGAAGCCTTGAACTAATAAAATTCCAGTCAGTCCCATTCCCATGCAGTGATTAAAGAGTCTTTTGATCGGCTCACTCTATCAAAGGATTTTTTAAACAGTATCTGTTCCACGTTGCTGCCCCAATTAAAAAGGAACGACCATCTGAGAGTAGCTCATACCGAGTCTCATGGAGAGCCAATAGGGAGGGTGCACACACATGACTGGGTTAGAAAATTACATACAGCCTGTGGAAACACTCGAGTGTGTGCCTGTGCATCCTTCTCATGGCTCTAGATCTCACCCAGATTCTACTTCACAAACAACAACACCCAGCTAGACTGAACAGCATCCAGCAATGCCAATAATTCCCAGTCCACAACAATCCTCACCACCCGTGCCAGCAACACACTGGAATATCTAAACAAAACCAACAACACTCAACAACTGAAACAATGTTCAAATATTGCCCAACAAATCCCAATAATGTCACCAGAACCGAAAAATACAGAATGATGGTGTTGTGCCACGCAGTTCCTCACCTGAATACTAGGGACGCTTACGCAGGGTCAGTATGCGTGGCTGAGTGAGTGGTGATTAAGGGGCAGGATGGGTGCCAGGTGCCAGCACGCTGCAGCTTGCCGTGCTGCTAATCACAAGTTCACCTGTGGGGAATAATGTGTGGGGAATTGGGACTCATTGTTTGCGTTGTGTGATTGGCTGTGTGAGTGTCACTGTGTGTATTTCAGCTCTGCCGGTCCTGATGCTTGTTGTGTGGTCACTGACCTGTTTGTTGCCAGTGGAGTAAGTGCAGAGAAGGCCTCTCTCCCTTGCCAGCCAGAGCTTCCCCTGGAGTAGCCACATGAGTGCAGGTCTCTCATAGCCACTCAATGTCTGTCCTGCTCTGTATTTCAGATTAAGATGGCTGTTGTGCGGGCTTCCTTGGTGGGAGTCTGGGGGTAATCCCGGAAGGAGAGAGAAGGCAGGCCTTCTGCCGTATGAACTTGTATCAAAGTTGTGTTTCCAGTCAGAAGAGCTTGAGTGCTCCGTTTCAGCTGACTGTTTTCTGTTTGCAACATGTTTTCATTAAAAGAACCAGTATCAAAGAAAGCACGTTTTCGCTCTGTGTCTTTCCCTCTGCACCTGCTGACAAAACAGATGGTGACAAAACCTAGACTTTCTGAACATGCTGGCAAACAACACCCAAAAATATCCTAAAGTGCAAAGAATATTGAGCCACTGACAGTGTCAGGAACACACAACCACAATCACTACAATGCCCAAAATGTCGAGCATTTCAATACCCCAAGAACAGACAAGAGTTTTTAATAATTCCCATCAATGTTCAACAACGAGCAACAGTGCCACCAACTCGTAGCAATGCCAAATGACATTAAATGATCTGAATAACAATCCAGCAATATGCAGCAATGAAAACAACACTAATACCCAATTACAAAACAAAACCTAACCAAAGTCAACAACATATATTAGTGTCAAACAATCAGCAATACCAAATATTAACCAGTAACATCCAACTATCAAAAAGCATCCAGCAGTGGCAGCTTATAATACCAAACACAAGAGCATAACAACACATATGCTTGCAAATGTGAGTACAACAACAGTTTATGTTAATATACATAAATATGCATTTAATTTATGAATGCATTCCATGAATGTATGCTTTCCTGTATACATTTTTGCTCTGAAATTTGCATTTTTTAAAGTAATGGTGTGGAATTTATATGTATATTGTTTATACATTATTAATACATAGCATATTTAACACTGCATTTTTTCCAATAATCAGTTCATATTCTCTGTCCTAAATTACAAGGAATAATTATGTCTTCCCATATGATAAAAACCATTTGTCTGAAATGATCCACTGTACAACACATTCATTCACCGAGCAGTTAATCTTAGCATTTATATGTGTATTGATAAGCAGAAAGTTAAGCGAAACTACAACGTCGTAATAACACTGATCTTTAATTATATCACTACAGATCTGTCATTCATTCTCATTTAGTGGTGCCATTTACTGACTGACTGCTGAACAGGCTGAATATATGAGAGATCTTCAGAACGCAACTGGCATAATAAAAAATGTCACTACATACAAAGTCAGCTTGTGATGTGTGCTACAATGTGATTGAATGGCTGCCAATGTAGTGTTAATGTGTGTCTGTGTGTTTGGGTGGTGCTTGTGTGTACTGTTGCTATATCAAGACTGATCTACTTCATGTCATTTGAATCTGCCCATGAAAGGACTGTAAACCACAAATTTTAAATTGAACTGAACCAGCAGGAAACAATTAAAAAGAAACAACCACAACCCTATTTAACAGATCAGTATCAACACTAACACACAATAGTTAGGTAATAGGACCTGTTTATACTTGACATCAACATCAGACATGATCTGCTCATGGCGAGAGAACTATCCAGTCAGTATCATCAAAAGGCATTAAATGATGCTTCTGCATCCTGATTTCGACTTAATCGCAATTCCCAACAGTTTGTTTACATTTTTTCAAATCAGTATTCCAGTGCGAAGAGGTGCAGCCTGTGCAGGACATGGTGTGCTTGCTTTGTGAAACATTGACAAACATGGTTAATATGACGACCACCCCATCCTCGGTCCGGCCGTCCCGTTCCCAGTCCCCTGAATATTAGTTTTAGTTCGTCCCTATACTT
>JBBMFX010000011.1:2337649-2354779 GCA_037832545.1 Rhabdalestes septentrionalis
ACATACATATACACATTGCTAGTATGTATATGTATAATACACTATATACAATTTACACAGAAATCTGGTTTTCTGATTCTGACATCAGTTCTGCGGCCACCCAGTGATACGGTTTTATCGCCTGCTTCCACTGATGAACGACTGGATATATTTAGTGCCCCAGGTCATGAGAAGGGTGGGGGACTCGGTAAGACAACACTGAGGAGCCTGCGAGCCCAGCATGACTCTCCTCTGAGCAGAACACGGGTGGAGGGGCCTAAAAGTGTTGCAACTTCAATTAAAGCTGAGATTCATGGAGAAGTAAAAACAGACTCCGTGGAGACTATAATAAGTATTAGGTTTTTTAAAACAACTTCTCTGTTTCCATACAGAACTACTGTGGAGGAACTGCTGAGCACATGCAGCCAGAGAGGCTCAGGACGAGCTCCTATCTTCAGGCAATTAGACTTAACGCTTCATTATGACACTAACTGACCTCCCTGTGTCTCACCTGCTGCCTGTCACTTAACATTATTTCCCAGCAAACCAGCACACTGCAGATATTAGGTTACATTACACTTATGCACACTGTACAGATTTTGTTTGTATAATTTTTTATATTTGTAATTGTACCTTAGTTTAACTTCAAATTACTTTTTAATTTCATTTATATTACTTTATTGCTTTATTTCACTACATGTTGGCCTTGTATAAATGATTCTAAAGTATCTTGAATATTGAAGTGAAGAAGTGTGTGTGTGTGTGTGTGTATGTGGGGGGGTCTTTCTGTCTAAAAAAGCTTGGGAGAGAGGTCAAAGAAATGCATCTATCTAATGTATCTATGAGACACTCTCCTCATTTTTCAGGGTCTTTACAAATCTAAGCTACTATTATCGGTCTATTATCATTTAAACTCCATTCAAATAGTCCATTCCAATTACGGAACTAGTTCACCAATCTCCACACTTTAAAGAGCAATCAATCAGTGTTTCATCTGTAAAAAAATTAAAAGCAAATAGAGTGGTTAAACTAATAAAGTGGGTAAATATGTTAACATTAGTGCTGTCATCATCAAAACGTTTTAGCCCTTGTTTGCTGGCTGTTTTCCCTTAGGTGTACACAAGAGCAAATGTGTGTGTGTGCGCGTGTGTGTGACAGAAAGAGAGAGACAGAGAGAAAGAGAGAGACTTGAGGGCCTGGTGGTGGTCCCGGGGGTCCTGCCTGGTTCCTCCTACCTTCCTCTGCTGCTTCTCCCAGGCCGGGTCCAGCAGGAGGTCCCGGTCCCAGTCATCCTCCTGGATCATGTACCCTTCCGTGGTCACCGTGTAGGTGGTGTTGTACTGGACCTGCGTCTCGACAGCCGTCATCTTGTATTCCTTCTCTCTTTAACCACTGTGTGAGGCTCTAATACGGGACCCTCTCAGCCCTCCGTAGGGGGAGCGCGCGACCACAAGGCGTGCGTGCGTGCGGGCGTGCGTGTGGGTGTGTGGGTGTGTGGGGCTGAGACCGAGGAGGCAGAAGGACCAGACTCCACTCGTCCGGAGCTCCTGAGAGTGGGACTTGCTCTTTCTTGGGGTCTGTCGAGCTGGGACCCCAAAAAGGTGAGGGAGGCGGGACCCAGGATTATCAACAAATCACGCTGCGGAAGGCCTGATCGAGAGGGCGGGGCCCCCCACGAGGACACGCCCCTCTTAACGCCACCCTGTCCACACCTGTTGCCCTTGGAATGGGCAAAACGCCTGCGCCGGTTAAGGCAGTGTGTCACTGCTGTAGCCCCCCACCCCTCCCCCTTCTCTACTGGCTCAGTCTCAAATGCCCCCCTGAGCTCTGCATACAGCAGAGCATGAAATAATGGCAAAGGCACCCCCCTTTTTAAGACAAGATATAAGACAACCCTTCATTAGTCCCACAGGTGGGAACCTTGCATTGTTACAGCAGCAAAGTTGAAGAAAGTAAAAAGCAGCATAATCAGTTCGAATAAAGACTATCCAGCACAAAAGGTTAGTACTCTACACAAATAATAAAAATTGTGAAGTATGTCTGTAAATGTCTGTACTAGGGCTGTGCGATTTGGCCTAAAATCAAAATCTCGATTAATTGAACAATTTAACTCGATTACGAGTAATGAACGATTAATTTATATATTTTTTTTGCCTTCATAGTTCACTGACAAGTTTTGCACTGTAAATATGCTGACATGAGAGATTTTCGAATGAAGGGTGCTTATAATAAAAAAGTAAACATAAATAACTTGCACTTTTGGAAACAAAATAAATTATCTTCCATGTTTTTCTTATTAAAAACAGTAACTTCACACGCGGTCGTGTTTTTAAAGGGAAAGTAATTGAAATAATCAGTCTGGAAAATTTTGATCGATTATAGGTTCTTATTGTCGATTTCGATTATCGCCCAGCCCTAGTCTGTACTATGTAAGTTTGAATGTAAATATATGTGTTTGTATGTAAATATACTACATATATTTCCACATTCTACCTCCATATCTACCAAACATTAAGGTATCTTATTCTCAGACAATGCACATCACCACTACAGCTGTACATTCTGTACATCTCCTTATTCTGGCAGTATTGTAGCCCCACCCACACAGGCAAAGCACCTTTCATTTTTTTAATTAGCTTTCAGTTTTATTATTCACTGCATTGTTTCTCTTTTATCTGCTTTACTGCTGCATTACTCAGTGTTCTGTTCACTTTATTCATTTACCTGCTCTAATGTTTTATTGTTTTTCTTTCATTCTCATTTACCTGTTTTATTTTTAAGCAGTTTTTTAAACTGATTTTCTTTCTTATTTTTTGTTACTGTTGCTGCACATGGAAGGATTCTTCCAGAAGTTTGTTGACAGAAAGTAGAGGGGCATTACAGTGCATTACAAAGTGGAGGCCTGGTGGAATATAGGACATGACGTATTAACTTAAAACACGTTTTTAGAAGCATAACAGCAGTTGTTGTTTCATTATTGGTACAAACTAGGGGTGGCATAAGACCTCATTATCGTGTCCGATATCGATACAGAAACCTTAAGCGTCTGCCGATTCCAATACCAATCCAATAGTCTATATCCCTTCAACAACTAAGGTGTTGTAGAGGCGAGAGCTGGTGTAGTGTAGTGGGTAAATCTGCTGCCTTCCCAGCGGGAGAGCAGAGAGCTGATTCCTAACCTCGGCAGTCCTTGGGCAAGACTCCCAACACAAACATTCTCCTACACCTGCACTTCACGAGCCACTTTGGATAAAAAGCAGCTGGTGACCTGGTGGTTAGGGAGTTGCCTCGTGATCCCCACACTGCACACTGTTCCCCGAGCGCCCCCTGTTGGTAGCAGCCCACTGCTTCCCTGCTAATTGTTGTGAAACTAACCATCAACGCCTGGTAGACTATATCTGTCACCATCAGGAGCCTGAATTTTAAGTGCTCTATGAAGTGAGATGTTTGAGACACAGCCTTGCTGCCAATTTGACATAGTTAAGGCTTTATTCTAATATTGGGTACGATGATGTTGACCCATATTGTCCTGATGCCTGTACTCAGGGTCGGATCGGCAATCTGTCCTTTTTTTTCTTACAACTTGCTGTTACATCATTTTATAAACATTTAATATGGATTTTGAGTCTAACAGAGGTCAAGTTCAAGCAAACGTAAGAGTGTAAATGAAACAAGCAACCAGATCAGTTGAAATAAAGTTTTTGGGGCTACACAAACCTGAGGTGAAAGAAAACAGTATGCACAAGCTCTCTTACAGGACTAGTTTATTAAAGATTAGCATGCGACGACAAAACCGTGTGCATGCAGAAGCTGGTGTAGAACAGTACATTTATTTATCCAGTTACAAAGTTTTTGCAGTTGACATTATTACAAAGCATGCTTTTGCCCCGCCCACCCCTGTGCTTTCCTCGCGGGCAACAGACATCCTACCGCCTGCAACAGAAACGGCTTCATCCACCATCTGCCGCATCACTGACTTATTATCCTTCTGAAGGCGATTTCGCACCGGAATTCGAATTGGGAGAGAACGCAGCATCACAACACGAAAAGAAAAGAAAGAACTTCAAATATGAAAACGCCCAAGAGGGATCTCTCAGTGCAACGAGGACAGAAACCATTACCACATGTGTCTGTGATTGTGCGCACGCTAGGACAACTATGCAAGCAAACGGGGAACGGTAATAAACATTTTACGGTGAGAAAAAAGGAGCCTCTGGTTTATCCTAAGTATTTCATTATTGCTCTTGTGGGACATTAGAGAAGAATGCTAAACTTTCATAAATGCATTTCTGTCTACACTGAAGGAGCACAGATGTCTGAACACCACATTTACACAGACCCACCAGATATACTCACCTTTCTCCGGTAATTCTGACAATACACTCCAACAAAAAGGTTCCTTAATGTTCGAGAGAACCACCCCATTTGGCCGAATTGGGTCTTTATAAAATGCATAAAGTCCATGTAAAGACGTAAAGCACTCTTAATAAAGTCTCAGACTTTATTGTTTGTATGTTTTCTTGGCCATCAGCAAGTTTGGCCAGTAAAAAAAATAGAAAGTAAATAATAACAGTAAAAAAAAACTTTATTTTGTTAGTTGGATAGAAGAAATCTACTCAGTGATCCCAGACGTCTTGTTTATTTGTTCAATTCTAATTTAATGGAGAATTGATTCAAGTCAAACCTATAATACTGAAGGGCCATGAAACAGATTTGGTAGTAAAAACATCATGAATTGTTTTGTATCTATACAAATCTATAGTATTTCATTCCACTTTTCTATTGCAGTGTAATCAAAAATCTGATGTTTCAGAGGCAAACGTCATTATAATTGTGATTAATAATTACACTTAAATGATATGTAATTTTAAAAAAAGACCATGCAAATTAAATAAGGTAAATTAATTTTAAAAAGGCCAGTTTCAAGCTTGACTTTAAGGTCCAGGTTCTGAAAGGTTCTCTAGTGAATCAGACATGGTTCCTCTATGGCATCTTTACTTTAAAAGGACTTTAGTGAACCAGGAGTGGCCCATATTTGGCACTTTTAACTCAAGGAAACTGTTTTTAAAGTGGCGATGAACCGAGGCCCTCAGCCCAGCTGTTCTGTATCAGAACATGTGCTCACGTTAAATGCACAAATGTGAGGACATCACAGTCCGCATGGTTTGGCACAGCAATGAGAGATTCCTTTACAGCCCCCACACATAAAAAAACACACACATATAAACACACACACGCACACACACACAAGTACGTGATACATGAAACGACCTGTCAAAGCAAGAACAACAGCACCTTCTAGTGTACCTCCGCTTCACTCTCCCCAGCTAAGGAAAAGTCCTATAGGAGCCCTGAGATGGGACCGGCTCTGCAGGTGGCTCAGGCTTGCGGAGGTTTTGTCTTATAGGACGTTTCTCTGGGAGGATTAGAAGCTTTAAAAAACCTCTTCACATTAGCCACCGGTTTAAGAAAAAAAAAAATCCTGACCCAATGTCAGTTTTTGCTTTTTTTTTTTTTTTTTTTTTTTTACATCCTGAAAAAATACAATTTTACAGACAAAGGGCCAGAAATTGGAAAGAAAAAAAAAAGAAAAAAGATCAGAATTCATATTTTGAAAAGAATCCCATTGCAAAAAGCCTTATTAAAAATCTCCCTAGACATTATAATATTAAGGCACACCCTCACGTTCACACAGGCAGCATCTTTACTAGCATCAAGTCAATTCTATTCTCTTCAAGTCCGTATTCACCAGAAGTTCTCCAGCGTTCATGTTGACCTGAAGTCACGTTCACATGATAGGCTCCTACAAAACCAGTCAAAGGTTTGTTTATTTTATAAAACACAGTGATGACTATGGAGTGAGCAGAAAAAACATTTCAAAGTTTAGACTTTTCAAAACACATCGCTGTCTCAATTAATATTTACACATTCTAGGAATTCTCTTGAGCACCTTCATGGAGAAATTCCCCCATTGCAGAGCACTGGTTGGTTGTGAGGCACTTAAAACAGAACTCATTTGTGAGTTTAAGATTTGTATCATGGATATGAATGTATAACGTCTGTGTAAGAACAAAGACTTTACAAAAATAACTTTACAAAAACAATTTCAACTTCAGTGTATGTTTATGTAAAGGTTCTAAGTCATTTTGAATAATTGGTCAATTTTAACACAGTAGACAAGGTTTTGTTTGGATAGTGATGGTATGTAGTCATCAAGCATTGTTTTTGTCTTGAAGAAAACCATCGATGTGTTCAAACTTTTGACTGGTACTGTAGACAGACTGAGCCTCTGGTGTATACCTCAAGAGGATACTACTTGAAGACTGTGCATGACACCTGCAAAATTTCTGACCTCTGTGAACGGGGCGTGTTGTCTTTTGTTCCAGCTCTAATCAGAGAAAAAAATTCAGTTCAGTGCTTATTGATCAGCAGCGTCAATATGCATTGGATTAGTCTTTCTGGAACAAAACTCTGGTGCAAGACTCTCATGAGTGAAGGTGCCAAAAAGGGTTTTGTTGACTCTGCACCATAAATCCAGTTTCCGGTCCCAGATTTATATCACTGGTAGGAAAAAATACTAGATGACCAGCAAACCTTAACAGTGATCATAAAATCCAGGGCTGGAAACTGGATTCAAGTTCCAGAACTGAAGTTCTCAGCCATAGAAAAAACACTGAAGCAGTGGTTCTCAAACTGGTCCTCGTGTATCTCGGGATGGTCCTCCTTCTTCTCCGCCCCCATCTCATCACTTGGAGTCCAAGAAGACCACTCTGAAAACCATTGCTCCGAGAAAAAAAAAACGTTCAAATACGTTTGTAAGTCAAGTTAGCGAAAGAATCATCAATAACTTTCAAAAAAAAGAGTTTCTTCTATGGTATCTCTTCAACAAACCCCTTTGGGACGTACTTTTAGTCGTGCAACGCTGGGGTTACACTCTTAAAAAGCTGCCTGCAACCGTCATTGTGCCAGAACTTCAAACCACAACCACTGGAAGGAGAAGTTAAAAGACCTACAAAATACACGTCCAGCAAAAGGAGAAGTTTCAGGGGTGCGTTCAGGCAGTTAGGCAGCAAGTGCGTAACACTGAACAAACGCAAGAGAGCCGGTTTTGGGGAGGCGACGAGGGCGGCGGCAAGCTGTGTGTGTACGGCGAACAAACTCCAGGAAAGGCTATGAGGAAGGGGGTTTAAAAAATAAATAAACAAATAAATATAAGAGGGGAAGGAGTCAAGGAACGGGGGAAGGGCAAGCGAGGTCGGCGATACTCTAGGTGGGGCTCTTGAGCGAAGTCCACATCTGCCAAGCCTCAAGACACTGAACAGACTGACACCCAAGCACTCTTCACCACAGCAACAGCCCCATCCAATCCCTCCATCAACCCACCGCATTGGATTTCATCCCTGGTCCTGGAGTACCCCTGGTCACACCTAGTGCTGGAGCTTTCACCTCTTTCACCTCTTGTCCCAGCCATGGCAAACCACACCTGCTCCAGCATCTAGCTGGGGGGGTCAAGAATGCTGGGAACCGGTTGGATCCAGTGATGCCACAGCTGGAGTAAAGTGGAACAGTCAAACCACAGTACCCAGGCGGACATGTTGCTCAAGGGGTGTTGACCAAAAAGCAATTTTAAGTTTAGAGAGCAGAGGACCCAAGCATTTGTGCAACACTTGGTGAATACAGTTTTAGCTCGTTCCCTCTTCACTGTTCTTTCAGCCCAGTCCTTGGGGAGCTCAACATTGTCGCTTTGTCTAACTCGCAACATAAACAAGGGCAATGTTCATAAATCTTCAGCCTGGGACTGCTAGTCATGATCTATGAACAGACATCTAATTCAGGATCCGCTCTCACTATTTGAGAGGATTTAACTAGTTAAGAACGACACAGATCACCCACGTCATCCAGAATGTTTTTCAACACTTGGTGAATACAGTTTTAGATCTTTCCCTCTTCATTGTTCCTTCAACCCAGTCCTCGTGAAGCTCAATATTGTCACTTTGTCACAACCCTCAACATACACAAGGCCAAATTTCATAAATACTCTGAGACTTACAGCTGATCTAGGATCTGTTCTCACCATCTTGAGGTCATAAAATATAGTGTGAAATCCAGTCCTAGATCAGCACTCCTTCTCTGAAAAGCTTTAATCAAAGTTTGCAACTTTATATTCAGTAAGGAAACCACAACTTACACAGTGCACTTGTGCAACACTTGGTGAATACCATTGTAGATTTTTCCCTCTTCTGACACACTCTTCCCCAACCCAGTCCTTGGGGAGCTCAACATTGTTGCTTTGTCCCAACTCTCAACATACCCAGGGGCCATTTTCATATGCCTCACTATTCTCACCAGCCTTGAAGTCATGACATATATGGAAGAAACCCAATCCTAGATCAGCACTCCTTCTCTGTGAAGCTTTAAGCAACATGTTTATAATTTCACATATAGAAATGAGATAGAAACTCTGTTTACAGCATCCAGAAATTGGTGCAACACTTGGTTAATGCTGATTTACATTTTTCCCTCTTCATTGTTCTCCAACCCAGTCATTAGGGACCTCAACATAGTTGCTTTGTCTAATTCTCAACATACCCACATATTCTTAAATCTTCTCAAGAGTAGCACTGCTGATTTGGGGTCGGTTCCTGCCAGCAAAGTCATTATATATCCAAACACATCTGTTTTAGATGTTTCCCAATTCAGTCCTTGAGCTCCACATTGTTCCTTTGTCCCAACTCTCAACATCCTTAAGGGTCATATTTACAAAGCCTCTCAGAATATGTGTGCTGATCTAGGATCTATTGAAGATATTTAGAGAAATCTGATCCTAGATGAGCACTCATCCTCTTGAGAAGTGTTATGAACAAGGGTCTCCTTGTACGTTGTGGGCTGAGACAGAAAATCATTGATTATCTTCACCCAAGGGCTTTAACAGTGTTTAAGCTTCTACACAGTAGTTCTAACCTTCAGTCGCGGAGGCATAATGGGTATGATACTTGCTGGGTCATGAAGGCATAGTGGGTAGGATACTTGCCTCTAGACCAAAAATTAATGGGTTTGAATCCTACCTTCAGGGCTCCTAAACAAGACCCTTATTAACCCCAGGTTGCTCCAGAGAGACTGTCCATTGTAGTTAGGGAATGGAAGTTACTTTGGATAAAAGCATCTGCTAAATGCCATAAAGGTAAAGGGTCATGTGTGTCCTCGGGACTAACATGAACAAACAGTAACAAAAAGCTGGTTAGTTGTATCAGGTGTGTTGTAAGGAAAACAGCAGGCACCAAGGGACTCCAGGACCAGAGATGAGAACTCTTGCTTTTTTTTAACCATTTATATCACTCCAGATCCCACAGGCTAACTTTCACTCAGGAGCTGTGACCGCCAACGTCTGCAGTAAAACACTCACGGTCCCACCACACACACACACTCACTTATAGCAAAACACACATCAGCCCAACAGCAGCAGCAGCAGCAGCAGCATCAAACCACCAGCCCCTGCTGTCACTCAAGCTGACGGCACAGCAAAACTGCTCAGTTTTTGTGGGCTCTCTTTTTTTAAGCATCCACTTTTTGTGACCACGGAGGAGCCCCATTGGCTGTGGCAATGTTGACGGTGGAGTGGATACTAGAGGGTAGGTGGGGTGGTGGGAGAGAAGGGCAGGTGTTCGGTAAAGGCTCAGGCGCTATTGGGTGGACGACAGGAAGAAGGGGGGGGCGGGGCGAGGCACAGTGCTTTTACCTGGATGGAGAGAGAGGGAGAACTTCTTGTGCATTGCGCGATGCTAACTGTCCTCCCCCCACCAACACCGCTTGGTGTCCACCATTCAGTTCCTTTGGGGGACCTAGTTCAGTCGGGACAAGGGAGTCAGAAAGCTTCGCTTTGGGGTAAAGGGGAAACAAAATGTATCATGCACAGTAAGAGATGTCACAGAAACCAAAGTGTCAATCGAACAACTGACCTATCCATGCTTCCCCTTATGTAGCAATCATTGCCAGGTTGGACAAGCTTTGCAAATCCTCTCCATTCAACCTAATGCGAAATGCTATTTATATTCTATAACAGAATAAATCTCTACATAACATGCTCTATAAAATTTGTTTTAAGAATCAGTTTTAAACTACTTGTGCTGTTATTTTCCTTTAGATCGAATGGAAGTTTTGAAATTGTTCTGTAAAGCTTGCCCAAGCTCCTAGGAGTTCCTATGAAATATTGCATTAGTGGGAGGAGCAGAGATAGCTCTCAGATACTGTTAAAAGTCTGACAGCCCCAACAGGGATACTGCAGGGCTGCCAAAGAAACACTAAGAGGCACTGCAGAGCATTTAACAGAGTCGGTGTGTCCCTGGTACACACAAAGCTTCACCACATCCCCAAACCAGTGCTGTTCACATCTCCAAGAGAAAGCAAGTAAACATCTGCCAGTGTAGCAAACTCAGAAGTCTTAGAGGTTTTTAATGAGTGGCGCTGGGTGGTTATTTTGTGAAGGGTTTGCAGCCTTGTTGAGCCAGTTGAGCGTTTTGGGGTTTTTTTTTGTAAAGCTACAGGGGCGGAGGGGGAGGGGGTGTCACCCCCAACTTACCCCATCCACAGAAACACAGAGGAACTGGGGCAGTCTCTAGTCCTTTCACTTCCTCTCAGGGCTCCCATTCATTTGAGTCTGGGCGTTTCACAGAAGAAAAACAATCATGAAACATCATCAAAATAAAAGCTGTTGAAAAAAAGGAAAAGAAATACAAAATAAATGCTCTCCCTTTACTTTCATAGTCATGAGACATTCTTTATTTTATGCTTTTGTTATACTTATACATTTTTTTACCCCCTAAAGACCATGCATAGACCCTTAGCAATGTTTTTTTTTCCTTTTTCTAATAAAAACACATCTGGGAAAAAAAGTGGTGCTACTGCAATACAAACTACACAAATGAAGACATTTTCTCCCAAAGACAATCCCATTAAACAGGGCCTCTTCATTGTGTAGGTTAATGTGTACGGTATTGAACCGCCGATGAGGAACAGATGAATGACTATGCCACACAGATATAGGCAGATGCAAAGAAAGATGGAGTGTGTGAGTGAGAGAGAAGGACAGAAAAAGATACAGACAGAGGGGGGGGAGAGTCTATTGAGACCAAGCAGCGAATGAAAAAGACTGAAAGAAACTGATAGCGATCTCCCAATGCTTTTAATCCCGTGCCACAGCACCACATAGCATACAGAGCGTTCACTGCGTTTTCTATCCAGTTTCACATTTTAAGACTACAATCAAGAAATAGCAATATGTTATACATTTTGTATACTAAGGCATAAGAATTGTAAGCCACCAGAGAGACGATTTTGGCTGTTAAGAGAATTTGGCTATAATCATTCTGTAAAAAGCTACAAGATGGAAAGCTACGTTTTTTTTTTCCTCATTTATGGCTGTAAACAAAGTTTATGGAGAATTTTTTTTTTTTTGCATTGTTATTAAAAAACCAAAAATGGATACTTGAGTCCCTTTTACTACATTTATAAAAACATGATAGGCATCATCAATAAGACACTTCCAAAATTCATCTACAATGCAAAATGGCAGTTCAATTAGTCAGTGAAGACCAACCTCCCATTAGACCAAACAGGCAGGCCAGAGGACCAATCCCAGCTAATGGCAACTCTTATTTCCCGTTTTATCACCATGGTGATAGTAGCGCAGTTAAAAGTAAATAAAAGTAAGATGCGAGAAAATTCACAGTGTCTTTCAGCTTTCGGGATGGGTGACGTGAAATGGGGAGGGATGATAAAGATCCTCATTGACTGTTTGTCTTTTATTATCATGTGGGATTTAACAGGTGGGTGGTGTGCGTTTTCATTGTGGTTTTTAAATTAAAAAACCCAAACTAACAAAAAAAACAAAAAAACAAGGCAGTTTCCCTATATGTGTGTATGCGTGTGTGTGTGTGAGAGTGTCATTGCAACCAACAGGCCCAAGATGGTAACACTTATATGTGGCCAAAGTCCCAAAGACAAAAGACAATCACACGCACACAAACATGTAAAAACAGTGTCCAACCCTGGTCCTACACTTCACACACCTATGGAGTAAACATACATTCAATTTATCAAAGTGTTATCAACCTCTAATTAGTAATATGCACATTTTGTTTTAGATATATACACATATACGTAAACTGGTTAATATTTCACGTAACTATTTCAAGCAAATCTTAAAAATCCCAAGTACAGTATTCATTCATAGGCTACTAAGATTGAATATAAAAAAAAGCATCAAAACAAAACAAAACAAAAAACCAAAACACATGGCTAATGCCTAGTCTACACCTTAAAACTGTCTACAGATTTAAGGTTTCAGAGACTTTAAAACAGAGCGACTATGCGTTTTTACTGCGTTTTATAAGAACAAAAAGCGTGCAGTTTTCTCCCTTTCGCTACCCTGGCTCGCTATACTGGGTGTGTGTGTGTGACCAGAACCAAGGTCAGATATTCCAGTCTTTAAAAATCAAAGGCGCCCACCCTCTTAGAACCCAAACAATAAACACACATTCATACACACAAACACCTCTGTTTACACAAACCACAGACATTCTCTCTCTCTTTCTCTCTCTCTCATACACACAAACACTCTCTCACACACACGGCACAAGGAGAGGGTTGAGCGGGGGAAGTAAGAGCAGACTATCGGAAGGGCGTTTCAGGGGGGTGCAGGGCGAGTTCGGAGCGGCGGAGGAGGGGCTCCTTGCGCGACGGCGGAATCGGCGAAGGCTCATACACGCGGGGCGTTGCCACGGCGATGGCGGCAGCGGCAGGCACGGGGGCGGCGGGCAGCACTGGCCTGAGAGCGTCCAGCGCGGCCACCGGAGGGGCGGGAACACCGGGGAGGGTAGGGATGGCAGGTACCGCGGCGATGGGGTTATGGGCCGGGTAGGGGACCGCTGGGTACTGAGGGTACTGGGCAAGCTGCTGGTACTGCTGGTAGTACTCTGCATAGTACCTGAAAGAGGACGTAGAGAGGACACAAACACAGAGACAAACACAGAAACAACCCCCCACAAGAACGATATCAGTTACACACAAAACCAGTAAACACTAGGCTGGGTTACATGTAAGAGAATACATTGTCTGGCCTGTTTGAGGACACCTTGATTGTATTGCAATAAATCAATCAATAAATAAATAAATGACCCAGAGTGTTATGTTTGTTTCTGAAGTCTGATCAATTTGAACAGACGAAAAAGAACAAAGTAGTCCCCACATTTAAATTATCCTGTCAAATATCAAATTATTCACAAACTCAATATTTCATCACTGCACATGAATACTACAACAATATACATCATCCCTTCTCCCTCACTACTGTTCAGTGTTTGAGGAGAAGTAACAGCTTAAGGCCTTTTTGCAGCCCCCAATGATATTTTTATATTTTTCGTGTTTCCAGTATTTATGAGTGGTACAGTTCATAAGCGTATTTTTTTCTATGGTAAATTACTGTAAAACTAAGTAAGATTCTGTAAATACTCGTGTCCTCAAATTTTGACAGGCAACGTACACCACCTGAGCACAGAAGCAGACTCACCTGGCGACAGGATCCTCCTCCTGGCCTGCAGCCTCTTCCCGACCTGCAGGAGTTGGCAGCAGCGCCCTGCGCTTAGCCCTTTGGTACATGAAAGGCTTCATGATTGGGTCGGGCAGCAGGGGTGCTGATCTTCGGAGCGGGCTCCGATCTCTCTCCCCGGACTTTGCGCCGGCCTGCTGCTGCTCCGCTAGCACCTGCTGCCCCTGCGCAAAGTAGTGTGCCCTCGCTGCTTCGAAAATGGCGGCTGGGTCCGCCGCTCCCAGGGCGCTGTAGGCGGGGCTGGCCGTGTAGATGGCCGGAGCTACAGTGTAAGCTGGGTTGACAGCAGCGGCTGCAGCGGCAGGAACCTCCATGCCGGGTGCTGCGGCTAAAAACACAGGGTTAGCTACAGCTGGCGCGTAAACCTGCGGGCCATAGGCGGCGGCCGCAGCTGCAGCGGCCGCTACGGCTCCGTTGGTCATCTGGCCGTAGAGGGCGGGGTTAACGGAACCATACATCTGTGCGGCCGCGGAGGCTCCAGTGTTGAGAGCTTGATTAGCCACCGTGCCTCCATACAGCTGGTTGGCAACCGTTCCGTAAACCTGGCTGGCTAGGGCTCCGTAGACAGCGGGCGCCACTGCCGTTCCCCCTTCAGCACGCGCTCCCGCAGCGGTAAGTCCAGTCAGAGCAGCGTAAGTGGGGTCAAAGGTAGAGGTATTATATACGGAGTTGTGGACACTCTGCTGCACCTGCAATGGCAGTCCTGCGGCAGCGGCAGCGGCGGCAGCCAAGACCGC
This sequence comes from Rhabdalestes septentrionalis, assembly GCA_037832545.1. Lineage (NCBI taxonomy): Eukaryota > Metazoa > Chordata > Actinopteri > Characiformes > Alestidae > Rhabdalestes > Rhabdalestes septentrionalis. The sequence continues at coordinate 2,351,969 of JBBMFX010000011.1, forward strand.
CGCTTGACTCTGATACTGCTCCAGTGCAGGTTTACCAGTGGGGCACTCTCCAGCATAATGACCCTGTTTACCACAGCTCACGCAGGGGATCTTCCCAGTGGGCGTCTGTTTGCTGGGCTGAACCTTGGAAAGCTCCACGGAGAGCGGCCGCCCCTTGAAGGAAGTGCCGTGCAAAGCTTCGATGGCCTGCAGTGCGTCCTCCTTGTTCTCCATGTGCACGAAGGCATAACCTGTTGAAAAAGAGCCAGGCTTCCACTGAGCATCAGTTAAGAATACAAGGGTTGGTGCAGAGCCCTTTCCATTAAGTATATCCTGCCATATACTAACACACACACACACACACACAGTAACATATTTAAATGATACATTGCACATAAAGTAAATAGGAATCACTACATACTCCCTACTCCCCCATTATGGTTCTTTGGTTAAGTAGGAGCTATAACTTGGATTTGTTCATGAAATTACAGTAGTTTTCAGTTTGTGTGTGTGGTACGATTTTACACAAAATGAAATGAGTCTCTTAGGATGGTAATGTAGAGTAAACTAATGAATTTCATTGAAATAGAAACGGTCTGAAAATATTGGTGCCTCCAAATTTTGACAGGCAATGTACTACAACAATCAGACCCAATTTAATAGTATCGACATGCTGTTCTAATTCAGGTTTAGCAGATGGCAGTATAGCCTCGCTCTAATTAAGCCAAATTCCAAACTGAAATCTAGACTTACATGTGATGGGGAAACTCAAGAGCTTTCTCATTTAAAGGTCAGAAAATGTTGTGTAATCATGTGCAATATCACATGCAATGTCATACAGTACCATACAGAGGAACAGAGATGTCAAAACGTCTTTCTATGGTTACAATGTGCTCCAGTGTGTAATAAATTCTGCATTTGGTCTCTGGAAGCCTCCTTCCTTTATCAGAAGATTAAATGCCTCATATTTTAAGTATGTTTGTGTTTATATTCAAGACAATCATATTCAAATGACTTTTAAATGGACCCAATATTTTAATGCAACTTACGAGAGTAAACAAGGTAAATGTGACTAACATTACACTGCTGACCAGCATATATCATGTACTGTTCATGTACATATCATGACTATTTATTTTCCACTTCATCTTGCGCAATATTTTCTTCTTCTTATTATGTACATCAGGCTTACCACGTGAAACTCAATTCTTATGACAATAATACTTATTTACTTTTATGCTGCAACATCTAAACCTCTACTTGAGTTACTGTTAAATTACTTAACTATAAGTTACAAATCTGTACTATATATACCCCACTATTATTTATTATTTTTGTATATACAGTGATTTCTTTAGACTTTATTCTGTATATTGTTCGTGTCTCTGTCTGTGTGCACTTCTAACAAACAATTTCTTCTGGGATCAATAATGTTTTCAGATCATGATTCTATCAGTGACATTCAGGGGTATTCGTTAGTTTGCTAAAAATACTGGATACAAATTTACTCGCACTCTCAATATTCCCTGAGGGACAGTAAGCAAAAATAGAAAATGCATGTTTTTATCTGTCCCAGTGTTTGACCAGACAGGTGTTCGACTAACAACAGTCTAGGAACACGCAGGTTAGGAACATGTAAATAAACAGGCATGGAAATTAGGGATGCAAAACTTTCCAAATGTGTTCAAAAGAACTGCGTTATCACATCAAGATTAAATGTGGAGTTTTTATGAGTGGAGTGGGGGGTGGATGCCACTAGCGGTTGTAACATTACCATCTGAATTGTGTGTTCTGAGACATGAGAGCGGGAACCGGGCTTTCCTTGGTCTCCCAACAACACACACTGCAAGGCTGTTTTCATCTTTACTAGGATGTCTGAACACATCTCCCACAGCTTCTCCGGATCTCAGCATATTCAGTTTAAGCTGCTTTTCATTACCTACAAATCTCTCCATGCTTGTGCTCCCCATTATATCATTCCACTCCTATCCATTCTTCACATTTGCCTGGTACTGGCCTGATTGAAGTCCCAAAATCTTGGCTCTTTTAGTGATGTGGCTCCCTAACGATGGAACTCGCTCCGGCAGAATAAATATCAGTGTTTCTTCTCTTGCTTCTTTCAAAATCCAATTAAAAACGTCTTCTGTCAGACCTGTAACTTTAACCCTTGATTCCACTCTTTTTGAAGAATTTGTTGGCGTAATTTGTCCTGTTTAATATTTTAGTCTCCTATTAGCTGTTACAGACAGTTTATTGTTTATGCCTCCACTATTTGTAAATGCAAATTTGAGTTTCAGAAACAAAATTGATTATTCTTAGTTTTAGCTGTGGCGGTAAAGACTTGCGTGTGGCGGAAAAGTGTTACTGGCGGAAACACTAGGATTGGGAGGGATCAGTAATTTATGCATCAGTAGAACAAGAACCACCTGGTATGTTTGATTACACAGCATAAGCTGTAGTCCAAAAACACACAGTAATTAATGTGCTCCTAAGGTCTGCCTTTCAAGTAGACTGGAATGTAAAACTGGGAACTGGGCTGGTATCCAAATCTCCAGTGTAACCACTGAAACTCCTACGTTCCTAAAATTAAAGGCTCCAAAATGGCGTGTGGCTTGTAGTTCTAGGAAAACCCTTTAATTAGTACAAAACCTATACATCAGACACCAGCAGGACAGACTTGAACACTAATTCAACTTGAACATGCCATCATACATCTACACCCCTTCACACACACAGTCGTCCATCTACACCCCTTCACACACACAGTCGTCCATCTACACACCTTCCCACACACACAGTCGTCCATCTACACACCTTCCCACACACACAGTC